>CM030852.1:490000-740000 GCA_018105865.1 Metaphire vulgaris
GCATTTGAACGGGAGGGATTTGCATTTGAACGCGGTGAGCAATAATAATAATAATAATAATAATAATAATAATAATAATAATAATGATGATGATGATGGTGATGATGATGATGATGATAATAATAATAATAATAATAACGGGGAGACCATTTGAACGCGGTGAGCATTTGAACGGGGAGGGCATTTGAACGCGGTGAGCAATAATAATAATAATAATAATAATAATAATGATTATGATGATGATGATGATGATGATGATGATGATGATGATGATGATGATGATGATAATAATAATAATAATAACGGGGAGGGCATTTGAACACGGTGAGCATTTGAACGCGGAGGACATTTGAACGCGGAGGACATTTGAACGCGGAGGACATTTGAACGCGGCGAGCATATGAACGCGGAGGGCATTTGGACTCGGAGGGCATTTGGACGCGGAGGGCATTTGAACGCGGAGGGCATTTTAACGCGGCGAGCATATGAACGCGGAGGGCATATGGATGCGTTGGCCATTTCGGCGTGGTCTGGGTTTTACTGTAGCAGTGTGGTTATGACCTCGGCGTGATCAGAGGCCTTGTAGTGGTTCACTTTACACTAAAAAACTAGATCTAATTCGCCGAGAATTTGTCGAATTTTCGAGTTAAACGATTTCTCGCATTCTCTTAAATGGCGGACAAAGACTCGATAAAATCTTGCTATAAATCGAGGACCAAAAAGATAACGGGAAACTAGTTGTAAATTTCTTCAAGGCTTTGCGTGGCTTTGAATTTTTGCGAACTTCAAGAGAGTTCCGAGCTTCTCGTGGTCGCCGTTATTATTGTTGTTGTTGTTGGTTAAATACAATGTTTCTCGCTGCGATTTGGCGTCAATCTTTTCAGCATTTTCTTCTTCTTCTTCTGATGTTCGCCGATCGAAACATTCTAGACCGACGTTTTCCGGTCATCAGATCTTCATCCTGGAAAAGACCTTTGAGCACTCGAAGTACCTGGCGGGGCCAGGCAGGGCCAGCCTCGCCCAGGGGCTCGGAATGTCCGAAATTCAAGTCAAGGTATAGGTTCACACTCTAGCAATCGACGTTTAGCTTAAAATGTCGCCGAACGGAACACGTGACATTTGGGATGCGAGAAAATCGAGGTGATGAGCAGGCCTAATAGGTCATTAGGTCTAAAAGGTCATTAGGCCTCGTTAGGCCTAATCTCAGTGTATTCGGAGCAAACTACGGTACCGAATTTAGGCAGTCGCTTTGCTATGAATTATTATAGATGACATACTGTTTTAAGCTTTCTAAGTGTAGACCTAGTAACGAAGCAAATGCTGAAAAGTCAAAGGGACAGACATTCTGTCGAATTCCTCTCTTTCGATTTTCAGAGTGGCCCATTGTGTGAAGAGCGCTCTATGGGCGGATACCCTGGATTTTGACCCGGATCTATTAATGATTTGGATTTTGATGCGACATCGGTCGATGCTCCTGTGCATTATGAAGTGACGCTATAGAAGTTTAAGATTAGACTAGACATGTATAAACTTGTATAAGTTTATATGTATGCATGTAGGCCCTACTGTGCTTATGTATGTTTCTATGAATGCATTTATACATCTACCTATGTATTCCTCCCTCGTACATCTCTCTCTCTCTCTCTCTCTCTCTCTCTCTCTCTCTCTCTCTCTCTCTCTCTCTCTCTCTCTCTCTCTCTCATTAATCCACCACTTTGTATCATCATTTTACAAATCGCCATCGTCGCCAGAGACAGATTTTTCTTAATTTTTCTGCCTGAAATTGCTTTCCTTTGTCAATAAGATATTAACGACGGCATAAGGCGTCTGCGAGACAGAGCGCATTAGCCCCCCTCCTACTCCCCTTCCCTCGCCTTCCCTCCCCCTCAGAGAAACACCTGGTCGACAGATGGATTTGAGCATCGGTCGACGGGCATCCGACCGTGACGATCGGTTACAGAGGCTGACACGGAAATCATCCGATGAACGAGATGCAGTTGCTATTGGCAACGGCGCTGAAGATGCGGTCGATGGAAACGTCGGCCTTCTTTTCAAGCGTCTCTTTATTAGCATTCGGAAAATTTATGTGGCGTCTTTTAATCGACGACGAATCGCTGAATTGAAACACTGACATAGCTATTGGCGTAGCCACAGGAGGGGCACAAGGGGTGGGGTCGGCTCCTGGCTTTGGCCTTCTCCCATTGGTTTTGCGCTATAGAAATTGACTTGTTAACTAACTAACTAACTAACTAACTAACCTTATTCGCTCCCTACCCCCAAATTCCCCAAATACCCTATGCTGGGAAATGGGGGAGGGGGAGCGTATTACGTTCGCAGGGGTCGATGACGCCGTAATGTTGACGAAAGTGAAGACGATAATTATAGGCCTCTCTAATATCGCTCAACCGAACATTGGCAATCGGAAGGAAGATGAGCGATGCGCAGTACAAACGCCCCCAGAGAGCTCTTCTTCACAACGTATGTTCTATTCTTTTCTTCGAGGTTTGGTTTCAGAACCGAAGAACAAAATGGCGGAAGAAGAACGCAGCGGAAATGGCGACAGCGAAGAGGAAACAAGAAGAACGCGCAGCGGAAATACTAGACGAAGAAGAGGAAGATGATGATGATGATGATGATGATGATGATGATGATGACTACGACCGAGAGGATTTCGATGATCTCGACGTCGTCGCAAGTTCAAGCGAATCCTATTACGTAGACGCTGACGTCACAGGTAGTGACGTATCAGGGGCGAATTTAGATGGCGGAGGATCTAGAGGTCAGGGGTCGACGACTCTGCCTATGATACGATCTTCTTCTTCTTCTTCTTCTTCTTCTTCTTCTTCTTCTTCTTCTTCTTCTTCTTCTTCTTCTTCTTCTTCTTCTGCGTTTGTCAGATAGATAACGTTCCGTTAACGAAATTTTAAAAAAATCCTATGCACAGCCGCCACAATTCGCCAGTAGTTAATTGGCAATTCAGGGGTCCCGCTAGAGACCCTCGAGCCCCAGAAAGTCATCGCCGGAGCCCCCCGGACGGTTCACGCATTCCAACAAAAAAACATTTGCAAAGATAATTAATTAATTGCCTGTAAGTTTCCTTCATTGGCGTAGCTAGGAAAAAATCCCGACCGGTGCAGACCAGCCGCCCTTTTCCTTCTTTTCTTCACCCTTTCTCTCTCTCCTCCTCCCTTCCCCTCCTCCCCTTTTTAATGGGGGTCCGGGAGTATAACCCCCTTAAAATTTTAAAATTTACACATGCCCGCGTGTGAATTTTAACGCATTTTAGACAAACAAAAGACACCACTTGGGAATTTGTGATGTGCCACTTTCTTCTCTGTCATTGTGAACGTTAATTAAAAATGTCAGGTTCACTTCTCGAGTAGTGAAGTTTTTATCATAATGTACAACACGTACTCAGTGGCGGTTCCACCACTTTGATGACTGGGGTTGCATTCCTCCACCGGGGTTCCGGATTACCTTTTTTGCTTGTCAACCTATTTTCCGGTGAGTTTTTAAAAGATGTAGTGAACAATACTGCAAATTACCCTATTTTTCTTGCTTGTGGGCTTTTTTATGGCACGGTTTCTTAACATTTAGTGAGCAAAACATTACTAACAAAGACCTTTTTTCATTTTTCTTGTTTTTCTTCTTCACTTTGCATCACCCCCACCAACTTCCATTTTTAAACTACAGAGAATGGTATTGGCAGACGTGTGGATGGCTAGCACTTTTGACAAGCAAGTGAAGAGCACCTAGTAATCAATTTTTATTCAAATATTAGGGCACTATCTCTTGTATATCAAAAGTGCTAGACATTCAGAATTTTGCCTGTGGCATTATCTAGTGCTTAACGCCATGCATTTCTCTGTGTAAATTTAAGCCCACATTCACTATCTGTTTATTCCGTCAGAATATATATATTTTAGCACCAAATTCGATCATTTACACTCGCATGCTGTTTTGCGTAGTTCGCAATGACAACTGAAAATATAACATACTTCCTGATACTTTTACAGGGCCTGAAGTGTGACCACCTCGTATATTGCTTAACGCCATGCATTTCTATATGTAAATTGAAGCCCACATTCACTATCTGTTTATTCCGTCAGAATATATATATTTTAGCACCAAATTCGATCATTTACACTCGCATGCTGTCTTGCGTAGTTCGCAATGATAACTGAAAATATAACATACTTCCTGATACTTTTACAGGGCCTGAAGTGTGACCACCTCGTATATTGCTTAACGCCATGCATTTCTATATGTAAATTGAAGCCCACATTCACTATCTGTTTATTCCGTCAGAATATATATATTTTAGCACCAAATTCGATCATTTACACTCGCATGCTGTTTTGCGTAGTTCGCAATGACAACTGAAAATATAACATACTTCCTGATACTTTTACAGGGCCTGAAGTGTGACCACCTTGTATATTGCTTAACGCCATGCATTTCTATATGTAAATTGAAGCCCACAGTAACTATCTGTTTATTCCGTCAGAATATATATATTTTAGCACCAAATTCGATCATTTACACTCGCATGCTGTCTTGCGTAGTTCGCAATGATAACTGAAAATATAACATACTTCCTGATACTTTTACAGGGCCTGAAGTGTGACCACCTCGTATATTGCTTAACGCCATGCATTTCTATATGTAAATTGAAGCCCACATTCACTATCTGTTTATTCCGTCAGAATATATATATTTTAGCACCAAATTCGATCATTTACACTCGCATGCTGTCTTGCGTAGTTCGCAATGATAACTGAAAATATAACATACTTCCTGATACTTTTACAGGGCCTGAAGTGTGACCACCTCGTATATTGCTTAACGCCATGCATTTCTCAATGTAAATTGAAGCCCACATTCACTATCTGTTTATTCCGTCAGAATATATATATTTTAGCACCAAATTCGATCATTTACACTCGCATGCTGTTTTGCGTAGTTCGCAATGACAACTGAAAATATAACATACTTCCTAATACTTTTACAGGACCTGAAGTGTGACCACCTTGTATATTGCTTAACGCCATGCATTTCTCAATGTAAATTGAAGCCCACATTCACTATCTGTTTATTCCGTCAGAATATATATATTTTAGCACCAAATTCGATCATTTACACTCGCATGCTGTTTTGCGTAGTTCGCAATGACAACTGAAAATATAACATACTTCCTGATACTTTTACAGGGCCTGAAGTGTGACCACCTTGTATATTGCTTAACGCCATGCATTTCTATATGTAAATTGAAGCCCACAGTAACTATCTGTTTATTCCGTCAGAATATATATATTTTAGCACCAAATTCGATCATTTACACTCGCATGCTGTCTTGCGTAGTTCGCAATGACAACTGAAAATATAACATACTTCCTGATACTTTTACAGGGCCTGAAGTGTGACCACCTCGTATATTGCTTAACGCCATGCATTTCTATGTGTAAATTGAAGCCCACATTCACTATCTGTTTATTCCGTCAGAATATATATATTTTAGCACCAAATTCGATCATTTACACTCGCATGCTGTCTTGCGTAGTTCGCAATGATAACTGAAAATATAACATACTTCCTGATACTTTTACAGGGCCTGAAGTGTGACCACCTCGTATATTGCTTAACGCCATGCATTTCTATATGTAAATTGAAGCCCACATTCACTATCTGTTTATTCCGTCAGAATATATATATTTTAGCACCAAATTCGATCATTTACACTCGCATGCTGTTTTGCGTAGTTCGCAATGACAACTGAAAATATAACATACTTCCTGATACTTTTACAGGGCCTGAAGTGTGACCACCTCGTATATTGCTTAACGCCATGCATTTCTATATGTAAATTGAAGCCCAAATTCATTCACTATATGTTTATTCCGTCAGAATATATATATTTTAGCACCAAATTCGATCATTTACACTCGCATGCTGTCTTGCGTAGTTCGCAATGACAACTGAAAATATAACATACTTCCTAATACTTTTACAGGGCCTGAAGTGTGACCACCTCGTATATTGCTTAACGCCATGCATTTCTATGTGTAAATTTAAGCCCACATTCACTATCTGTTTATTCCGTCAGAATATATATATTTTAGCACCAAATTCGATCATTTACACTCGCATGCTGTCTTGCGTAGTTCGCAATGACAACTGAAAATATAACATACTTCCTGATACTTTTACAGGGCCTGAAGTGTGACCACCTCGTATATTGCTTAACGCCATGCATTTCTATATGTAAATTGAAGCCCACATTCACTATCTGTTTATTCCGTCAGAATATATATATTTTAGCACCAAATTCGATCATTTACACTCGCATGCTGTTTTGCGTAGTTCGCAATGACAACTGAAAATATAACATACTTCCTGATACTTTTACAGGGCCTGAAGTGTGACCACCTTGTATATTGCTTAACGCCATGCATTTCTATGTGTAAATTGAAGCCCACATTCACTATCTGTTTATTCCGTCAGAATATATATATTTTAGCACCAAATTCGATCATTTACACTCGCATGCTGTTTTGCGTAGTTCGCAATGACAACTGAAAATATAACATACTTCCTAATACTTTTACAGGGCCTGAAGTGTGACCACCTCGTATATTGCTTAACGCCATGCATTTCTATATGTAAATTGAAGCCCACATTCACTATCTGTTTATTCCGTCAGAATATATATATTTTAGCACCAAATTCGATCATTTACACTCGCATGCTGTCTTGCGTAGTTCGCAATGACAACTGAAAATATAACATACTTCCTGATACTTTTACAGGGCCTGAAGTGTGACCACCTCGTATATTGCTTAACGCCATGCATTTCTAATGTAAATTGAAGCCCACATTAACTATCTGTTTATTCCGTCAGAATATATATATTTTAGCACCAAATTCGATCATTTACACTCGCATGCTGTCTTGCGTAGTTCGCAATGATAACTGAAAATATAACATACTTCCTGATACTTTTACAGGGCCTGAAGTGTGACCACCTCGTATATTGCTTAACGCCATGCATTTCTATATGTAAATTGAAGCCCACATTCACTATCTGTTTATTCCGTCAGAATATATATATTTTAGCACCAAATTCGATCATTTACACTCGCATGCTGTCTTGCGTAGTTCGCAATGACAACTGAAAATATAACATACTTCCTGATACTTTTACAGGGGTTGATGTGTGACCACCTCGTATATTGCTTAACGCCATGCATTTCTCAATGTAAATTGAAGCCCACAGTAACTATCTGTTTATTCCGTCAGAATATATATATTTTAGCACCAAATTCGATCATTTACACTCGCATGCTGTCTTGCGTAGTTCGCAATGACAACTGAAAATATAACATACTTCCTGATACTTTTACAGGGCCTGAAGTGTGACCACCTTGTATATTGCTTAACGCCATGCATTTCTATGTGTAAATTGAAGCCCACATTCACTATCTGTTTATTCCGTCAGAATATATATATTTTAGCACCAAATTCGATCATTTACACTCGCATGCTGTTTTGCGTAGTTCGCAATGACAACTGAAAATATAACATACTTCCTGATACTTTTACAGGGCCTGAAGTGTGACCACCTCGTATATTGCTTAACGCCATGCATTTCTCAATGTAAATTGAAGCCCACATTCACTATCTGTTTATTCCGTCAGAATATATATATTTTAGCACCAAATTCGATCATTTACACTCGCATGCTGTTTTGCGTAGTTCGCAATGACAACTGAAAATATAACATACTTCCTGATACTTTTACAGGGCCTGAAGTGTGACCACCTCGTATATTGCTTAACGCCATGCATTTCTCAATGTAAATTGAAGCCCACAGTAACTATCTGTTTATTCCGTCAGAATATATATATTTTAGCACCAAATTCGATCATTTACACTCGCATGCTGTCTTGCGTAGTTCGCAATGACAACTGAAAATATAACATACTTCCTGATACTTTTACAGGGCCTGAAGTGTGACCACCTCGTATATTGCTTAACGCCATGCATTTCTCAATGTAAATTGAAGCCCATCATTAACTATCTGTTTATTCCGTCAGAATATATATATTTTAGCACCAAATTCGATCATTTACACTCGCATGCTGTCTTGCGTAGTTCGCAATGACAACTGAAAATATAACATACTTCCTGATACTTTTACAGGGCTTGAAGTGTGACCACCTCGTATATTGCTTAAATCGGACATTTTTAAACTACAGAGAATACTATTGCCAGACGTGTGGATGGCTAGCACTTTTGACAGGCAAGTGAAGAGCACCTAGTAATCAAGTTTTTTTTTCAAAAATTAGGCCACAGCTCTTGTATTTCAAAAGTTCTTGGCATTCAGAATTTTGCCTGTGGCATTCTCTATTGCTTAAATTGGACATTTTTAATTTAATATAAGAGGAATGGATATTTTGCCCTATTCGAACGATCAGCAGAGACACTTCGGAAAACCATCCCTACCCAACTGAAACACTGATACGCATACGCCAATCCTGAACTAGGAACATGTTGCTATTGTGTTTGTGTTTTTCATCGATCCCACAGCGGGGATCTTCTGCTCCGAACTTGAGATAGTTCTGAGATAACTTCTTTATCAGCGCATTCCATTGGGTCATGCCAGATGCTATGCGATAACGACGAGACTAAACGCAGTACAGCTTGAGCCTGCCCGACTGGAGAAGCCAGTTTGGCGCAAAAAGTAGTAACCAACCATTTGCGGTCTTGTAGAACCTACAATACCAGGTTCACCCCTCCCCACCCCCACCCGCAATAAAAATCTCATCGGATTTACACGATTTGCACAAGTTGCCCTGGGCGGTCCGACCGGTGCAATTGCACCGGTTTGCACCAATGTAGTTACGCCACTGGTTTCCTTCGACTGGAATGTTTCCGAAGCTCCTGACCATTGACCCTGGGTTTGACCTTTGACCTTGGTTTAATTAACATTGAACTCGAGAGCCTAAAAACCGAACCAACTGTATTGTGTTTGAAAATGACATTAGCTGTATTACAACACCACACGGACCCTAGTCAAATCTCAATATCGTCATATCCGCTCCTTTTCTATTAATATACACGACCTTAGAAAAGGCAATAATTATTTACAGACATTTTGTCTTAGCACATTAACCACATTTTCTAGGTATTGCAGTCAAACCAGCAGTCAAACCCCGTTTTATGCCTAGTTCATTAGTATAATAGTAGTGAAGCACAAATTCGACCGCACATACACACACACACACACACACACTATATATATATATATATATATATATATATATATATATATATATATATATATAATGCAACGCCACGACTCCACTAGTTTAGATCGCAACAAACATCCATCTTTGAAGTATTTTTCAAGGATTAAAATACAGTCAAATCCTGGTGCGAACATTCCCTTTGCTCCGAGGAACTGCCGTTCTAAAAAGGTCTCACCGCCAAAGGCGTCGACCTCTTTGGCCTCGCTGTTGTAGTCGAACTCTTTCCCAGAGAAGAAGAGACCGATGAGAGAATGTCTCTCAGCAGCGAAGAATCGTCTTCAGCGGTCGTTTGGAGCAGAGACACAAGCAACGCTGAAGAACTAACGGAGGAAGGTCGCTCTGCCGGAGTCATTCTATTCGTTTTTGCAATTAGCTCTGGAGATGTAGTTGTTGTTGTAGTCGGCTCTGGAGTTGTTGTTGTTGTTGTAGTCTGCAGTCTGGTCGGTTGTTGAGATGTAGTTGTTGTTGAAGTTAACTCTGCAGTTGTAGTTGTTGTTGTAGTCGGTTCTGGAGTTGTTGTAGTTGTAGTTGTTGAAGTTAACTCTGGAGTTGTGGTTGTTGTTGTAGTCGGTTCTGGAGTTGTTGTAGTTGTAGTTGTTGAAGTTAACTCTGGAGTTGTGGTTGTTGTTGAAGTTAACTCAGGAGTCGTTGTAGTCGTTGTTGAAGTAGACTCCGGAGTTGTGGTAGTTGTTGTAGTCGGCTCTGGAGATGTAGTTGTTGTTGAAGTTAACTCTGCAGTTGTAGTTGTTGTTGTAGTCGGCTCTGGAGTTGTTGTAGTTGTTGTAGTTGTTGTTGAAGTTAATTCTGGAGATGTAGTTGTTGTTGAAGTTAACTCTGCAGTTGTAGTTGTTGTTGTAGTCGGCTCTGGAGTTGTTGTAGTTGTTGTAGTTGTTGTTGTTGAAGTTAATTCTGGAGTTGTGGTTGTTGTTGAAGTTAACTCTGGAGTTGTAGTTGTTGTTGTAGACGGCTCTGGAGTTGTTGTAGTAGTTGTTGTAATCGGCTCTGGAGTTGTTGTAGTTGTTGTAGTTGTTGTTGTTGAAGTTAATTCTGGAGTTGTGGTTGTTGTTGAAGTTAACTCAGGAGTCGTTGTAGTCGTTGTTGAAGTAGACTCCGGAGTTGTGGTAGTTGTAGTACTTAGCAACGCAGCTAATGTTGGTGTGGTAGTTGTAACGGTACAGAGGTCAAGGTAAGACGGATCCACCGATGATTCCAGTCTGTTGCTTTGGCAATATTCCTCAAGGTAACACTTCAGGTAGACAGTGCTCTCGTCTCGACTGTCAGAACACTCCAGCCACCGAAGATCCATAACATAGGCAGCCGTTAGCAGCCAGTTGGCAGAACAGGTGACATCGCAGACGAACGGATTGTCCCGAAGGTACAACCTGGTGACGTTCAGTCTCTGCAGCCACGTGTCCAGTGACGTCAGCAGATTCGACGAAACGTCCAACGAATCCAGCATCCGCAGACCTTCGAATGACGTCACGCGCAGGCGATCGATTTTATTTCCGGCGATCGACAGTTTCGTCAGTTTCCCGAAGCCCTGGAAACAGCCGTCTGGAACGTCTTCCAGGTCGTTCCACGACAGATCCAACAGTACAAGAGACGATCCGAGTCCCGAGAGAATTCCCGGATCAATGGCGTTCAGTTTATTCCCGGAGATGTCTAGGATTGTCAGGAGCGACTGCGCCTGGAAGGTGTCTGGTTCGATGTCGGTTATGGAATTTTTGGACATCAGGAGAAACTTCAGACTCGTCAGACCGTCGATCGACCGCGAATTCAAACGCGTAATTCTGTTTCCGGTCAGTGTTAGGTTCTGCAGATTATTTGACAGACCGGTTTCGTCCGCGGAGAAAAATTCGTCGGGTATTTCGCGCAGGTTGTTGTAGCTGAGGTCGAGCGTTCTCAGGTTCTGAAGAACCCGAAGAGGATTCTCCTCCAGACGCTCGATTCTGTTGGCAGACAGTGTCAGCGTCTGCATCGAAGGAAGCGCGCCAAACCAAGAACTGCTGACAGCTGTCAGTCGATTGGACGACAGAAACAGTCTCGACAGCTTCGTCAGCGAAGCGAATGTCCCGAACTCGATGAGTCGCAGGCGATTGTTCGACAGATCCAGGGTAACGAGGGACGCCATGTTTGTGAAAACGTCTTCCGGAAGGACTGAGATGTTGTTGAATGAAAGGTCCAGGAGTTTCACGGGTAGGAAGTTGGACGCGATCGCCAGATAATCGATTGAATTCTTCGCCAAATATAGAACGAACGGCGATAGGTATCGGGTAAATATCGACATATCGATGAACGATAGATCGTTGGAGCGAAGATCGAGAACGCTGATCTGAAATAGGGCGCTGAAAATCGAACTCTTCGCCTCTGTTAGTCGATTGGACGACAGATCCAGCTCCAGAAGTTTCTGCTGAGAGGCGAAAATCTCGTCCGGAAGAACGCCCAATTCGTTCTGCGACAAGCACAGATACCGAAGCTGCGTATTGTTACGGAAAGCCCCCGGATCAACGCCGGTCAAGCGATTCGCCGCCACGTCCAGTTTCCGCAGCGACCGCAGTTTACCGAAGAGGTTTCCATTCAGACGACCGATTCGGTTGTTCTGGAGAAAGACCGTGTTTATGTTGGGCGCTCGGTCGAAGACCTGATCCGGAAGATCCCGGATCCGATTATTCTGTAGATCCAGTTCGTTCAGCTGTGTCTGTCCGTCGAAGATCAGACCGGACACATCGGCAATGGCGTTGTCGTTGAGTTTCAGCTGGAACAGACTCGGAGCGCCCGCAAAACTGAAGTCCGCCAGAGCGGTCAAGCGATTACCGGACAACGATATCGTAGTCAACAGGACGAGTCCGTTGAAAAGGTACGGCGGCAGCACCTCGATCATGTTTTCGTCCAGGTAGATTTCTACGAGAACGCCCTCCAGTCCACAGAACGCGCCTCCCTCGATCGTCCGAATGCCGAGCGCCTGGAGACGGAGGCTCTTCGCCGCCTGTCCTCGGAAGGCGCAGTCCTGCAGCGTATCGATGGAACTGCCGTCGGTCGCTGTTATGACCAGCTCTTCGTAGACGACGTCACCGGTCGACAGTCGAGGCACCGTGTCCAGCGATCCGAGGTCAGTGCACTCCAGGTAGTTATTCTGTCCGTAGTGAATGGGGCACGTGCACTGGCTGACTGCGGCACCGCATTGACCGGTCACTCCAGACATCAATCCCATCATCACGAGAACAACAACGACAACAACAACGACCAGGACACTGCCGATCACTGCCATCGTCAGAAAACTGAAACGCAGTTACAGTATATGTCGGATTCGACTGTTTCTCACGAAGACACGGTCGAACGACGAGCGCGTCCGATCTCCATCTCAGCCGAGACCCAGAAACTGTCTGCCGTGGGTTTCTGCCGGCGCCGATCAAAATTCCTGTCTCAGGAGGTCGCCTTAACATGCAGCGGTGAAAGAGAGCGAGGGCTCTTATTCAACTGAAAAATTGACAAGAGCTGCTTTAAAAGCCTGTTTATGAAGCATCGGGCATAGAGAATGAAAGCTCCCGAATCGCGGCTATAGGGGAGGGGGGTAGGGGGCGGCGGCGGTCATAATATTATCAAGCAATCCGTCTATAGAGGGGCTACTCTGTATGGTGCACTGCTGCTGTGGTAGTCTCACTGCGCTGCAACAATAAGTGCTTTCAACTTCTGAACTTTGTTAAACGAAAGAAGTGACAGGCGAGCGAAGTCGTTCTGGTGACTGTTGCCCTCTCTGCAGGCGCCGAATTTGACGTCGTCGATAGGGGCCTATAGGTAGAACTTCGTTATAAATGACTTAGCGGCTATGTAAAATTTAGTACGTTATATGCATAGGCGGCGATCTGCTACAAAACTTGGGGGTGTCCAGTGGCGGCTTCACCGGGGGGCAGGGGGCCCGTGCCCCTATTGAGTTCCTGGCCCCCAGTAGCCCCCCAGTTGGGACCCTATACTTAATGCTACATACATTAAACAACAAAGGGTTGGCCCCCATGATTAGAAGTTGCCACCCCAACGACCCCCCCACTTGCCAAATCCTAGAGCCGCCACTGGGGTGTCCACTGTCTAGATCTCCCATGGGATGGACTATTCCCCCTCCTTCCTTTCTAATGACATTCCGTTCCCTCGCAAATTTTCTAATGATTTAGAAGTCAGAAAGTGAGTTTTTAGTGCATTTTAGACATAAACAACGACCGTTAATTATAAATTGAGTTTTTGTTGTCTATAAAACCTCACATACAATGGACCAGATATCTTAAGACATGGGTCATCTCTCGATCGACTTTCTAACCATTCCACATGATATTATTCGCCAGTGCTTTCATTTAGTTGATGTCCCTCGTTCTCGTACAGTCGTTGGCGCTAGTGTGAAATGGCTGGGAGGTGTCTTATTTTTCGAGCGCTGTACATCAAAATTGAGGCGGACAATTTTGATAATTTTTGCAAACTTTGAAGAAATGAAGATGGAACAAGAGGAAGATGTGGTTTCAGTTGGAGAATCTCTTCATTTCGCTGAAATTTTTAATTATCTTTGCACCCACTGTTCAATAGGATTCTGGATCTTTTGCGGATTGATTTTGAAGTACCATCGATTGATACCTTTGGTATTAGAACTGATGCTATAGAAGTGCATAATTATTATTATTTTTGGTCTTCCATTGGCTATGTCGCACCGCAATTTAGCCTCACAGACTTTGTTGCCAACAGCCGTGCTTGAGGCAAATTTTTTGGTCACGATCGAAACTCCCCCTTCCGGAAATCCTGGCTACGCCACTGATGACATTACATCGGATCGCACATTGTGGTACGTTATAACCGAGTGAACGCTATATAACCGAGTCCGTTATAACGAAGTTCTACTGTATATTGGATGCATGTATTCGTAATTTTAAAAGAATTCCACCGTTAGCAGACAGTTACTGTATAAGACGCCTGCGTATAGAAATATATATCGGCGTTAAGGCGGCGTTAGATGACGCATCGGAAAAACCACACGAGAGGCTTTATAAGTTATAACACTACATGTCATCTCTTTTGAAATCCTCTAAGAAAACACCGTAAAGATCTAGCACACGTGTTTGTTCGACCAACGGCGCAAATACCTCTTTTGAAGTCAAGTAGGCAAATATAATTATATAGCGCCAGTCGTCTCTTTTGCGCCCAGAAATGTTGTCCCGATGCAGCAGCTTTGTCCAGAATTCAGGACAGAAGACGTTCATTTGGAGCTGTCGTCGTCAGAGTAAACCTGTTCTACTCAGTGGCGCGCATAGGGTATGGCAGGTGGGGGGGTGCCCTGGGCGCCACTTGCGTAGAAAGAGAAAAACTGAGAAAACTGACTTTGAGGGACGCATCATCACAGACCAGTTAGCATCAGCAAGAAAAGCAAGAAAAGTGCTTCTGGTGTTTTAATCATGTGTCGATAAATGCCAAGATTTGTCCAAGATCTGTTAATTAAAGATTTATTAACAAAATTTAATCGCAGGCCTTACCGTGGACAACAAAATACCCGAGGCTCGCCACCAGTTCTATTCTTGGCAACTAACCATTGTCTAAAAAAGCGATGCATAAATTATATAGTTTTCCTGTACGGTCACAGTAGAGGTCTATTTGAATCGGTGCTGTACAGAACGGCAAACGAATTCACTGTCAGTAGTCTCTGTAGACATCTGCATAACCTCGATTGGGTCACTGTAGTCACGGCCCGCGGGCATCTTGTGGCCCGCTAGCTCTCAGAAAGTGGCCCGCGAGGCCTCAATATTTGATACATGCTTTTATAGTTTCAGAATTCGGTTTCTGGAAGCTAGGAATATTACACACAACTTTCGTAATTTCGTGAACAAATTTAGATTCCTCATAAGCGTATAGCGGTATAGAACCGATTGTTCATCGTAAGAACCTGGATTGAAATCATCCATCCGTTGTTTATGCCCTGTTGAACCTGTTCTAAACTTTAGAATTTTATAACTCCGTGAACTGTGAACAGCGTAAGTGCCGAACATTTATCCCGACTAACGCTTCAGATCGTAAATATGAGTCAAAATACATAAACCATTCGTTGAAATATTCGACATTCCTCGCCCTGTGCACACAATCCTAAGTGACAATTAACAGCGAGACCAAAATCTACGATTATCGTTACGTCATATTTAGACTTAATAAATTCTATCGGTTTTCCGAGAAGAAGAAGAAGAAGAAGAAGAAGAAGAAGAAGAAGAAGAAGAAGAAGAAGAAGAAGAAGAAGAAGAAGAAGAAAGAGGAAGAAGTAGGCTTGTGAGCAAAGAGCAATGAGAAAGTGAAAGAACGAAAGCAGATGAGGATCTAGTCGAGTACTTGTTTACACAGAAAGTTTTGAACGGAGATAGGTAGGTGCCGTCTGGTTCCTTCAACTTCCTTGTAATAAAGTGTTTCGTATAGGGCTACCAGGAGGCACATTTTAAAGTCTATCATTTACCTTAATTGGAAGCAAGTGGAGACCCTTACGAACTGGGGGCGTGTGTTCACGTCTTGGGGTTTTTGAAAACACCCGAGCCAGTGAATTTTGAACTTGTTGGAGTTTAGCAAGGTTGGATTTAGAAATGCCAAAAGAAGGAAGTTGCAGTAATCAAGACGCAGTGGCGGCTCCACAGGGGGGCCCGTGCCCCCTATTGAGTTTTTGGCCCCCTGTTGGGACCCTATACTTAATACTACATACCTAACAACAAATGGTTGGCCCCCATGATTAGAAGTTGCCACCCCAACGACCCCCCCAACTTGCCAAATCCTAGAGCCGCCACTGTCAAGAAGGCCAGACAATAAGGCATCTGCCAAGAGCACTAATGCAGATTTTTTATAGAAATATCCTAATACGATATTAATCACGAAGGTGGCAGTGAGGGTTAGTGAGTGAGCTGTTCTACAGATGCCATTTGTACGATTTGTAAGAGAAAGTGCTTCATCAAAAAATACCTCCAATTGAAGGTCACACGTGTAAATGCCAACATTTTCTACCCTATAACTGAGGTCGGAGTTCAACGAGTGGAACTATTACCTCCCCCGCCCCCTCACCAACCCCTCAAACGAACCCCTCCTGTGGCGAATGAACGGCTGGCGAAGAGACGTCTTAGAGGATTCTTATTTGATGACTCAGCAAAACATTTTCAAAATGACTCATCTATGGTGTTTTTGAGATTAAAAATCTGCCGTAGTTTTTTTTTTAAAAAGCCATCGTGTGAAGTTAATAATTCAACGTCGTTTTCAGCATTTGTGACGTTCTCGTACAGTGGCGCTAGTGTTTGTTTTGTCAGAAGACGTGCGTCGAGATAGACCTGGAGTCCTAAACCTAGGACCTAGATACTGTAGTAGGCTCTGTGCGTTATGGTCTGAACGCGAACAATGCGTTGCTTTGATAGAAAAATGACTGGGCCACTTGTCATCTGACAATGAGTGCTTCAACTCGTCTGGTCTGGCAGAGAACCGTCATCTATCGTTGGTGGAGAATGTGGCGGCAAAACATGACGAGCACTAATTCTAGTGTTTCCACATCTTATGGCCTGTAAGTTGTCTTTCTATCCACCGTCACTCTGACCACAACTCACTCGAAGACCTCAACCAAATGGACAGAAAACGGGTACAGTCTCAAAAGTTGACCACTACACCCGCCCGATACAGTTAGTTTTGTTCAGTTGCGAACAGTGTTTTTTTGGGAGGGGGGGGAAGAAATTCTTGGTTATTGCTTCATGATGTCAATAATTTATTTAACTAACAAATTTAGCAGAGAATAAAAATTAATAGGAAACAAAAAACCCTGTGACAAACAGCTCTTTTGGCAAAAATATTCATGACTGATTTACATAAACGAACCATCTTACTTTATCCGTAACATTGACAGCTGAGAATAACATCTCTAACATTCACCGTTGATAGAAACAACGCAGTGTCTGAAAAATTAGAAATAAACCAAAATAATAATAATAAAAAACAGACTGCCGTACATCCATGGCTGCACAAAAAACGCGAATACTTAAAGGTAAAAACGAGTACGTAAACGTGAAGTAAACGCAAAGAAAACAAGCAGAAAGATCTACGCGCGAGAAAAATCAAACGAAACACTGACGTCAAAATTAAACGATTAGCAGTTCTTAATAATCACAAAGAGAACTTTTCTACGACCATCTCACACCGACTTAGACTAACAAATTAATTACTTACACATTGATTACAAATTAGCAATTTTTTACTTCAGTAACAGTGGAAATACAAATCAACAACAACAACAACAACAACAACTGCAACGACGCAAGAGACAATATAAAAATTCAAAAATGTCACGTGACTGACGAAATGAAGATTCATGGAATTAGTCCCTTAGGCGATGACGTCAGGCGATGACGCCCATCCTGAGAAGCATTTGAGACGCAGATCGAGTGGAACACATCGAACGAACGGTGAATCTACGATAGAGTTTTGGTGGTTTCTGGAATGATTCCGTGACGTAGCGTCTTGACTTCGTCTTCCAGTTGCACAATTCTCTGGTCTTTCTGCAAAAGCTGTTCTTTCAAACTCTCGATTTCCTCCACTTGCTCCACGTACGCTTTACGTAACTGTAATAAATTTACCAGACAGTAAACTCATGTAAGATCTCCTACTAAACATGGAAACAAATCTTTACAAGCCACTGATATGAGCCTGTGTCCTAAGAGACAGCGATAAAGGTGTCGAGTGAGCAGCAATTTTCAAAAAGTCTGAGGCCCATTAATGTTGAGACCAAGACAAGTTGAAATGCAGATTAAGTTTTCTTTCGTTTCATCCCAGATATTCACACAAACTCTTCTGCAAAGGGTCTTGGATAAAAGCTGTTCTTGACCCTCCAGTACTCTAGTAGTCTGCCACCAAAGACTGCAAGGTAAGAAGAAGCACTCTGAAAGCTCCAAGAAGCACTTAATGCAGCAAAATTCAAAAGTGAACATTTTAAAAATAAGATACTCAAGCATTGAAATACCCTTGAACTATATATTACCACTATTACCAACCATGACAACATAATATGTCTATTACAAATCATTGCCTAAATTAGCAACAATTACCTCAAAATCCGACGATGGTAAACTAACAGGTTTAGGCTTTCCGTCAACTGACAGCTGGGATTTTATTTTATCCTTTGGTGCAAAAACGGAAACAAAAACCACATAAAAACACAGAACAAAAAATAAATATAAAATAAAAACCTAAATTATTCAGTGTACATGCAAAGAATCCCTGCATTTCTTTGACCATGAAAAGACTCAAAATATGACAGAATTATCGCCATCATCTTCTATAGAGCAAATACAAGTAATTGTTATAGGAATATCCAGAACAATCTCTATGGTCACTGATCTATGCCCACCAGCAAGAAATCTGCTTCTGCCATTGGCATCTATTAATAGACAACAATGGTTTCTATGGTTTCTACCCACCAGTGGGCGGAGCAACCGGACCTTGTTGGTAAACACTGGATACCCCTATTCCACATCAAATTACAAACCCAACCCATGCCATCCAAACGTAAAATTTCCATGTGTTATTTATTCATCTCTTAAAATGCAATCTGCTCAACGACAAACAACTTAAAGTCTACTGAACATGGTTTTAAATCAATTTTGGCTGCTTAATGTTTTCATCTGATAAATGCAAAAATAATACTCCACTGATGAAGCAAATAAACAGAAATATAGAAATGTCACAGCAAATTTTCATTCAAGAATAAAAGACAAAGGGAAACCTCATTCTCCGGTCGGAAAACTGTTTCTGTCGACACCAGATTATTGTTGAGAGTGCAGGTGAGGAAGCCCTGTGAAGTCACTTTCTTGTCGACTCTGACTGATTCGTTGGCATTTGTCAGTCGTGATGATGACTGCTGTGTGTGCGCATTTGTCCTCTGCGTCGTGTCAAAAACGTTCACTTTATTCATATTCTCTCTGAAAAAGAAACCGGTCACAAATGCATCTCAGCAATATTCACTCTTACGTTCAGAATTAAGCATGGTTTTCACTTATTTTCTTTATTTATTCACAGAATTCTAATCCAACCAATAACATTTTACTAAAAAAACAGCTGAAAAACTCGAAAGATAACCCGACATAAGTCAATGGTGCCATGCAGAGTGGTATTTGAGAGTGAGACCAGAGTGGGAAAGAATTATACCAGTGGGGCGGGGCAGCGAGGAAGAATTTTGAATGGTTTCATAATGCTAAATAAGTAGGTTAAGGTCAGCATGCAACTCCCCCCCCCTTTAAAAAATACAGAATGGATCAAATGCCCCATTTGGTAGCACATGAATTCCAGAGATCCTAGGCATGCGTTAAAGAAGTGTTTGGAAATTCAAAGGAAGAAGAAATTTGTGATGGATCTGATTCAAACAGACCAGCAATCATATACTTCAAAAACTTCATAAGAGATCAACGTAAGAGCTGCCTCCTCACTGATACTGGATGTACTGGTCCTCTGCTCCGCTAAGACGGTAGATGTTGCGCACCGAAGCGGGGACCTTGCTGGTTAGGTGAACCGGTGCGATGGACCCGGCCGACGTACAGTCCTCTCCGTGCCTATTCGACGAGGCCTTTGCCCTGGCCGCGCCGTTAGCTGACCGGCATGTGGTGATCTTCGCGGTCTTGCCCGCCATGTCTTCCTGTTATAAAACCAAGCACCAGTAATGCTTGAGAAAAAGGGGACAACACAGAATGTGCCCTATCACAACCAAGAGGCAATTGTAGTGACAGATACAAACAGCAATAAAAGCAAGCACAATATACGACAATAAGCAAGACCATGAAACAAGAATAAGCACACACATACACATATAGCATAGCATATCTTTGTTGCTAGCATATCTGCTGTCCACACACTTTGGTGAGTGTGAAATGTTGACAACTTTAAAACTATGCTATCAACCAAAATTTTGCTAGCATACTCAAATGCTAATATCGATTCATTGATCAAAACTGTGAGACATGTTCCGTTATGATATTGTGATACCTGCTTTGAGAAATAACTAAACTCAACGACGTCTGAGCCCAATAAGCTAATTCATTTAAGAAGTAAAGACAACGATAACAGTATAATGGCCTCTTACACCGAGGGGCGTGACAATCGGATCACGATTCATTCCACAGATCCAATCGTCAGCGCTCATGGACGGACAGAGACCAGCCGTGGGAGGAAAGATGTCGTCTTGAAATATCTCAGACTAAAACAAAATATTAATATTTCACAATTAAAGTTGAAAAAATATTATAAACAGCATCTTCAAAGTTTTACTTTAATGATGTTGAAAAATTCTGTTCACTGTCGAATATGGAGCGATGTCAACAATTAAATGGCTTCATACAAAATACTGTAGTACTTGGGTAAAACATCAGCTGCTTCCAGCTGTAAGTAAGCAAGTAAAATCTTGTGAATTTATATGCATTTTTGAGAGTGGTACTTCAGTAACTGCTTATTCGGAGATACTTATTACTATTTTGTCATTAAGTACTTATTACTTTGTTTTACTTATAACTACTGAAACTGGAATGCCTGACCAATAAAAGAGTTTGCTTTCCTACAGAAAATCTGTGATTGGCAAAAGAGGGAAGACAGAGAAAGAAACAGGCAAAGGTCCACTAATGAGACAACCACAGACCAGAATTGTCCTTCTCACTTTTCTTGGGACAATCATGGACAGAGGTTCGCAGATGTCCTTCTGCGTGTGCAACTTGTAAAACCGGACGATTTCGCACTTCTGAAAGTCCAGTCCTCGTTTTGGCATCACTCCTGAAAAAGAAAAAAGCAAAGTGAACACATCGAAGCTGAAAATGACTCCATGGGGGAAACAAATATCCTGAAAGTTGACACGCAGACAAAGTTTTATAGCCAAGAAAACTCTTTAAAAAAAACAATCCCAAATAGAACCCGAGGCACGTATGATTCAAGCTCCTTTAATTAAAATGGCTCTAAGACCCCCAGAATTTCCTCGTGCCATAAATTCAGCAACCCTTTAACAAAGACCGTCAGGGCAGACAGTCACTAACTTTGCCCAACCTGATGACATATCACGCCTACTTTTGACCCAATAGGCTTAAATTCTGACTCCAGAACCCAGGTTCCATGCAAGCAATCGAAAAAACCCGACTAATATTCACAAGAACAGAATACTCTTAAAAAATGATCAGTTACCATTGCAATTGAAGGAAACGTTTAGTTTAAAATAAGTCTGCCTGTTCTAAGTGGAACACTATTTATAATGGACCACAGACATCAGCACATTTTTTTACCGAAGCCTCTCTGTGGCGATCCGGACAGATACTGATTGAGAAAATGGACGTAAGGCGCTTCGTCAACGATCTCGTAATAGCGAATGTTTCCATCTCCCTAGACAAATGATCGGACAAAGGAGTTAGAGTTAATACAAGACAGACACATCACTAAATCAACCATATAATATTATAGACAGAGATGGACAAAAGAATCAAAATATTAGGCATACCAAATACTCAAATACTCTGTTGAATAAGCACCTAATTTAGTCCACTAATACATCTTGGTCGAGTCTGCAAATTTTGGAAGCAGAATTAGGCAAAACGTTTTACTGGCCCCAGACACATTCATCACCAGGGTCTAAAGTTAAGTTGTCGAAAAATTTTCTAAAGCAAATAAGCAAGTAAGTAAGGAAAATCTCAAACTGTAAACAGTCATGGTCACAGCATAAAAGAGGACACGAAGGGACGTAAACACGACGTAAGCGTTGAAGTGGTCAGATGATAAAAGAACTCGATTTACGTTCACTTACTTTACCCGCAAGGAACACGACTTTTGTATCGTAATCGTAATACGGAATGAGAACACCGCTTGATGAGTCAATGTTTTCTATCTTCAGAGGCTTTGCCAGATTGTCCTAGAGAACAGGAGGACAAAACTCTCAGAGCAAATATAGAAATCAATTAAGACCCAAAAGCCATTTAATCCGATTTCCAAAATAATACCAGTCACAATGAAATTCATGATTTCCTCAACACTCCCAGAAGAAAATTCATTTTAATCCTAATAAAGCAACATTAAATAATTTTTATTTCAAAGAAGGCTACTCGTCTGTCCATCATCTTCTATGTCCCTGTCATTGTTATCTGTCTGCAACGGGTCCAATTTTTTTCCTGATAAACGCAAAAACAATATTAGATGCTCTGATCTGCTAGGATGCGCTATACAAAGTCAATCGGCCCATAAGGGAGCAACTTTTTGAAGCCAATGTCCCGAGAGAAGACGAAAATTTATAGAAAATTATAACCAACACAATTCGTTTCTTCTGAAAACAAATGGACAACGCATAATCGCCAGGATCAATCATTTCTATGACTCATGCGTTCTACTTGGCGACCATTAATGTTTCATTAGGCAAACAAAGCTGATGGCTCTTGAAACTCAATCAATAGTCACTGTAATGCTACTGACCAGGGGAAAAAATTCAATATTAACAGCGGCAGCAGCAGCGTCTAAAAATCAATGACAGGAATAGAATCGGTGTTACTCACGGTGTCCCAAACAGCAAACTGGCGCTCGCTCATCTTCGAGAACCCGGTCGAAAACAACCGATATTTATCGAGAAAAACAGCCTTCGAGGACTTTGCTCCCGTGTGACCTTGACCTTGCTAGAAACAAATAAGTAAGAGAGTTAAACGTGCGAAGTAAATCTTTGCAATTTCGCGCATTTGAACAGAGAACAAACATGGCTGCCTTGTCTCCAGATTAAGGCAGAGATTGGATGGAGACTCAAGGATAAGGAATTTCCCAGTTCTGATAATCTCCAATTGTTTATAAATGTCAATATCAGTTGCTACAAAGGTAAGGTCCAATTGCTGCATTTAAAGCCAGCCATTGAAACCAGTTACTAAATGTGACCCAATTAGACATTCAGATCATTAAAAAATTACCCATCAATTTCACAATAATATTGATTTGCTGTTTGGCAGCGATATAAAAAGCTGTTGTGCAGCACAAGTGAACTAAATATGTCAAGACAGATATTTACATTCTGCAATAAGCAATTGTTGGCAGAGTCAACCTTCAAGTACAAGCAAAATTACTGAATCTAAAACAAGAAAGCTGAAACAATAAAATGTCATAATAAACTAGATTGGGGTGTGGGGGAGGGGGTCAACGTACCGCGACAACAGTTCCTCTGCGAGGGTCGATCACCCGAATAAATTTGTCCTTGCACATGGTGGCAAACAGACTTCCGTCACGATTCCACGAGATGGAAAAGATGGCGTCTGGATGGGTCGCAACGACCTGGATGCACTCGGCCAATTCAACGTTCCACAGCATGCACTGTACAGATTAGAAATCACAGAAGATCAGCGCATCTTAAACAGACACAAAAATACTCCCTCAAGTGAAGAACAGTGCCTCGATACACTCGATTTATCCGATCATTATCGTCACTGTTTAAACGACAGCCACGTCTATTTTAAAAATAACAACAATTGCATCTGCCGTGTCCAGACATGCAAGTTGCTCCCGAACAGCGCCAAATAAACACCGACAGGTAAGAACCGCAAAAATTCACGGCCTCGAGACAGATCACGTACCGGTCATGGAATTCTGCACTCAATCACTCCAACGCATTCAAGGGGACTGCACATTGATTGGAAAGCAGCAACTGCTGGAGAGAAAACAGGGATTGGATAACTACAAAAGCATGTTCCACGCGACCAGCGAAAGACAAATCACATTTTTCCATTAACGGTATTTTTCTCTACGCGAAATGCTCATAGAGCCAGGTTGACCTTGAAATCGGCTCCAGAGCTGAGCAGAATGTTTTCAGCCGTGGGGTGCCACTCGATGTAGTTGACTCTTTTCGAGTGCCCATGCAGATCCACCAGCCAATCGGTGAGGCTGACAGCCAAACCCCCATCGGGGATCTCCCAGATTTTGATCTGAATTCATACAAGAACAACACTGCACTTAGACCCAAACCAAGGCTGCAACAAGGCATTCTAAACTGGTAACAACTTAATTCAGATTTTTAAATGTCGGCTACAACAAAGGTCATAAACTGTGACAGACAGATAGAAAGACAGAGAAAGGCAAGCAACCGGAGATGCAGAAGTGTGAATGAAACCTAACCAGAGTAATGAAACATGCATTTTTCTCTGTCTTTACATAGCAAAGAGTATCAAAGCACAGAGTCAAATATGCAGAAGCTCTTGTCTAATCCTAAACTGTGCAGAATTTGAATTTATTATTCTTAATTAAACTTTACCTTTACATACAAATTAACCAGATTATTTTATTACAACACATCAAAATATTTAATGAAAAGATATTAACCCCTTAACTGGGGATGCCGGATATATCCATCCATTTTACATTGAGTTACAGTTAAATACACGGTTAAGGGGTTAATCAATGTTAGTAGTAGAATGCAGAGTCTCTAGTCAGATATTAAAGTCTAAAAATAGCAACGGCTCAAAACCTCAAGAGTCACTCAAGAATAAACAGACGCGGAGACTGAGCAAACACAGTGTCTCCGTACCGTTGTGTCGTCAGAGCAAGATGCAACGATGTTATCGTTGAACGGACTCCATTTGACGTCCGTGACGGGGCCACGATGGCCGCACACCCTCGGCGCACTGTTTGAAACTCTGCCTGTCTGCAAGAGAAAAAAACCGAGCAACGAAACCAAATTGTGCAGAAATGAAAGAGTTCAAAGGGCAAAAAACATTTTGTGCAAATTCCCCGTCAGATACAAAGATAACTGAGATCAGCGTCTGTGAAAAGGGGACAAAGAATTCTTGTATAGCATAAGACGCACATATCAAAGGCTTGGTGCTATCTTTCCGGTGCTGTTAATTAACACAGCATAAAAATTACCAATTTAGCAGAGAAATTAATGGCTTCTCTGAATTCTCTCCCCTAAAAGCCATTTGAGTATTAACAGTGGGTGCTGCTGTAATGAATAACCAGTGTTGATAATACGTCTACACTGCAACCATTCGAAAACCATTAATAACCAAATTTATTATGCATAATGGCAACAACGGAAGGTTCAAGCAATGGCCTTGGATCTCATAAAAGGGTTTATGGGCTCAGGGAGGATACATCTGCAGTTTTCAAATGGCTCATATGTCAATATAAATGTCAGATATTAAGTATTTAGGACTGATAAAAAGCAGCAGCAACAGCAGCAGCAGCAGCATACTCTTAATTGGTCCATTCTCTGTCATTGGTCCATTCAATGCCCCACTCTGATATATTTATGGCATTAATTTCACCTATTCCAGGTTAAAATATTCAATATCATCTTTGTCATTAGTACCATCACTACTGCCACTGCTGCACCCCATGCTATAAGTTATAACTCTCTGTCTGTCTGTCTGTCTGGCTCTGTCTCTCTAGTTTATATTAAGTGGAAAATGCCATTAAATAGGATATCCACTAAGGCTTTCTCTTTGCTAACAATTTCTTTGAGGCAAAAATCCAGTAGAATTTATAATAGTGAATACATCAAGGCATTCAATTAAAGTGGCACAAGATTTATAAGATGGAAATACCAAGGAGTCTACCTGCTTTAAAGGAAGAACGACGAACACTCCTCCACCGGCGCACTCTGTCACAACGGCAAGGAACTTAGGGTTAACGGCACAAAAGTTGCTGTCATGCGCGTTCTTTGTTATTTTAATTCCTTCATAACAGAGCTCCTTACGAGCCGGGCTCCCGTAGACATGACGGAACTTAGAACTCCGTACAAGAAACATCTGAAAGAACGAAACGTTGTAAGAATTTCAGTCTCTTTCAACTCACTCACTTCTGCTGAATCTAATTCAGACTGACAGAGAAAACTAAATTTACACCAAAATTAAGTAGAATTACAGCATTACATAAAGCAGCATTACAAGTTACTGCAAAACTCATCCTCTGCAACTTAGCTGGATATAACATAATACAGTGGGAACACAGTTATGGAATGGTTTTGGACTATTTACAGAGGAGACAGGAAAATCTATCAGAACTAAGTCTTATAATTGGCATTTGGACAGGAACGAAGGAAGGCTGTCTCATTCTTTATTCTTTTGAGAGCCAATAAACAGCTCTGCATACCAGACAGAAAATTGATGTTGGTTAAATAGCAAAGGAATAAATCAATTCATCAAACCCAATGCCAGACACAATAAATACATCAGAAGTACGTATGTAGATAATGGTACAATGAACTTCCTAAAGTCTGAATTAATTATTGTCTTCAATAATTAATATAACATCTGTTGCTTAGTCAGTTATGTCCTTCAATAGCTCTAAATCCCCCAACAGAGATTAATAATAGGCAAGCAGAATAGTCAGACAAAAGCACACCAAAATCATAAACTAAAACGACTAACCATTGCATTAGCACAGAGGATGCAGTAATTATAAATACAGAAGTCCATGTATTGGTAATTTCAGTAGAGAAGAACAAACACAGACATTGGCAAAATAGAGAACTCCCTTTGCCATCACTTACTCCTGCTGTCTGACTGTCACATGAACAGGATATGAACAACTGTTCAGAATGAATTTGAACTTTTCTCACACACACACACAAAACAATTACCAGGAACTAGAAATGCTCAGACAAAACCAAAGTCCGGTCCAAATAGCTCAGTAGGAAGGCAGAGTACAGAAAAGGTAAAGATAACAAAAGAGACAGCCTGAACATCCGCATAATAACAATTATAACAATATTGTAGCATCATGTAACTCGACCAGCAATGAATAACCGCATGACATGTCCACAGCAGACTACACAACAGAAACCAATAAGGTTTTCTAACACAAAAAGAATAACACTTGAACACCAGAATATACGAATATGAGCAAAATATAAATGCAACTCTAACATTACACCAGAACAGCATAAAAGTGTCCTGCAAATTATTATCAATCAAGCAATAAATAAATAAATAAATCAACCAACCAGCCAACCAACTAATCAATCAATCAACTCCTATAGTGCTACTATTAAAATGCCTAGGGCATCAGCCGATGGCGCACCAAATCCAATCCAAATTTGAGCCTGGGTCAAGCCAGAAAGGCCAGTCAGCTAGCTAGGGATAGATCAAGCCAAACAGGCACATCCCAAGTCTAGATCTAATAGACGATAATGTGCTGGCCATACGAAGTGAAGCTGGTAATGTAATAATAATATAATAATATAACAAGGTTTAAAGTGGTTCAATGTAAACCACTGCGTAATTCTAATTAAACACACGAGGTTTTAACAAAACATGGCAATGATTACCTTTGCAGCCGTCAGTGTTGGAAGAAATCTGGATGACTTAATACTGAGCCGATGGTGATTAATTAATTCAAGAAGGAATAAACCTTCTAATCGTAGCGTTAATTTATACCAAAAGGCACCAATCAAGATGGTAACTGAAGTGTTCCAAGCGATGATTAATCTTATTATTCCATTCGCTTAAACGCTGAACGACAGATCCTAAACAGCACATCAGCCTCAGCCTCAGCCTCAGCCTCTGTCGATTGCTTCGATGAATCGATGATGGGCACGCACCTGCGAGACTCGACAGAGAGCGGCCCTCATTGGCTGAAAGTACTGCAATTCTAATTGGATGCGCTGATAAAATTTAGTGACTTCATTGGTCAAAATTCTAATACATAGAATATAAAATTATTAATCAGTGGAACAAATGAAATGTATGGTGTCGTAGTTTTCACCATTTTGTTAAGTGCAATCGACTTATATTAAAACTTCCACTAAAAGCAAGACATCACATACAAGACATCACATACTTGGATATAAAATCATTATGTTTAGGTAGTAAGTAATGTTTTAAATAATAAATAATTTTGATAATTATCGTGGTAACTGGTAACCATTTATCAAAGATGGCGGCAACTAGGCCTCAACTTTCCGTTTTTCTTGTAACCATTAGTCTCATTAGACGTCAATGCTTGTAAGAGATAGACTGCTATTAATTTCTATGTGTAATAGATATCTTTGCTGTCATGGCGGTCGGTGGTTGGAGACATTTTACTGTTTCGTTGAATCTTTTCTCACATTTGAAGTCGAATCGTCTTCACTTTGTACGTGGGATGAATTAGCCGGCGATCGGACTGTACATTGCGCCGGATTTTATTTTAAAACGATTTTATTTGTTTTTGAGCGAAGCACAGACCCGGTGTAAGGTCAAAACCAGGTTAACTACTTCTGTAGCGCCATTAAAGAAATTCACTGGACGGTCTTATATGGCGACTCATTATAGAATAAGCATGGTTTCCAAGGGCATCACTGTTTTGAGGGTTAAGGATCAGGGTCGTTCAGTCCAACCGTCCGAGAGCTTCTATAGCGACAATAAAGCAATACACTGGACGTGAATAGGTCGTCAGCTTAAGCAGAGCTCACGAATTAGAAATCATCGGGGATATTTAGATATATTAGGATGTTTAGTTTTAGTGTGGGTCTGCTGTGTCTGATGTTTGGTTCTGAAATAAGGAGAAGCTTTTTGTTCAGTTCCTTTATATTTTAAAATTACTTCAGTTTTTGAGAAATATATAATTTTCATGCTTAGTTTAAGAGTTTTGTTTACAAGCAATAAATGCTGTGCTGGAATTTAGTTTGCGGTGTTGTTTAAAATTTCAACGTGTGAAATTGTTATTTAATTCGTGTAATTAATTAATGTAATTCGTTATTTAACTAAGAACATAATTTAATTGTACAGTATGCTGTTGGCAATGTACTGAGAGTTAGGCCAGTAGTGGAGAAGAATTCAACAGGGGAGGGATTCATATGATTTGGGAGATACCTTTAATTGCCATGCTATGCTAAATAAGTTTGCCGATTAAACCAATGACAGTATGTAACTTCCCAATTGCTATGTTTAGAATTGGCTAGTAATGAAATCAGTAAGCAATGACCACAAATCCCCCACTTACACACTACACCTGGTGTTCTGACTGTCAGGTTTTGCTGACTGTTGCTTTTCCTATTGGCAGGTGCGCACAAGTTTTAGACGACGCGATACACCACTTCCAGATGCTGAATTGGCACAAAAACTAACGTATGATAGACGGAAGTACATGGAACGCGAGGCATTTCCGGGCGAATTTGCTGCCGAATTACCGTACGGTAGAATCTACGACAAAAAGCCAATGAAACTGTATCTTGAGGCAGGGAAGCAGTACAAGTGGTGTATCTGCGGTGCTAGCAGGGGTCAGGTGAGTGGATAATAAGCAGACTGCTTTACTTTTAGAATACTGTTTGACAAGTTCTTTTTTAGGGGTTTTGTTCTGTCATTATCTTGATTGATGCGTGGAATTGAACTGGAATTAAAAACGTTCATCTGAAAAGACTTGTTGTTATTAATCGTCAACCTTTGTTCCATCCAGATTCCCCCTTGTTCTGCGGCTTCTGCCTTACATATATGTTCTATTATCTGGACTCTCAACATCAAATATGTGGATTCAGTTAGAAATACCTGTTTCACCTGTGTTGTGATTTAGGTATTAGACATCGTCAACATAACTTACTGACATGCTTAGACGTTTTACAGATTTGCAATAATTTATGGATTCTAGAAATAAACTGCAGGCATTGTTTGCAGCACGTCTTATCATCAGAATTGTTTGCTATTAGTGCATTGACTAGTTTAATCATTGCCACAATATTATAATGATATATAGTATAGCTACTACATGTAGTTATGTGATGCTGATACATATTTGTGTGACCCTTATCAGTTAGTTTTTTGAGTGTAAATTATAGCATGCTGTTTTATGCATAGAAACCTGGTAACTAAACAAGGATAGCCTGTCTACAGTGTGTAAAAACCAGAATATTAATATTAAGTTGAGCTTGAATTTTTGTGAATTTACAGCCGGTGTGTGATGGAGCACATCAACGTCTCGATGGAACAGACTTTAAAAAGACGCGTCCAATATTTCGGCCAATATCTTTCAAAGTTGACGTTTCTGGCGAATACTATCTGTGTAACTGCAAGCAGTCGGCCAATCGGCCATTTTGCGATGGAACTCACAAGCGAAAAGACATCCAAGAAACGATAAAACACTAGACTAGGACAACAGCATTTAATGTGGCATAATGGATGGCAGTTTTACATGTTAAATAAAATTTTTTTGATAAACGTGTAGTTGGAAATTTAGATTTATCTTTGATACTTTGTGGTCTAGATTTAACTTTTGTCCACCAGTGTTCACTTTATTGGGAGGGGGCGGGTAACTCCTCACTGGTCACAGTGTGGGTTGACATTTTGGTTCTGTGTGTCCAACTCACTAGAGTTTGAAATTTGGGAGCCAGTGAAAAATTGACCATGTTTGATTACTTAAGTATTCTGTAAAATATCAAATTCCTTTGGTTCAAACTTCAACTGGATTTTATTATTATTATCTACGACAATTTATATAGCGCAGTAACATAACTGGAACTAAAGTCAAGAGTGCTTTACAAAGGAGTCACTTATAAGAGATGCTAAATAAGTGTGTCTTTTGGAGCTTCTCGGAGGATTTGAACTCCAGTAAGGAATAAATCAAAGTGTAAATGATGGAAAACTTTTAAAACTGAACACTGTGTAAAATGTTATTTTTTGGTTACAATCAGTGTATGGGTAAATGGAAATCCTGGTCACCATATACACTCATCTGTCAACTTCAAATAACAAGGAGGAATTGGGTTGGTGGCAATCTTCTGCCCTCCCTGCTGGTCTGACTCATACTGCCATGGTTACCATAGTAATCTGATAATACATAACCTAATTAGCCATAGTAAAACAACACAGAATGTATGCACACAGACTTCTTGTGGCCTTTTGAGCTACCAAAGTGAAATTTACACTTGATTTAACGTGGAAACAGTTTAAAACGCATACAAATTGAAACTGATCAGTTGATTACAACAACAACCAAATGCAATATTTACAAGGCAGAATCTGTACAGATTTTGACTAGATTGCAGGATGGTGATTTAGCAAAAACAATCTCTTGATAGTGACTTGGATAGCCAACTAGCAGAAGAAAATTTCTTGTAAAGAAATCAACATGCCAGTTCCTGTTGAAATGTACTGTATTGTAAACATTTATTTACATTGCCTCGGTTGCATGCGGCCATATTTTGAGATTTCATGTCTGATATTTAATAAACTAATGAATACAATGACACTGTTATCCGACCAAATCCTCTGATACTTGGCCATCGCTAGTGTTCAAGATGGTAGCATAAAATATCCAAACATGCTATGCAAATTTATAAGATATTTGCATCAGAATAAATGTTTAACCTCAAAATTCAGTTAAAAGAGATGCATGTAAGAAAATTTCAATTTCTACTCTTCAAACTGAAAAACTGGAAGCTAAAACTGCTATGTTTTAGTTATAAATTTGCATAGATCAGCAAATAATGAGTAGCATAGCAACACAACTAAACAGTACTTCCAATAACTATCATAGCAGATTCACATAGGTAACTATACAGTATTTGAAAATTACACTCCTAAATACTAAAAATATCATTGAAGACAACTATCTTAGAATTCTGAACATTAAGCCTTTTAAAATTAAAAAATATCGCAGATGCTTATTTTAAAATTTGAACAGCTAACTTTGAACATTGGCGCTAGACGTCTTTTTTTCTCTCTCGAACGATTCTGAGCACAACACGAAGAAATTACTCAACTAAGAACCCTGCTATTTTACAAAAGACATCAAACTTTCCTCCAATCTGTATATCTGCCGGAGAAAATCTAATAAAAAAATTAGATAGTAAGAAATAACAAATTGTATTAACAAAAACAATACAATTTCCTATCTTAAAAATTCTATCCCCAACATAACCACACTGCACAATTGTTATTCCACTGAACAAGTTCCTTCAACAAACTACTATCACAGCTTCCAACACAGCAAATAACACAACTAACTTCAAGCGGTCTGGAGTGAGGGGGAGGGCGTTAATTAAACAGCGTCTGTATACTATTAAAACTATATGGCAAAAACAAAACCATTCATGCACACAGCCTGCAGTCTTAGTTCCTGAAAATGCTACCCCAAAAGAAACCACACACAGGTATCCTTATACATGTGTAGACATCTGGAAGGTGTCCTAGTCTGTAACTTTGTCCAGCAGTTGCACTGGCAGCAGTCAGTGTAAATAAGTGTACTAAATAGTAAATACCAGTCTATTACCTACTTGATCTGACCGTAAATTCGCCCTCCGATTTAGTAGGATATTATCTGAATATGAAAATGAATAAGAAAAGCAATGCATATCCGAGAAAGGAGGTAGCAGAAATTAGGACAGGACATCACAAAATCCTGTCAAATTTCCCCCCAAAGCGCATATCAGACTTTTGAAGCAAAAGCTGTCAAATAACCAAACCTTTACTATGCAACCATTTAAGTCTTGATGCTCAAATTTTAATTATCTCTAGACAAATAAAAGGAAATATAAGAAACCATACAGAAAGGTTGAATGATATCGGATAAGACTATTTCTTGAATGCAAATCATTATAAAAAGCGTCCTCAGAAGGAAAAACTCAAATCGTGGCATGGCAAACACATGGCAGTGACTTGAAACATTGTTAATGCAAAGAGGTGAATAATAATTGTAATAATAATAATAATAATAATAATAATAATAATAATACAGGTCAAGCTGGCTACATGCCTTAGCACAGGCTCTTCTAAAGACTAACGACCAGCCAGGCTTTCAATTGTGCAATAGAAATAGAGATAGAACTGCTACCTAAACGCTACTGAAACACAATGTCCAACAGACCTATCACACATCTACAAGACTAAATCATAAAAACGTCTTTCTACATCCAGCAGTTTAGCATTGCATCTGTATAATCTCTGATTGCAAAAGGCATTCACTCAGTCAAAGAGTGGTTGTCAGAGGAACCCTTCAACTGCCATGACAACCGTATCCAAAGAAACGCGGAGAAGTTGGCTTCGAGAAAAACTTTGCGAATGTCTTGAAGGAAAAAGCTTCAGACATTTTGCATCTGAGCATCGCACCAAAAATGTACCGATCACAAGAAGCTGAACAATAACTCTCGAAACAGACAGGAAAAACACATCATGTACATCATTAGAACATCTGTGACACTGCACACTAATGCATACTTGATCAAATCTTTCTTTATACTGAGCTATAGAGACACAAAGAATCTCTCAGAAATAGAAATGAACTCAAGGAATAATTACAAATCACAAACCACTTTCTCCATAGGACACTTTGTCATCCAACACAATCAGATATCAGTATTCAGATAGCTAACTGCCCAGCAGAACATAATATGTACAATTTAAAGCAGTATTTTACAATTAACCAGATATACAAGGACAAGCATTCGTTTTGTTATTCTGATCAAGTAAAATTAACACTGGATAGAAACGGTGCACTGTGCAGAATTCTGAAAAATGTTGCGTGAAATAGTAAAACAAAAGATTTTGTCGTTACAAGATGTTGATTGTTCATGGTTAGACCCAAGCGTTTGTTATCAGCGGATTTTTAGATACGAAACCTATTCAGTAGCATTATCATCAATTGCTTGGCAGCTAAAACACACACACACACACCACGCCAAATCATATTCGATTTCATGTAGAGAAGAACAACCAAATGCTATGTACGACACAACGTTTCAAATAAAACCAGTTTCATCTCCACAAACAATGTTCAGCATCACACAAGGAATTCCTTTACATCTGCAGTTGCATACGTTACATATTCACTGATAACAACAAAATAATACAGATACATTGATAACGAAGACATCAGCAAGAATTTTGTCATAATGCCATTAAATCTGTCGCGCTTTTTGCCTTCGAATAAGACCACACGAAACATGGGCAAGAGAAGTCATCATCTAAACAGTCTTCATCGCAGACCGATACAGGGGACTTCGCCGCAGTTTAAGGCTCCGCTCCGTTCGGGATCTGTGACGTAATATCGAGTCGATCCCTCTGTTCTGTGATCTGCTCTTCTGCGTCTTTGTTGACGATGGACTCCGGTGCTTCCGCTAAGTCTGGTTCCAGCGCCAGGTCAGGACCGACTGCCGATCCAGACTGCAGCATCAGAGCCAGACCGTCCAGATTCAGGTCATCCTGACCTGGTTCCTCGTCTCTGCGACCTTTCTGCATCGTCTCTTGTTCGCCAAACGAATCTTCTGCCGCTCTTTGAAACATAAAATAAATTACAGATTATGAGTAAATTTTGCAAACAATCACAATCCTATTTCACTTGAAAGAAAAACCCGTTGAAATAAAAGCACTACACATGTCTGCCTCAACTGATCTAAACTGATTCGTGGTTTCAACATTCTGTCGACAAAACACCGCCAATCTGGCGCCAAGAAATCATAAATAATTCAACAGAATAGAGAGGACTGCCGCGCGGATTTGTGAATGAAGCGTACCGACAGGACGAAGGACAAGGTAATCGAGAATGTCCGACAACGAAACAACGCCCTTAAGAAAATGATTTTCATCGACCACAACGATACGATGGACCTGCAACAAGAACAGGAAAAAAAACATAACAAAGACTTTTATCAGTCATTTGATTGGTCCACAGGTAAATAAGTAAGCCGGTCATTCAGGAAATGTTGGGTTTGTTTGTCTGGCACCCCAGAATTTGGTAAAAAACTATTCCAAGTCTCTCTGTCACGACCAGCCTCCATTCAGAAAGTTTTGAAGCACAACACCTTGACCGATCGGGGAATTATCTAACAACTGTCGGAGATTAACTAGAACACGACCAACTCTATCTCAGCGTATCACACTTGAAGGAAAAGGAAAGATCAGCCGCATAGAGACAGGAATTTGATTTTTGGGGGGCATAAATTTGGCAGGGTATATATTGTCATACATACTAGATATATTATATATGTATATATTAAATATTATATATATTATACATCATATATTTTATATGAATGTATATATACAGTATGTGTTATATATACGGTATTATAAATATAAAGATTTTTGGGGGTATATCTACAGAGATCCTTCCCCCGTTGCTACGCCCTGGGTAGGATCACAAAATCATATTCACCTCGGCCGTAACAATATGTTTGAGTATATCGAGTAGTCGCTCCGTCACAACACAGGTCACAACACCCTCAAACTCCTAAACAGAACAGCAAAAAGACCAAATCAGAAATGTTGCTTCACTTTTGAATGAACTATTCCAAAGAGATTTTGCTAAAAAGTAAAATTCAAGACTAAATTTCTAGCCGTAATGATTTTGAATGTCAAGCATCAACTCCTCTTATGAAGCAATGGCAACTCCACTTAGAATCATAATTTTCAATGGTCTCCTGAAGGTGACTCAGTAAGGCCAGACCCACATATTTCAACCTAAACTAAAAATTGCCCTTTAAAATTCAATCTGTGTTTAAACAGAAAACATTCAACAGACTGTGTACTTAATTTTTCTGTTTCCAAAATTTCAGTGGAAGCACTGATCCAAGTCAATCGTAAATCCAAAACAAATACACCAACTATGCAACCTACTGGGCAGTTTACAGTCGTGCAGTCTAAAAAAGCTTTTGAGTCTACCTCTCGACGATTTTTCAAAGCCTCCGTTATCGTAACGTCTAAGTTGTAGTATGCCTTTTCCGCAGCCAAACCCTGGAAGAAAATCAAATGTGCCTGAGAAAATAATATGCAACAATAATTCACAGTTATCAGATAGTTATTAGTCATCTAATAGTAAGGCCATCATTTACTGATCCTTCCTTTCCACCCCTCACCCAATCCCCAGAGCAAATAAGAAGCAATTTGTATACACAGTCTATGAATAGAAGACACACCCACCCACCCACCACCCACCCACCCACCCACCCACCCACCCACATGCAGAGAGTTGAGTTATGTCACAATGCTAGATCCTGGTAGGCCAAATTATGTTACATTATCTTATGTAAGTTTCAGCACCATGGTACGATGCAATGCTAGGAGTTACACAACAACACACTCTGCCTCTATCTCTTCCATCAATGCATAAAGGTCGTACTTTAAATGAAATAAATATATTACATCTAAAGACAAACTTACAGAATTATTTTCTCACTAATAATAAATGTAATTCTCATCTCCCAACCTAGCCCTACCCCTGCAAAACCAGTCAAGATCCCAAGTGCTCAAAACAAGCTTAAACAGTCACCACTCATCCTTCATAAAAATACTTTGCTGCGATCTACAACCTTGACCACCACGGATCATGGATTTCACCCAGATTGAGCGCTCCTGAATAAGCTGGTGCACTGCACCAAGCTTTTGGACAGAGCTTTAGAAATTTTGCTTTACTTACTTACCTACTCACTAACTTACTTGATTATTTACTTCTTAGCAGTATACCGGATACCCAACTAAATGATCAATATGAAATCAAGTTACTAACAACCTTTTTCTACCAAATACGAACGCATGAGTCAAAGTGCATTTGCTGTACTACGATCTTGTGCTTTATAAATCATAGTAGTAGTAGTAGTAGTAGTAGTAGTAGTAGTAGTAGTAGTAGTAATAATAATAATAATAATAATAATAATAATAAATGGCATCAAATCTGAATGAAGCTCTTGTTTATGCAGGTGAGACAGATGAAAGTTACCTGGAAACTAATGCTTTTTTCAGAGCAGCTTACCAAAATATCAAACTTGGTGTATATGTCCACGACCTTTCCTTCCCCGTTGACGATCGGAAGAGCAGATATGCGACGCTCCACAAACATGTTGAGAGCCTCTATTAGGGGCATATCTGGCGTTGCCTGGCAAAGTTCAAGCAAAGACAGCACTCAGATTTCCACATCCACATTAACAGACAGAAATCTGAAAACTAGAAACTAGTCTGTCCAAATACACTTAATCAACACAGATGCCATAAGACCACTCGGTTTTATGATTACCGTACATACGCAGTGTGGCATCTGTGGAGGGGATTCCTGGTCACTGCTTACTGACCCTCCCCCCCACTGGGTCACTATATACCAAGAGGTCTATGCTATATGCATAGCAAGGAGAAGCTTCGTGTTGTCATTAGCTCTTTGCCTCTATTCGGTCTGATTTCTTGCCCTTCATTGGTCTGATTTCTTGCCTTTCATTGGTCTGATTCCTTGCCTTCCATTGGTCTAATCTCTCAAATACAACTCTGGAGATACCAAACGTACAAATCCATACAATGCACCAAATGATAATCTTCATTTAGGAAAAACCAGTAAATCTCTAAACGCTAATTAATTATTTAAGCACCAGGCTAAATAGAAAGCCCACTATGGTTTCAACGCACAGGCACAGTTCAAATGCTTTTACTTCAGAATATTGTTGTGACAATCCTCTTTTGCAGCTACACCTATTTTGAAACCTTCTGAATATCAGATGTGAGATGCATCTACCGAGGCAATATTTTCATAGGAGCCAATCTCAAGCTGCTGCAGTGTTTGATGCATGAATTCCGGGTGACGAAGAGTGTCCACCTGCAAAATAATAATAATAATACATCATCCCGTTGTCTTCAACCAAGGTAAATCCCTTTTATTACTACGATGTTACTTAAACCATGTAAAAGACACGTAAACATCGTCAACGAAAATACCGAAAAATAACTCTGACTGTGGATTGCGTACGTGTGACAGCAGATATCGAAGTATTCGCTTTAGCGTCAGGACGTGAAGAGCATTCCCGGTTTCACGGTCGATGACCAACAGACGATGGACCTTGTTGTTGGACAGGCTTCGAATCGCGGCAAGCAGATTTTCGTCCGGTTCGATAACGACCATCGGACGGTCGTAACCATGAAGAACTTCTGTGATTCAAATAAGAAATGTATTTACAATGCATCAAATTGTGACCAATAATAATCATTAAGTGCTTCTATAGAACCAGTTCTAATAATAAAATGTACTGGTCATGTTCCAAGTCCATCCATCCACCAAAAAAGGTTCAAAGACAGATACAAAGATCTCCTCTCTCAGTGGGAAATACCAGGAGAGACTGTGGAGGAAAAGTCAATTCTAGATTTGGAATGACTGAGTTCATTGCAATAATTAAGTCAAACAGTAGCATGGCATAACATCAGTATTCCAGCAAATCCACAAAATGTCTATGATTATTCATAAGGACCTTGCCTATGAATATACAGTACGCAACTTGTGATTGGTTCAAACAAAAGTACATTCATGGATGGCACTATACCATCTCTGTTAACCTGTTAAGGGGAGAGGAGTGAATGTATCAAAAAACATTCAGGGACAAGGTTCCTTTATGCATAAGCTAAGTATGAAGACAGTCTTTACACATATATCCTGATCCTCTGATAATTTTTAAAAAATGACCCCTTGATCTCTTTCATTTCTCAGGCATTAAATTTGCTGTACTACAATCCTGTGCTTTATAAATCTTAGTAGTAGTAGTAGTAGTAGTAGTAGTAGTAGTAGTAGTAGTAGTAGTAGTAGTAGTAATAATAATAATAATAATAAATGGCATCAAATCTGAATGAAGCTCTTGTTTATGCAGATGAGACAGGTGAGAATTATGATGAGAAGCATGATGCTCCATCTGTGCTAAGAATTTCACCATTACTGATAGTTTCTATTAAATAATTTAGAAGAATGTTGTACATTACCAGTTATCCGTGTAGGAACGCAGCAACACTGGTAGCTTAGGCCATTAGTTAAAAACCATAAAAACCCTAAAAACCCAAAAAACCTAGAAACCCTAAAAATCTAAAAACCTAAAACCCTAAAAACCTAAAATCCATAAAAACCCAAAAACCCTAAAAACACTAAAAACTAAAAACCCTAAAAACCTAAAACCCCTAAAAACCTTAAAAACCTAAACACTCTAAAAACCCTAAAAACCCTAAAATTCCAAAAAACTAAAAACCCTAAAAACCTAAAAACCCTAAAAACCTAAACACTCTAAAAACCGTAAAAACCCAAAAACCCTAAAAGCCAAAATGGCATCAATGGCACCCGTGCTGGCTGGCACCCGTGCTGGCTGGCACCCGTGCTGGCTGGCACCCGTGCTGGCTGGCACCCGTGCTGGCTGGCACGAGTGCTGGCTGGCACCGATGGCTGGCACCCGTGCTGGCTGGCACGAGTGCTGGCTGGCACGAGTGCTGGCTGGCACGAGTGCTGGCTGGCACGAGTGCTGGCTGGCACCCGTGCTGGCTGGCACCCGTGCTGGCTGGCACGAGTGCTGGCTGGCACCCGTGCTGGCTGGCACCAGTGCTGGCTGGCACCCGTGCTGGCTGGCACCCGTGCTGGCTGGCACCCGTGCTGGCTGGCACCGTGCTGGCTGGCACCCGTGCTGGCTGGCACCCGTGCTGGCTGGCACCCGTAAAACCCTAAAACACTAAAAACCCAAAAAACCTTAAAACCCTAAATTATTGCTGGCATTATTATTATTATTATTAGTAGTAGTAGTAGTAGCAGTAGTAGTAGTAGTAGTGCTCTATGCTGGCACGTTGCTGGCTGGCACCTCTTTTTCTGGATCATACTGTCTAAAAGTCTTCCAATCTGAATTATTATTATTGTTATTATTATTATAATTAATACCCGTAGTAGGCTGGCACCCGTGTAGTAGTAGTGGCACCCGTGCTGGCTAGTAGTAATAGTAGTAGTTGTGCACTTACTGGCACAGTGCTCCGTTTTTTCTTAACAGTGGCTCATACTGTCCCAAAAGACTTCCAATCTGAAAATTATTATTGATTATTATTATTATTAGTAGTAGTAGTAGTAGTAGTAGTAGTAGTAGTAGTAGTAGTAGTAATAATAATAATAATAATAAATTATCAAATCTGAATGAAGCTCTTGTTTATGCAGATGAGACAGGTGAGAATTATGAACCATGATGCTCCATCTGTAAAAGAATTTCAATTACTGAAAGTTTCTAAAAACCATAATTTAGAAGAATGTTGTAATTACCAGTTATCCGTGTAAAACGCAAAACACTGGTAGCTTAAAACCTTAAAACCAAAAACCATAAAAACCCTAAAAACCAAAAACCTAAAACCCTAAAAATCTAAAAACCTAAAACCTAAAAACCTAAAAAAACATAAAAACCAAAAACCTAAAAACACTAAAAAAACTAAAAACCCTAAAAACCTAAAACCCTAAAAAAACCTTAAAAACCTAAAAACTCTAAAAACTCTAAAACCCTAAAACCCTAAAAACTCCAAAAACTAAAAACCCTAAAACCCTAAAACCCTAAAAACCTAAAAACTCTAAAACCAAAAAACCCAAAACCCTAAAAGCCAAATGGCATCAATGGCACCCGTGCTGGCTGGCACCCGTGCTGGCTGGCACCCGTGCTGGCTGGCACCCGTGCTGGCTGGCACCCGTGCTGGCTGGCACGAGTGCTGGCTGGCACCCGTGTCTGGCTAACACCCGTGCTGGCTGGCACGAGTGCTGGCTGGCACGAGTGCTGGCTGGCACGAGTGCTGGCTGGCACGAGTGCTGGCTGGCACCCGTGCTGGCTGGCACCCGTGCTGGCTGGCACGAGTGCTGGCTGGCACCCGTGCTGGCTGGCACCCGTGCTGGCTGGCACCCGTGCTGGCTGGCACCCGTAAAACCCTAAAACACTAAAAACCCAAAAAACCTTAAAACCCTAAATTATTGTTATTATTATTATTATTATTATTAGTAGTAGTAGTAGTAGTAGTAGTAGTAGTAGTAGTAGTAGTGCTCTATGCTTACGGCGCGTTGCCCCGTTTTTTACGGCGCAGTGCTCTTTTTTTCTTAACAGTGGATCATACTGTCCTAAAAGTCTTCCAATCTGAATTATTATTATTGTTATTATTATTATAATTAATATTAGTAGTAGTAGTAGTAGTAGTAGTAGTAGTAGTAGTAGTAGTAGTAGTAGTAGTAGTAGTAGTAGTAGTAGTAGTAGTAGTAGTAGTAATAGTAGTAGTTGTGCTCTATGCTTACGGCGCAGTGCTCCGTTTTTTCTTAACAGTGGCTCATACTGTCCCAAAAGACTTCCAATCTGAATTATTATTATTATTATTAGTAGTAGTAGTAGTAGTAGTAGTAGTAGTAGTAGTAGTAGTAATAATAATAATAATAAATGGCATCAAATCTGAATGAAGCTCTTGTTTATGCAGATGAGACAGGTGAGAATTATGATGAGAAGCATGATGCTCCATCTGTGCTAAGAATTTCACCATTACTGATAGTTTCTATGAAATAATTTAGAAGAATGTTGTACATTACCAGTTATCCGTGTAGGAACGCAGCAACACTGGTAGCTTAGGCCATTAGTTAAAAACCATAAAAACCCTAAAAACCCAAAAAACCTAGAAACCCTAAAAATCTAAAAACCTAAAACCCTAAAAACCTAAAATCCATAAAAACCCAAAAACCCTAAAAACACTAAAAACTAAAAACCCTAAAAACCTAAAACCCCTAAAAACCTTAAAAACCTAAACACTCTAAAAACTCTAAAAACCCTAAAAACCCTAAAATTCCAAAAAACTAAAAACCCTAAAAACCTAAAAACCCTAAAAACCTAAACACTCTAAAAACCGTAAAAACCCAAAAACCCTAAAAGCCAAAATGGCATCAATGGCACCCGTGCTGGCTGGCACCCGTGCTGGCTGGCACCCGTGCTGGCTGGCACCCGTGCTGGCTGGCACCCGTGCTGGCTGGCACGAGTGCTGGCTGGCACCCGTGCTGGCTGGCACCCGTGCTGGCTGGCAACCTGGCTGGCACGAGTGCTGGCTGGCACCGTGCTGGCTGGCACCTAAAAAAAAAACCTAAAAACACGAGTGCTGGCTGGCACCCGTGCTGGCTGGCACCAGTGCCACTGGCACCCGTGCTGGCTGGCACCCGTGCTGGCTGGCACCCCTGGCTGGCACCCTGCTGGCTGGCACCCGTGCTGGCTGGCACCTCTAAAACCCAAAACACTAAAAACCCAAAAACCTAAAAACCTAAAAACCCTGTTATTATTATTATTATTATTAGTAGTAGTAGTAGTAGTAGTAGTAGTAGTAGTAGTAGTAGTAGTGTAGTAGTATGCTTACGCTTACGTTGCGTTGCCCGTTTTTACGGCACAGTGCTCTTTTTTTTTCTTAACAGTGGATCATACTGTCCTAAAAGTCTTCCAATCTGAATTATTATTATTGTTATTATTATTATAATTAATATTAGTAGTAGTAGTAGTAGTAGTAGTAGTAGTCGTAGTCGTAGTAGTAGTAGTAGTTGTAGTAGTAGTAGTAGTAGTAGTAGTAGTAGTAGTGCTTATGCTGTGCTCTTGCCCGTTTTTACGCGCAGTGTGCTCTTTTTTCTTAACAGTGGCTCATACTGTCCCAAAAGACTTCCAATCTGAATTATTATTATTATTATTATTATTATTATTATTATTATTATTATTATTAGTAGTAGTAGTAGTAGTAGTAGTAGTAGTAGTAGTAATAGTGCTCTATAAATGCCACAGTGCAGTGCTCCTTTTTCTTAACAGTGGCTCATACTGTCCTGAAAGTCTTCCAATCTGAATTATTATTATTATTATTATTATTATTATTAATATTAGTAGTAGTAGTAGTAGTAGTAGTAGTAGTAGTAGTAGTAGTAGTAGTAGTAGTAGTAGTAGTAGTAGTAGTAGTAGTAGTAGTAGTAGTAGTAGTAGTAGTAGTAGTAGTAGTAGTAGTAGTAGTAGTAGTAGTAGTAGTAGTAGTAGTAGTACACTCGTCCATTTTACATTGAGTTACAAATAGTTGCCCAGTTAAGGGGTTAACGTCTAATGGATCTTGACTTGAGCAAGTTGCTTACTCTTTAATACGTCAGTGAAAGGCAAAGGTAAACAAACTAATGATCTATAGCCCAGAACGTCATGTAAAGGTCCTGAGCATAGAAAGAACCAGCAAAGAATCAATATGGCACAACACAGACAGCCACAGATGAATCAGAAGGCATAAACGCAGAGACAAGATTACACCAAAGACATTTGACTACATCAAGGACTAGACCGAACATTAGGCCGAGACCGCCAGGAAAGGCTGTTTTCTGATCGACTTTTGTTCCTGGATTTCTTAACCAGGACCAATAGACAATCCAATATTTGAATGAAACATCAATGTCGAAGCAATAAAGTATAGGCTCCAAATGGCAAGGCCAGTATCTAAGGCTTTCAATTTGCAAATCCACTTTTATTTTGTGATTTTTGTTGTAAGGAAGGTGGACACAAGGAAGGTGGAAGCTGGTTATTACAAAAACTATCTATGAATAGAATTTAAATAAATAAAATAACATGTTGGATCCTTTGGAATACTACATACCTTTCCATGTAGATATAACATGTTCCTCCAGTTCTTCCATCTGTTCCTACAGACAGGCAAAGAAAACAGTTGCCATTAGTCTTAATAAGACATCCACTGAATAAATTGCTAATATAATAAGAGCAGATTGGACCAATTACATTTGACAAACAGACAAGGCAAATGCATTTCTCTTGCTGTGAGTGAAACTATATATATATATATATATATATATATATATATATATATATATATATATATATATATATATATATATATATATATATATATATATATATATATATATATATATATAGTAAAACAACCTTGGTTTTAAAAACAAATTTAAAATCATTGCAAAGCATGCAGGCAACATAGTTGTCGATGTATGTAATACGTCTAATCTAATCATGGCAATAATCACACAGCTTCATGAACAGTAAAGTGCGAATAAACTCACTTGTGGAGATCTGTAGTACTTCTGCAGCATCTGTATGAAATCCGTAATGGTGAGCATACCTGCACAAAGCATATGAGACATCAAACCATTTGGATTATGAACAGCATGAGAATTTAAAATTTTGAAGCCTTACTAGAGTTTTTTTCTCCCCACTGAAATGCATTTGAATTGATTACACGTTGTTGAGGTCAGGAAATTAGTAAATAAGAATAATGATCTGGGTGGAATGCTTCATGCATTCCTCTGAAAATTTCCCACTTGTTTTTGCCCCAATACAGATTTTTCTAGCTGGACATCAACGGAGTGCTAAACTTAACCTGGACGTGGAAGATGGGCGGATGACGTGGAGGAGTGGACAGGAATGAAAATGTCAGCAGCTGTTGAGAAGACAGAGGATCGACATGGTTGGAGGAAAGAAATTCATGCTGTCACCTTAACTTCAGTTCATGAAGGAACAAGGAGAAGATGATGATGATGAAACTTAACCTGGCACCATGAAGCAGCAAAACAAAAGCAAATATGACCAGGCAGTCAGTTGCCTCTGTCACAATCTGTTGCCTCACCAACAAAGTCCTGTTGCTGTGTGTCCCAAAGAGGAGCCGATCGGACTCCATTGTAGATGAGCGCAAAGAAAGCTTTTTTGACCTAAAACAACCAAACCACAAAGACCAACTCACTCACTAGCCATGAACATAGAGTCTTCTCCAATATTCAATACAGGCTTTTCCTTCTGATACACAACAGCTACGACACTTATGCAGTTAAGAAGCTGCACCCACAACGCAATATATCACAATTATGTAACCTGTGTATGGTAATCTAAAAGCATATTATACTTTGGCACATGTTGTAGGAGAGTGACACTGCAACTTGGAATACAATGCACTCAGAAGAAAAGAATCTGAGGCTGTTTTCTAAGCTGCATTTCCAAGTTCCAAACATGAACAGCATTAAAAAAACAAATATAATTTTAACATTTGTTGGCTATGCTGCAAAGGTTGTGAAAATATTTTTGGGTAAAACTCAAAGATGATTACCGGTAGTCAAAGAGACAGATCACCTCAACAAAGACACAGAGAGATTTTCTTATGTCTATCACTAATTGAAACAACTGTCTTAATGGCTGAGTGCATCGTATGAAGTCCTTACACTGAGTTGCGTATCGAAGATGACTAATTTTGAACTGGACGGCATCACATCATAGCACAGATGCGAGCTCATAAATTTTGCATAGACCAACTCCTCACTGTTTCCACCTTAAGATAATAAAAAAACAACAACAACAACATACAGTCATTGTCATAGGCGGATTTAGAGTTTAAGATTTGGGTAGGCTAACATGGGGGTCTGATGCAGAGAGGAATGGAAACAATGGAGCCCTGAACCTGTCCCAGGACAGAGAACATGATGATGAATAAATTCGTCATTCGTCTTTCGATGTAATTCAAAATTGCTATAGTCTAAGATTCGATGTCAGTGGCTATTTTTTGCCTTAGCCGTATGGGCAACACATAAAGAACGTATTCCTTTATAGGCCTATAACTTTTGATTTCTTGTGAGGAGGGACTAAATCTTGGAGTTGATCCAGATGAAATCAGAAACTGCTACTTATTAGAAAATGTTCTTCTATGTCAATGGCTATTTTTGCCTTAGCCGTATGCATGGCAACACATAAAGAACGTATTCTTTTATAGGCCTATAACTTTTGATTTCTTGTGAGGAGGGACTAAATCTTGGAGTTGGGTGGTCCAGAGGGCTAGCACCCTCTACTGAAATAGGCAGAAACTGCTACTTATTAGAAAATGTTCTTCTATGTCAGTGGCTATTTTTTGCCTTAGCCGTATGGGCAACACATAAAGAACGTATTCCTTTATAGGCCTATAACTTTTGATTTCTTGTGAGGAGGGACTAAATCTTGGAGTTGGGTGGTCCAGAGGGCTAGCACCCTCTACTGAAATAGGCAGAAATTGCTACATATTAGAAAATTTTCTTCCATGTCAATGGCTATTTTCCCCCATTTCCGTATGCATGGCAACACTTATAGAACGTATTCTTTTATAGACCTATAACTTTTGATTTCTTGGGAGGAGGGACTAAATATTTGAGTTGGGTGGTTCAGAGGGTTAGCACCCTCAACTGAAATAAGCAGAAATTGCTACATATTAGAAAATTTTCTTCTATGTCATTGGCTATGGATTGAATGCGTGGCACTGTGCTTTTATATGTAAATAAGTAAGTAACAAAAGAGGCTTAGATAGACCTGGTGTTGATGGAAAAAAACCATTTTTTTTTGTTTCGGTGGGATTAGCCTTTAAGAAAATCCGCCTATGGTCATTGTTCTGTCTGATCAGAGCACAAATCCATCACAGAAGATTTTATGAGAATATGACAAGAACATCAGATGAGTGAAAGAAAGCAGTGAAGCTTAAGAAAAAGAAAACGATAACAATTAAGAAAAAATTGAGGAGTTTCCATTCAAAATCTTTCTACGCCAAAGAGAGCTTTAACTGTATACTGATAAGCTATCTAAAACTGATGCAATGAATCAATGACACAGCCACACTTTCAGAAACACCTGAATTCTGTTTTTCTGTTCACGGTAGTTGTAGCGACAACACTTCTGATTCAACATTCAGAAGAGGTGCCATATAACCTCAGTATAAATCTCCCGAACAATAATTTCATTATTATAATGAACCGGATTAAATTCTCATCACTTTTGAACTGTGGAATGATATAGACAATAATAAACAACTGGACCAGAATTTAAATCATCAGTTGCACAATTTGCAAGCAGTGAACTGTCACAACCAAAAGCAAAAGTACATGCGCTATATAAATGAACTCTTACATAAGATCAAACAAAATCAAAGCTTGGACTTTGGGGCCAATAAGTAATACTTTATTAGCTTATTACATTTCAAGGATTATATGAAAATTATTTCAAGGTAGAGTGCTTGGCTGGTCACATCCCAACACTCAACGAAATCACATATCTACTCCAACTGTATCTCTGCTTTTATAACCTTCAATTCATTCTGTTGGGCAAACAGCTCCATGAAGCAATCAAATGGGAGAGAGAGACAGACAGACAGACAGACAGACACACACAGAGACAGAGACAGACAGACAGGCAGGCAGACAGAGAAGGAGGGGAGAGAGATTATTCTGCATGAGGTCCATTAAGTCTCAACATGTACCCAAGGCAGCCAACACTTAATGAATAATGAATTAAGATCAAAACAGAAAACAATGAAGGTTTCAGGTTAGCATTAAGACATTCAAACCACCAGCCCACACACACACACACACACACACACACACTCTTTATGTTGTAGGCAGCTGACCACCCAGCTCACAAAAGTCCATGGTACAATAAACATGGTTATAAGTCCGGCTTAACCAATGTAAATTATGGATGCAACAAAATAACAACAACCTCCTTGGAAGAAATTCCTCCAGTGAAACAGAGTGTGACCACTCTGAAGCATTTCAGGATGGAACCATTAGTAGTACTTTTGCCTCATTTAATTAATGCGGTGCTTTATAAATCACGAGCGGCAGCATCCATGCAAAAGTATTCCAATTTCCAACATAATGAAGCGGCAGAATCTATGTTTATTTAAACAGAGCCTAAAGATATGGAATGTGTGCCTCGGTCAAGGCCAAATAGAATGGCCTGCATTGATCAGGGTGGGTGGGGTATGGTACTTGCTTGAAGCATCATCACAAGACAACAAACTAATTGGCAGAGCTGAGCAGGTCATAGATACATGATAAACATGGTAAAAAATTAAAAATATACAACAGACTGATGGGAAGAAAAGCCACACAAAACCAACAGCAGACACAATAATACCGGTGGTTCTTCAACCTGTTCTGTATAAAAATCATGACAATCGATGAAGGTTAACAATCAGACGGAGGAATAGATGAATGAAGCTTGGTCAATAATAGCAAAAACCGCGTAAAAAATACTTCTGAACTTGTTTAAACAGGTTAGACTGTACTAGAATGGGTTCTTAGCATGCCTCTGGCCAGCTCTGATCAGAAAAAGTTAATAACACAAAGAAGTTGCCTACCTGCTACATTGTCAAGTCCAAAGTTTTCTGTGTATCTTTTAGGCAGCTATACGAAGAGAGGAAACAACAAGCATCTCCTGTCATTACCAGTGAATGCACACCAAACATCAAAACATATAATCATGCGAAAATTAAGGACTAAGATGCCGCAACAATGTCACATCTGTTCCATTGCAAACCTTGAAATAGTATCTGAATTTTAAAGGAATACAAAGCAAAACCAAAAACAACAGTCACAATTTTTATCCTGTAAATGGTAAATGAGAGTTTGAAACTAAGCATGAAAGAGAGCTATGCACTATATACACTATATATATATATATATATATATATATATATATATATATATATATATATATAGAGAGAGAGAGAGAGAGAGAGAGAGAGAGAGAGAGAGAGAGAGAGAGAGAGAGAGAGAGAGAGAGAGCTGGAGAAGCAGAGAGAGGGAAATAAAGCAAAGCAGGAAAATGAGTCCACACTAGATAGAGAAACACAAGCAAACAATTATCCCATTGACACCTGCTTTTCCCTCAAATGCCCCTCTAATAAATCTTCCCACTAATTTGCAACCACTTTGGAGGAATTGAATTCCTAATCTCCAATGGAGAAGAAGCAATGAGCAGCAACAGATGCAGCTGCTTCGTTCAAGAACACCCAGTAAACATCAAGAAAAAAGTGGAAACACGTTTGGTGTTTAGAAAATCTGTGGAGGAAACAGCCTGAAACTATTCGTACAAACACACGCACAATACACGAACCTGGCACACACATACGAGCATGGACACACACACAAACACACACACACGCATGCACAAACACACAGACAATTCTGTCAATTCATCAACAAATTGATCTGAAGAGATCATAGGCTGGATAATATCGTTAAGTGGTGCAAGTGATTGAATGAGAAAATAGATGACAAAAAAATTGTGCAGTACAAACATGAAATACAATCATTTATAAAACATAAGGACATTAACCCTCTGAACTCCCATCAATTTACAATAACAAAAATTATAATGCATGGTAAGAAAAGAGTTCAGATATCTGGATAACTGTAGGAACAGGTTATATTGACAACAAAAACAAAATTTATACGGGTAATTAATTTGCCATGTAAGAGAAGCAAATGGAAGGCTATTGAACAGTAGGTGCATAGATATGTAAAAATCTCAACGAATTGAAGAGATACTCTGACAGAAACAACATTTTCACTTTGTTCCAACTTCTTTGCTTCAAATCGTTCAAGAATAATCAATTTTGGCATTCCAGATTTGGATCCACAGAGTTCGAAATTGGACACCTCCCAGCCATTTCATGCTACACACTAGTAGAGCCAATGACGGTTAGAGAGAATGAGGGACATCAACTAAATGAAATCCTGACGAATAGCTTGTGAAATGGTTATCATAAGTCAATAGAGGGACTAGCCATGTCTTAAGAAATCTGGTTCATTGTTTTAGAAAACAAAAAACACCATTTATAATTACCGGTAATTTGCTGTGTGATAGAAGGCAAAGGAAGGCCCATTGAACAGCAAGTGCATACCAGTAGATATATATAAAAATATCGATAAATTGAAGAAATTCTCTGACAGAAACCACATTTTCCCTTTGTTCCAACATCATTACTTCAAATCGTTCAAGAATAATCAATTTTGGCAATCCAGATTTGGATCCACAGAGTTCGAAATGGGACACCTCCCAGCCATTTCATATTACACACTAGAATCAATGGCTGTAAGAGAACAAGAGTATAAACGAACTAAGTGAAAGTCATGCCAAAAATGTGCTCATTGTAAAGTCAATCGAGGGATGAGCCTTTGATGGAAATCACTGAAACAATGAAATTACGCTTCAAATTTAAAACTGTACGACTAAAAAACAAAGCACTTTAACCTCACTCATATAAAATACATAAATTATCATACTCTTATTTCCTTTAATAACTTTAACAATTTAAAATTACACTTTAATTCCAAACAATAACACATGGCAGCCATTTGATTCAGTCTTTCATGCTGGACTTGTGTTTAATTCAGAAAAGACAAACAAAGGGAAACAATAAAGCCCTTTCGATACATTGTTTATCCAAAGCGGCATCAAACTTAATGTGTTTCCCTCTAATGCCATAGAGTCAGGCATCACAAAACCCAGCATCATATGACCATAGATCAAGAATCAGCAAAAACACAAATGTATGGACCGCAATTGACCGCAGGCCGAAGTTAAACCACAAGGGACAAACCAGTAACATTTCAACAACGTCAGATCCTGACACAATAATTAACACTAACTACAATGCCAAACAAAAAATTTAGATCTTCTCCCAAACTGCAGGCAGCTGTCTATCTGCTTCTGAGACTATCATGAGTTGAAATAATACCATAATTGCACCTGTACTGTCTACTATTCAACGTGTCTGAGACTACAAAATTGTAACACACAGATCTTCAAATGCCTCAGTCAGCAATAATTTATGGGGAGCAGGTCAGTTCCTCAATGCTTAACATCATCTACTCAAGCCAAAATCTTACTGCATTATTGCCAAACTTTTCCTCAGAAACCAACACACATGGCAGAAGTGATTTCTGGACATGTCTGTCTGTACGTCGTCGCACAAGACACGCTTTCCTAATGGAACTCATCCCTCGAAGCTAAAGGTCAAATTGATATTCTATTGGAAAACATGGTCAGGACACCATCTTCTTCTTCTCCCAGCACAAAGCAATATTCGCAGCAGGTGAATGAGGAAATCGTGATTTTTACCCGAAAGAGTCTGGTTCCTGTCTTTCTGTCTCTCCAGATGACAAACTGCTGTGGCTCATACGAGTGAACTGTGCTCGCTGAAAGAAAATACAAGGCAGATGGTAAACAAGCAGAACAGACGAAACAAATACGGCAGTTTTCAAATAAACTCTGAAGGAATAGAAAGGTGTTTGGCGTGACTCTGATATTGGCATCGTGCAATGCTACTCTTCCATGTTTTTCATCTTTGAGTGCTCATTCGGTTTTAATACGTGTTTCTATTTCTTGCACTCCTTTGCATTTTCCCACTTGAGTTTAAAATCTTGCCAGAAAAGTCAAACAGATACAATATAGGAATCGTTGACTATTGGCAACAGACCAAAAAGATTTGGATTTTAGTATCAGGTTGCAAATTTAATTTCCTTGTATTCTAAACTTTGCTTTCTCAGTTCTTACCACTAACCATACTAACCATGAGCAAGGTGAACATGAAGCAACAAACCGTCACAAACCCTTACTGTCCCTCAGGTCAGGGCCAATTGTGAGTCTTAATCAGACCAGAATTTGAGGTCACAGTCAATCAGTCTACTGGACTCCCAAAATAGGTCTCCAATTACTTCAATTATTGTGCACAAAAGTATACAGTAGGTACTTATATGCTTGGTTTGCTGATACAACAATAGAAAACATTATTGACCTTAAGAATTGTATAAATTAGTTTTACTCAATCAGTTAATTGCAAAAATTATATGTAGCTACAGACCCTTTGAGATAGAAGGACTGGCAGATGACTAAAAAAAACAAAGCAGTCATTTACAAAAAACAATTAGGAAATTATTCAAAGAATTTAACAGGCACTTAATGACAACGTCTCTTCCAAGTTTTATCCTATTATAAATCTGGCAGAGATTTCTGCCATCACACACAGTCAGCAGTCGCCAAGAGCACTCAGCAGCACATAATCAGATTAGATCCTTGATCAGATTAGACAAATTTTAATTGGAAGTCATTTGAACAAAGGCACAGAGAGAAGGTTCTGTCAGCAAAAGCTCTTCTGCCAACTTCATTTCAAATACTTTTGAATATCATTATTGAATCACAATGCTACCGTGCTAAGTAGACCCCTTATTATACTACAGATAGATTATCACATTAGCACCGGATAGCAGTGCCCAGAGCCAATTATTATTATTATTCAGCTCATAAGCTAAGACTGAAGATGCCTTTAATTACCCATAATAAAAACATTAAACAGCTTTATGCTGCTCTGATTCACGTTAACCAGTAATGGGCTAACATAACACACAGCTATTACTTGGGACAGAAAACAACCAACTAACCTATTCTGATTCTGTTCTACAGACAACATAATATTAGGAATCACACACCTTAACCCCTTAACTGGGGATCCCGGATATATCCGTCCATTTTACATTGAGTTGCAGTTAAATACACGGTTAAGGGGTTAAGCATAAACAATAAGCAAATGGAACTAATTATCATGAGAATAAAAATTGAAAGCAACTGAACATATTTATACACTAATAATGAAACATTCATTTAAGACAGGATAGGTGTAAAATCCACAAAGTTTTCCATTTATATATATTTATTTTCCGTTTATACAGCACAATAATATTAATAATGCACATAATAATGCACATGGCAACAGTATGTTGTACTGTCATATACCTATGTACTGTGCAAATTGTCTTAAAACAATAGGAAAATTATATTTGTGGAGATATTCAGTTGAGGTATATTTCAAGTTTTCCTGAATATCCACCAGGGTGTTTTTAGACTACTTAGGCTGACCTGACTGTGTTTATACAGCAATGGTAAACATTTGGTGCAGTGCAGGGAAGTACCACAGACTTCTTGGTTATTTATTATTATTATGCCAGTACTGTATAAGGTCCTATGCCACAAGTACCTACCAAGCAAATGGAATGGAAGGCTCAAACCACCTTAAATGAACATCTCCATAGATATCGTTTCCATAGATATCATCTCCATAGATACCTCTTCTTTGGCCAGAATTTCCCTAATTAATGCCATGGTTGTCTATGACCCAGTTCTCAACCACAAGTTCCTATATTCCCACACACAAATGGCTGAAAACTAAACGACAGAGTATCAGTGAACCAGGTGATGGCCTACTCTACATACGAAGCTTGATTGATGGCTTATTTTTATTCAGGTCTTTTCGCACATTCCGTTACGCCCATTCAGGCAAGACATCAAACTGGAAAACAATTCTTTCAATGTCACCGAACTGCTTAAGTATCAAAAGTCAGACGATCGGGGCTCACAAGTATGCAGTAAAAAATCAAGTATGCAGTAAAAAATCAACAACAAACACAAATGTCAGAGAATCATGCTGTGCTGGAGAGCGCAGCATGAAATCATTTTTACAGATTTCAACACTATGTAAAAAAAGAACAACAATGGGTCTTTCATATTCTTAGAATTAAAATAACAACTCTGGCTGGAACAGCCATTGATCGAGATAGAAGAGAAGATAAACAAACCGTACCATAGTCAGCAAAGCATCGTGGTAAATCAAGCAGCAGAGAATAAAAGGTGACAGTTAGATCCAGGCGAGGCTGTTTCGGCTCACAAAACAGAAAGCTTCTAGAAATGTGGTTACACAGATCATCACGCAAGTCAATAGGGACACAAAAAATAGCAACAAGAAAAACTAACCAATCTGCTGCGGACGTTACCAGCTTCGTCCACGACCACTTCCGGTTTCGGATCAGAATTTGCCCGGCTTCTGTAGAGCCGCAGGAATTCGTCCGGTCCAATCTGCTGGTCGTCCACGCCGCGATTTGCAGACGGCTGAAATGCTGGAGTGACCTTGAACTTCTTTTTCTTTGACGAGGACAGCTTAAAACTCTGCCTGTTGTCTTCGAGTAGCGAACCGATGCATTCATCGTTGCTAGAGTCCTGCGATACCGTCCGAGATCGCTGCCGAAAAGAATCAAAGAAGGTTTTAATTCTCGTGCCCGGGGCATTACCCGATGATCCGGATCGCAGTGACTGTCTGAATTTAGGATCTCTGTCGATGCCAGTGCCGTACAGACTGATCACCGGTCCCGAAATGTGTCGAGCTCGAGATCCGGCTTTGGCGCCTTTCAAGTCGGACTTAGAAGAGGATTCGACCTCCGGTGACGGACTCCTTTCTTCCTCCTGTATGCTGTCCTTCTTTGATCGAAATCGGAAGAGAGGCAACTGACCTTGCACGCCCTTTCTAGAACCAAACTTCGGCTCGCCGTCGTGGACTGCATATGAAGAACGGGCCGAAGACCTATATTTTCTATTGAACAGATCACGAAGCACATTTGCTCCGGTTCCTGAAATTGTGAGATAATTTCCGTACGACGACACACAAGCAGCCTCATTTGACTTGTGAGGCTGGACAGAGGAATCTGTTTTTGCGATAGATTGCAAGAAATTGCCATCCCCAGCAGCTAAATCAACGCCAGAGGGGGTGCTACCCGTAGATTTCTGCCTTCGACGAAAGAATTCTTTAAGTCCCTTAGACCCGGAAGGAGAAGGGGCAGAAGTAGACACAAGGACCTTTTCTGATTCGGCCGATATTCTTTCAGATCTTTTGGCATCAGACTCCATCAGCGGCATTGCATTTAATTTCATAATACAATCTAACAATCACCAATAAAACAAAAGCACAACTCCAAATGAGTCCATGCTTTTACATTATCCATCATCACAGCCAATCTCAATGCTACAACACAAAGAAAAACAACACAAATTAAGACAAATGAACAACAACAAATTCTATATCCTTAATTAAACATGCTTCAAATATCAAAGAATACATAATCTCTTAACAATTACATAGCACATTTCTTAGAAATCTGGGCTAATGGTCTGAGCACTAATCTAGTGGCGAACGTGCTGGCTCATATATTGAAACCTCATGTAATTGAGCCATGGAAAAATCAATAAATTTCATGTTCCACATTCAAAGCTTCCATTTGTCATGACAATTAGACATAAACAAGATTTCCTAAATAAATTATCTCACCTTCTGTACACTGCTAGAATTAGTCTTCTTTGCTGTTCCTTCTGATTAGCCTGTTCACTTGTGCCTAAAGTAGGCCTGTAATTTGCCATTTGGTGGGATTATTGCATTGGTCTTAGTTTTAGGTTCTCACACAAAACGAATTCTAAAGAACCACTCTTCACTCAGCTATTATTATTATTATTATTATTATTATTATTATTATTATTATTATTATTATTATCTGCAGTTAGTACCAAGCATGAGAATTCGTTAATCAAAGTCCATTAGGAGCCGATAAACGGTAGAAGTCCTGTATTAGCCGCACGCATTAAACAATAGATGATACCTGACAAAGTAGTCACACACAAACACGTAAAGCCAAATGTAGACTGCAGAATGTCTCGTCTCCAGTAGACCAAGCATAGATCACGACTGAATTTTCAAAAGTCCTTACATTCAGGGCCTAAGAATGGTCTTAATTTATAGCTAATTAATATTCTAAATATTATTTATTATAAGATTTGCAGTGTTTTTAAAATGTGATAGATCAAGACCAAATCCGCCACGGGACCACGCCTCCGTCAAATTAGTCATGCATTAATATTCATGCATTATAATTGTTGAGTGAGGGCCGTTCCCTCGAAATTCGTCACACTTCGAAAATCGACCAAAGGCATGTCCAACATCTCTCTCAAATTTTTACATCCCGAGCGATTCAGGGCTGAAGTAACCCTTTTAATCCTTCATCAATGCAGAATTAAGGAAAGGGCAGACAACTCCTCTGTATAATTTGTAAAATTACGGTTACCAGATTTGACCCTAAAACAATCACGTACACAAGTAAGTAAAATATAGTGAATTTATATAGCGCTTTAAGATGCTACTGCAGTAGTTGCTTGTTTTGAAACGCTTAACCTAGATTTAAAATTTAAATGTAGCTATAGTCAAAAAGTGGGGTCAGTCGGGAAGGGTAATTTATCTACTAAAGGGCCACAGCGGTTTTGGAGGAAATAATTGATTTGTGTCAAGGATAGATTTTCAATTGATCCAATCTCGTGCTTAAAATTTCGCACTTATAGCGTGTCAATATTCAGTGGCGTAGCCAAGGGGGGTTTAGGGGCTAGAACCCCCTTGAGTCCTAATTGACTGCCGAAAAAATTTGTTTAATGAGTTTCAATGCATTTTTAATTTGTTGAGGCGACTTTGGGGGTCAAACTCGCCTTTGGCTAAAAATGCAACGGTTTAAGGGGCAATGACCCTATTTTGCTTGGCAGGAAAAAAATTAGAGGTGATAATGTTTTTTGCTTGTCAGAAAGTAAAAAAGAGGTGACAGGCTAAGGTTCTTTTTGCTTGTCAAGATTTTTTCAAAGTTGGTCACGGTCAAAACCACCCCTCCAAAAATCCTGGCTACGCCACTATCAATATTAAATCCTCGCAGAAATAAAATTCGTTCATCTCGACGTGTTGAGGGAGGAGTGACGCAGACTAGAACTGTTGACATTTTGCATAGTAATGACATTTTGAATCGTTGGATTTTATTTTATTTTTTGCTACTTAATTAATGCTACTGCGCTGGAGAAATTGGTAATTTTAATCACTAATGTTAACTTTTTACATTCTGGATTATATCAGTGTGCTCACATATGGTTAGAATTTATTTTTGGCTTTATAATTACACTTTATATATATATATATATATATATATATATATATATATATATATATTATTAAGGTGTTGCAAAAAAATTTCTGATTTTCAAAAAAAACTTTCAAAACTTTTCAGATGACACTTTTTGCATATGAAACAGATATGAATATGAAATTTTTTTAAAGTTACAAAAAGTTAATAATTTTCTGGTCTTAGTTTTTAGCAACTATAGCAATTTTCGTTAACACTTTACGTTAAAATACCTTAATGCCTCAGAGAATAGGGACACAACAATAACAATGAGAAAATAATGTAATGTTTGGAATGCATTTCGTTATCAATGCAATGATGCCATTTTATTGCCAGTATTGCCAGGCTCTGTATCTGAACATAACACTGTACACAGTGCGCAATCAGTTCCAGGTTCGTCATTGTGCTCAACGAAACCTCTGGTTGAGTGTCATGGATGAGCCGTTTTAAATGCAGAACGTGATGGTCCATGTTTGCAATAGCAAGTGATACCAATGCAATAATGGATGCTAAAGATATAATTTTCAGTGTGTCAGTTTCAGTGTCAGTGTCAGTTTCAGTGTGTCAGTTTCAGTGTGTCAGTGTCAGTTTCAGTGTGTTAGGGTGTCAGTTTCTGTGTGTCAGTTTCAGTGTGCCAGGTTCAGTGTGTCAGTGTGTCAGTTTCAGTGTGTCAGTGTGTCATTTTCAGTGTGTCAGTGTTTCAGCATTATGGAATAACGAGGGTGGTCATGGATGAGTTGTTTTAAATGCAGAAGGTGATCACCCATGTTTGCAATAGCGAATGATATCAAAGTAGCAATGGATGCTAAAGGCAGTGGCTGAATATGGTGCTTGAATTCGATCTATAACAGGATGAAATAAATTTCAAATATGCGGTTGATTGTGTTTCAGTGTGTCAGTGTGTCAGTTTCAGTGTGTCAGTTTCTGTGTGTCAGTGTGCCAGTTTAGGTGTGTCAGTTTCAGTGTGTCAGTGTGTCAGTCTCAGAGTGTCAGTGTGTCGGTTTCAGTGCGTCAGTTTCTGTGTGTCAGTGTGCCAGTTTCGGTGTGTCAGTTTCAGTGTGTCAGTGTGTCAGTCTCAGTGTATCAGTGTGTCAGTTTCAGTGTGTCAGTTTCAGTGTGTCGGTGTTAGCTTCATTGTGTCAGTTTCAGTGTGTCAGTGTGTCAGTTTCAGTGTGTCAGAGTGTCAGTTTCAGTGTGTCAGTGTGTCAGTTTCAGTGTCTCAGTGTGTCAGTTTCAGTGTGTCAGTTTCTGTGTGTCAGTGTGCCAGTTTCGGTGTGTCAGTTTCAGTGTGTCAATGTGTCGGTTTCAGTGTGTCAGTGTGCCAGTTTCAGTGTATCAGTTTCAGTGTGTCAGTGTGTCAGTTTCAGTGTATCATTGTGTCAGTTTCAGTGTGTCAGCGTGTCAGTTTCAGTGAGTCAGTATGTCAGTTTCAGTGTGTGAGCATTATGGAATAACGAGGGTGGTCATTGATGAGTTTTTTAATGCAGAAGGTGATCACCCATGTTTGCAATAGCGTATGATATCAAAGTAGTAATGGATGCTAAAGGCAGTGGCTGAATATGGTGCTTGAATTCGATCTATTACAGGATGAAATAAATTTCAAATGTGCGGTTGATTTGCACATATACTGTGCATTATTAGCATTATGGAACAATGGGGGTTGTCATGCTGGATGCGCTATAAATACATAAGACGATGGCCTACATTTACAATAGCGATTGATATCGATGTAGTGAAGAATGCTAAAGATAGTGGCTCAATATGGTGCTTGAAATCGATCTCTAGCAGGACGAAATAAGTTTGAAAAATACGGCTGAATTTGCGCAAATCCTGTGCATTATTAGCATTATGGAATAAAGAGGGTTGTCATGGATGAGCCGTTTTAAATGCAGAAGGTGATGGCCCCTGTTTGCAATAGCGATTGATAACAATGTAGTAATGGATGCTAAAGATAGTGGCTGAATATGGTGCTTGAATTCGATCTATAGCATGACGAAATAACTTTCAAATGTGCGGTTGTATTTGCTCAAATACTCTACATTATTAGCATTATGGAACAACGGGGGTTGTCGTGCTGGAGGGGCTCTAAATACATAAGGCGATGGCGTAAGTTTACAATTGCGATTGATATCGATGTAGTGAAGAATGCTAAAGACAGTGGCTCAATATGGTGCTTGAAATTTATCTCTTACAGGACGAAATAAGTTTCAAAAATGTGGTTGAAATTGCACAAATCCTGTGTATTATTAGCATTAGGAGAAAAACGATGTTTGTAATGGATGAGCCATTTTAAATTCAGAAGGTGATGGTCCATGTTTGCAATAGCAATTGATACCAATGCAAAAATGGATGCTAAAGATATCATTTTCAGTGTGTCAGTTTCAGTGTGTCAGTTTCAGTGTGTCAGTGTGCCACGATCAGTGTGTCAGTGTGTCAGCTTCAGTGCATGTGTCAGTGTGTCAGTTTCAGTGTGTCAGTTTCAGTGTGTCAGTTTCAGTGTGTCAGTGTTAGAGTCATTGTGTCAGTGTTAGTTTCAGTGTGTCAGTCTCAGTGTGAGTCTCAGTGTGTCAGTGTGTCAGTTTCAGTGTGTCAGTGTGTCAGTTTCAGTGTATCAGTGTGTCAGTTTCTGTGTGTCAGTGTGCCAGTTTCGGTTTGTCAGTTTCAGCGTGTCAGTGTGTCAGTTTCAGTGTTTTCGTTTCAGTGTGTCAGTGTGCCAGGTTTAGTGTGTCAGTGTGTCACTTTCAGTGTATCAGTGCGTCAGTTTCAGTGTGTCAGTTTCAGTGTGTCAGTGTGTCAGTTTCAGTGTGTCAGCATTATGGAATAACGAGGGTGGTCATGGATGAGCTGTTTTAAATGCAGAAGGTGATCACCCATGTTTGCAATAGCGAATGATATCAAAGTAGCAATGGATGCTAAAGGCAGTGGCTGAATATGGTGCTTTAATTCGATCTATAACAGGATGGAATAAATTTCAAATGTGCGGTTGATTTGAACATATACTGTGCATTATATTAGCATTATGGAACAATGGGGGTTGTCATACTGGATGCGCTATAAATACATAAGACGCTGGTCTACATTTACAATAGCGATTGATATCGATGTAGTGAAGAATGCTAAAGACAGTGGCTCAATATGGTGCTTGAAAGCCATCTCTTACAGGACGAAATAAGTTTCAATAATGTGGTTGAAATTGCACAAATCCTGTGTATTATTAGCATTATGGAGAAAAACGATGTTTGTAATGGATGAGCCAATTTAAATTCAGAAGGTGATGGTACATGTTTGCAATAGCAATTGATACCAATGCAATAATGGATGCTAAAGATATCAGTTTCAGTGTGTCAGTTTCAGTGTGTCAGTGTCAGTTTCAGTGTGTCAGTTTCAGTGTGTCAGTTTCAGTGTGTCAGTTTCAGTGTGTCAGTTTCAGTGTGTCAGTTTCAGTGTGTCAGTTTCAGTGTGTCAATGTGCAACCCTATTGTATGCAACCCATTTGAGTTGGGTTGAAATAAATTAAACGAAATTCTGTTTATCTCCTACACTTCAGTGGCGTAACGTGGGGGAGAGGGGGCACTTTGTTGACAGCCCCCCGGGCCCCGGGCGGAGGGGGCCCCCGAAGAGGGGTCTAAGCTAAGGTTAGGTTAGGGTTAACTCTAACTTAACCCTTACCCTAACCCTAGAAATGATGTGCTGACGACCTTTTTATCTTTTTTTGCTCGTCAGGATGAAAAAGGAGGTGATAACGTTTTTTTGCTCGTCAGCTCGAAACTCTGGGGCCCCTATGGCAAAGGTGCCCCACGGCCTAAAAGTCATGCTAGGCCACTGCTACACTTGGCCTACTATCTAATCCTAATAAGGTTATGGAAATGTGCAAATGAGTCACTCAGAAGCGGGTGCTATGTTTTAAAACGCAACTTTGGCCTCTTTTTACTATTAGCGTTAGGATCCCATAAGACATAAGTGTTTCAGATGAGTCGTGACCTTGGTTTAATGGGTACCGAGCGAGTGATGTGACCACCTGCCCATGAGTGTAGTGATCGAGATCATCCGATCCTTGAACAAAGACCGAGGACGATTTCATTCGGCAGTAATTCATAACGCGTCCTCGCCTCTCAGGAGGCATAAAAGGAATCGATTCTGAGTCGTTTTTGCGGGAATTTGTCTGGATCTTGGATCGAAGGAAAAGAGAACCAGCGCATCCGATCAACTGTTCGGCTTGGAACCAGCGCAGTCATATGGCTCATCTGTTGACCGTCGAAATGATTTTCCGCTTTTCTCTAATTTTGTTTTTATTCTATTTTATTGAATCAAGTGTCGGCGATGAATACATCTTCGACGATTCCGTCGGTCTAGGAAGAGTCTTCGATGGAGTCGGAGCAATCAGTGGAGGGGGAGTAGGTATTTCACAATCACTCAACTTCTGTTGCGCCACTATTATGACGCCTGTGGCCTCGACCGATGTAATGTGTATTTATGTAGCGCCTTTTATAGTTGCAATCGTGTACCGCCGTCAATCGACATTTATTCTAGGCAGATATTAGTTATGTGTTAGTTTAGTTCTTCTTGTGTTGAACTTATTTAGATTTGTTATAAATAAAATTGAGCAGCATTGATTATAGGTGGTCATTTGTTAGAGCGGTATTGTGCAGAGCAAGTGAGGGGTGAACAGCTTGGACGTTCCCGGTAATTGTGAGCAGTCCTGACTTAACTTAGACAATGTATCAATCCACACGCTCTAACCGAAGTAACTGAAGTACCAGTGTATCAGTCCACGCATCGTAGCACACATACCCACACACAAACCACGTTTGTATAGTGCCATGCTTATTAGACCTCCTTACTGTAGCAGTCAGAAGTAATAGAGATACTTTTAACGTTAGTAAAGCACTCTTGTATAGCGCCAACCAGTAGGAGTCATGATCATAGATTTAACCCCTTAACTGGGTATTTAACTGTAACTCAGTGTAAAATGGACGGATATATCCAGGGTCCCCAGTTAAGGGGTTAATGGATAAAATTCATTTCAACCTTTCTAGAGAGTATGGAACCTAGCTATGACGCATTTTAAGTCTGTTAAACGTGTGGTGGCCGTTGTTTGTGCTGTATGGTCATTACTTGTAATGTCTGGCACTCTAGAATGTGGTTGAAATCATTCATATTATCACAGTTACTTCTCAATTTTATCCTCATGTATGATCATGACTACTACTGGTTTATAAATGTTCAAAGTATGATGCTATACAAAGCTGGTTGGTTATCCTAATACACTTCTTGAGGTCTCTATGGAGCAGTCGTAAGGTCTTGTTTCCATATTTATGGACTACTTTCGGATTACTTCCTGTTTTAATTGAAGTCAGGATCGCTCACAATTACCATTTTAAAATCTATAGATAGGAATATAATTTGCTGAATGTGTGTCTTTAATATTTTACTTTGTATTAAGGCTTTATATGTAATGTTGTCCTGCCATTTTGCAGCTCAGGTCTTTGAGAAATTGGACTGTTTTGTACAAGTTTGCTAAATTGGATGCATTGCTTTGTTCTCCTTATTCCTGACAATTCCTGGTAATAATTCTGAACTATTTTTGGCTGTTAGACACCTGAAGGTTAAGTAACTTTGGCAATGACTCTGGTCAGGCTTTGAATTGCTACCCTTGCCCATTAGTTATGGTGAATCACTATAACCATTGGTCATATGCCTGTACTCCAATGTATTGCTTTTGTGCTTGTATTCCCCGATGCTTCTCATGGGGGGAGGGGTCAAGCATTTTGTAACTGCAATTTTGCTAATTGCTGTGTTTTTCTGTTCAACTTACATCCTTGTGGCAGACATTTAGATTCTCTTCATTGCTGTTTGATATCAACGTGCACACAGCTTGTCAGTAATGCCAAAGACCAAACGTTTTTCCGATCTTGTTATAGGAGGAGTTCACTGTTGTCCAAGCCTTCAATTGAATCAGATATGCATCAGCAGCTTTCTGACAAATTCTTAAGCTTTCTGAAGATGAAAAGTTCTGCTAAAATGGTCTTCTTGCAGAGAGGTTGACTTCATAGTTCCATAAATTTCTTTCCAGTGAATTTTGAAGTCTTGTCTTCCTAAGAACAAGAGCTGACAGATCTTGTGCTGCTGCTCCAAACTTATACAGAGCTCTCTTGCTCTGCTCTGCTGCTATGGCTTCTAATTCTCTTTGTACTTTTGAATCTAGAAAGCCAATCTTTGATCTTCTTTCATAGATTTTTTCTCGTTTCCTAATCTGACTTATGGTTTTACTATTGATGTGAACTACTAATCAGTTGATAGATTTCGAAATCCATCGAATGATTTAGCTTGTTGGAATAGGTGCCTTGAAAGTGCAGTATTGTTATTTGTGTTATTAATAATTGATATTTTTAATAATTAAGTGATTCATGTTTTAATTGCTTGAAGGCAACTTCAAAGCTGCTGATAAACTACACTGAGGAGCACAGAAGTGCCATTCTTGACCTACTGTTCAAGGTAAATTACCATCCAGAAAGAAATCTGGATGAAACATCTTTGTTTAACTCTAAATGCTATGGTGACCAATTGACTACTGATAACATACTGTCAAGTGCACATAAATGCATATCTAATATATCCTGTAATCACTCTGAGCATTCCAGAATCTGTGTACCATAGTCTGGATGATGGGCAAGTGCTTTGTGTGTGTGCACATGACAGATCAATTAGTTTGTTAGATTATTAGTATTGTCTGAATATATTTACTTTGCCTTTGTTCATCTGTAGATAATATGTGTTTAACTCTGTGGTTATTATACTAGTTCCCTTCCTTTCAATGTCAGCCTAAGTGTTTGGCAAACATTGTTGATGTCCTTGGTCATCACTTGTAGGTCTTCCTCTGATGCACTGTGCTTCACTGGGAAGATGTCACATGTCTTCCAAGCTGTTAATGGCAGCCTCCACTTATGTTGCACTGTCTGGCATGTAGTGCTTGATGACTATTTTGTGTTGAAGTTTCTTTATGATTGTTTGAGAAACATTGTCCTTTGACCCTTGACACTTTGAGAAATGTTGACCTTTTAGTGCATGCATGTGTGCGTGTGTGCATGTGTTCATTTTGAAATTTGTATTCATTTATAAAAATTCAGCTGTCTAAGCAGACTGAGTGTAATTTTTCTGTGGCTGTCTCTGTTTACTTCATGAACTTTTCCAAGTTTTCTGCCATTTCAATCAGTTATTTGTCTGTAAACCTTTCGATGCACATTTTGTCTATTTTCTTTATAAAATTAAATTTATATTACTGTGTTTGATTTAGCCAAAGCACGGAGCATCGCTGCAGATTCTTAAAGTAGAGATCGGAGGAGATGCACAGAGCACAGGTGTCAATCAAGTGCACAGTATTTGCAAATACTTTACTTCCTGCATTTGCATAATGTATGGCAAATGACCAGTATATATACGTAAAAATTATTTATTGTTTATTTTGTATTTTCTAAAAACAATATTATTTTCTCATTTACTTTTCTGCCAGTTTTTCTGAATTTGACAAGTATTTCGATGTACAATTAATGTGTTCTATTCATTGTTGACATTCTTTGATCTTTTTTAACATGTTTTGATCGGTCTGTATGTTGGAATCAGCGTTAGTCCACCATGTTGAAGTCCGTCTGCACTGCTCGGAAAATTACTGGAAATTCTAGATGTTTAGTGATTTGATTGTTTACAATCTGCTTTGCTGGCAATTTTAGAGGGGACTGAGTCATCTCACATGCACGAGGAATGGGATGAAAACTTCAGCCGTGGGTACGAATGGTGGTTGATGGGTGAAGCTAAAAAGGTACGAGAACATTGAATCCTTGCTCGTAGTTTGTATCGCATTTGTTTTGGGTATTGTTTTGATTTTTTGGGAAATTGTTGGCCTCATTGGACTATCAGTTACATCTGCAAGCATTCATGTTCAAGTTGATTGATTTTCTGCATTCCAATTGTCAGTCATTCTGTTAGGCAAACTAATATTTTATGGCAGTGTTACTGAAGCAGTAATATATCTGCATGGGTTGGTGGCCCATGAAGTTTATTTACCTTCAAGGGGCAGTGAAAGTTTCCGATGCCACTATGTTGCCAGTACAGCCCTGGTAACAAGAAGATTAATTAAAATTGATACGATATATTCATTTTGACAGCATTCAGTGTGAGCACACATAGGTTGATAATAGGTCCATCTGGGTGATATGTCCTCCAGCACGCCTCAGCCTTTGTTCTCCCACTGTTATGTAAATAATAATAATAATAATAATAATAATAATAGTAATAATAATAATAATAATAATAATAGTAGTAATAATAATAATAGTGATAATAATAATAATAGTAATAATAATAATAGTAATAATAATAATAGTAATAATAATAATAAGAATAATAATAGTAATAATAATAGTAATAATAATAGTAGTAATAATAATAATAGTAATAGTAATAATAATAATAGTAATAATAATAATAATAATAATAGTAATAATAATAGTAATAATAATAATAAGAATAATAATAAATAATAATAGTAGTAGTAATAATAATAATAATAATAATAATGAGCATCAAGAGGGTTGTTATGTGTGAATAGAGAGGAGTTCTTATTTTGAGATGTTCCTGTTTCTTTTAGCGCAATCCCTCCATTCGTTTGTGTGCGTTGTCCTGGGGTTTTCCCGGTTGGCTTGGTGACGGTCAGTGGAACCCGTATAAAAATGTCACCAGAACGGCGAACTACATTCTACGATGGATTTGGGGGGCGAAAAACGTGTACAACTTGGACATTGATTGCATAGGGGTATGTCCTAATGAGGCTGTCTTAATCCTGTGCAATTGCTATCAGTATTAATCTTAAAACACTGGATTTACATCATGTTAGTGTGTGTGTGTGTGTGTGTGTGTGTGTGTGTGTGTGTGTGTGTGTGTGTGTGTGTGTGTGTGTGTCTGGGTATGTGTGTGTGGGTGTGGTGAATTTTTTTTATATTATGATAAAAGAAAATGTTGATCTTAATATGTTTTTAATTAGCTGTCATGTGATGTTCTTTTGTGTCATGTGATTTTGTTTATCAAGTTGACAATAATTATATTGACTGGGTTTGTAAGCTGAGCCTCCAAGTTGTAGCTTGGATAGTTTTTTGTATTACTAATAAAATTTGATTATAATCAGTTTTGTTATTTATTTGATATTGTGCTGTCTTTGATTTGGCTGCTAGTGTTAAAAGAATTCTTGCATAGGACCTAATTTATCACAGGTCTAAAAAAATTTAAATTCTTGTTTCAGATTTGGAATGAGAAGCCGTACGACGTGGAATACGTTAAGGTAAATGCCATGGCTATGTCTACGATATGGCAGTTTGACTGTAGTTCATTGTAGCTTCTTTTTAGAACATCAGATATCTGCATAACTCACTCAGTTTGATTACTGATGAATGGAAGATACTGCTTTAGGACCTGTGCATGGTTTGTGAATAGCTTGTATTGTAATTGGTTATTTTGACTTATCGTAACCTGTTTGATATTATGATGTACAATATATGATGTCTAGAACAGTGACCGTTGATACTGTCGTCCACAATAATGACTTAGAAAATGTCCGATTATTATTGAATCTGCCAATTATGGAAGGTTTGTTTTGCCTTGGATTGAAGTGCTTTTGTCCTTTGTAAAGACGTTTCTTTGCGTAGGTTTTGAGGCGCATGTTGGACCAACATGGCTTCAGTCGCGTTGAGATCATTGCGGGCGATCATTTGCCCGGAGGAGCATGGGAGATTGCTTATGACATGAAGAAGGATCCCGTTCTGAATGATTCCGTTGCTTTAATCGGGTGAAAATTCTTCTTCTGACTATTTGTCGTGTACTGTAATTGGCTGATATTTATAGACAAAATGCACGGTCTTGTTCTTTTGTGATGTTATTATGTTTTACTTAGTAATACATTGCAAGATTATCTTAAGTTTTTTTCCATTGAGTGGAATTTGAATTAAACTGCTTGTATTAATGAGCAGAGATGAAAAGTTAATTCTACGAATTGTCAGTCTTTTCTTTTTCAGATATTGAATTAAACTTAAGTTTGATTTTTTTATGGTGGAAGGACGCAATTAGTTTTGAAATCCCTTTTGTAAGTCTCTTCTATTCTTGCGCTATATAAGTTAGTATTTTTGTTTACAGGGCCCACTACACTGGTTGCTATAGCACTGAAGCGGCAAAATTGTCTGGTAAGCCTCTCTGGTCTTCAGAAGACTGGGCTGACTCTAATGATGAAGAAGGAGCTGGATGCATGGCCAGGGTGAGTCCCTCAAAGAAAATATTAATAACTGTGGTGCTCTGAGATACAACAGAGATACTTTACAGCATTAGAACTGAAATCGTGAAACCGGTTTTAGAATGTTTACATTTATTTCATCCTAACTGTTCACGGACAACAAATAAATGCATGAATTTGTAAAGAGAAATTCTAAGAAGCATTTTTACTATTAACTTCTTCAGAAATCTTCTAATTTGAGCTGGAGACTAAGATTAATGTGAAAGGGAAGGGGTGTGGAATAAACAGCAATTTTGCATTGGTATTAAATGTTGAATGAGTTTGCATGAATAAGCGCAGAACCTTTGCACGACTTGCTTCAGTAACTGTAGAGCTTTTATTTGAGTAAAAGAGACTGAATTTTTGATTTTTATATTTTTTCGCAGCTTTTGAACCAGAATTATCTTGTTGGAGAGATGACAGCGTATGTGCCATGCGTTATCTGTTTCTCTTTGTTGTCTTTTGAAGATTTTCTCTTTTGTGTGCCCTTTCTCTTGACTTTAAACTGCTAGGACAATAGCGCAATATAAATCAGCCCAAAACTAACTGGCTGACTTTCATTTAGTTTCATGTACATGTTCGTTTGTTAATTTTTATAGCACTAAATTGAAGCGGAGAAGCATTTTTGTACAGAGAGATTTCTTATGGTTCTTTTAAGGTTGATTGCCTGGAATCTGATATCGAGCTACTATAGCGACCTCCCGATTGGAAATCACGGCCTCATGACTGCAAATGAGCCGTGGTCCGGACACTATGTTGTCTCACCTCCAATTTGGATGACAGGTTTAAATGATTGCATATTCAGCTCTGTTTAATAATAATAAAATGCTGTTGAAATGTCCGTTAAGTGGTTTTGACGATAGGGTATTTGAAACAGAACTGTCTGTAATCTGTTTCATTGCATCTCCTTCTATTGTATGTCAGAGTATTTAAATTTAAATTTGTTTCTGTGTTTGCTTTTATTTTTTCAGCCCACCTGACACAGTTCACTGAAATTGGGTGGAGTTATCTGAAACATGGATACGGGGTCTCTGGTCTTCAGCACGGTGGATCTGTGGTAGCCTTGATCAGTCCAACTAAAAAAGACTTTACGATCATGATCGAAACCATGGTAACTGCCATTAATTTTCATAGAAATTTCATCACAGTATTTACATGACTTCATTGACTAATGTATTTGATGTTAGTGAGAGATTTCTTTCAGTTGTTCTTTCTAATTTGTTCTGACCCTAACGCAGTAAGCGCCTCTGAGTAGAAATATAAGAGGTGCTATATAAGAACTTTGTTACTTTACATTATGAAGATTAAAGGACAGAATGTGATCACCCCCCCGTTGGCCACTTTTGATGGGGTCCGGATCTAGGCCAGAGACTTTTTGAGTTTCATATTTTGATGATTGAGAAATCAATGCTGGGCCACCTCCTGACTTACAATATGGGACTTTTTATGGTTAACTTTAGCAAATCATAGAATCTGTTTCCATTTTTTTCACAGGATACTTCCTCTAAGCAGTTCTGTTTGCGATTTCCCGGTTGGCCAACTCGCGCCTATCGTCAGAACGTCACGTTGGTTTTAAAAGGCCATCTGGTGAGACACCGTTTAATAACTTTCCTACATTTTAGTTTGCATGTTGACTGGTTGATGCAGTTGCTAATATTTTTAGGTCGAGTTCTTTGAGAAATTAAGCCGAATATGAGCATCTCTAATTTATCACAGTCATTGGGAGCTCTCATCTCGGTTATGCAAGAAAATCTTTGTTATTATTTAATTTTCTCACTTTGATTATAGTTAATAATTTTGCAGTCTTTTTTAAAGCATATAAGAATGTTTGTGAATGTTTGCACAGCTTGTATCTTCGCTGTATCTCTGGCAGTCTCATCTTCGTTTCAATTCATCATCTGAGTTCTTCAAATTTGTTGGGAGCAAACTGGTATGCTGTTCAATTCTGTTCTTTTTACTGACATTTTGAACACAACGTATTACCAGACAGCGTTTTATGCAGCCCCCCCTCCAAGCCTTTGGAGGCAAATTTACTTGGCTGCAGGGGAAGAGACAGTTCAATGCAAAAATTTGTGTAAGTGCTGGGATTTTCTAGGGGAGGGGTTATCCCCTATCAGGCCTGTACAGAACACTGTATTCCAGACAAATTTTGTCTTTTTCAGTTAAATATTTGTTTTGCAGTTTCAGTATCGCATACACTGCATAGTGATTTGACTGCCTGGTAGCTTCATTGTATTCTAAGAATTCAACAGTTGTGCTTTTGCATTGTTGCTCTTTAGGTGAACAACGGGCGTTTGTCGTTGTTGTTGGACGTCAACAGCGTCTACACCTTGACAACAATAGCACGCGGAAAGAAGGCCATTCCAAGAAAAATCCCTCCATCGCAGCCATTCCCACTTCCATATGCAGATGACTATGAATGTGAGTTTACATTCATACACTCCTGTTGCCATTTCTCTGGACTGACCGTAACAGTTTGACCTGACCTGATCTTTGTTTTTATTTGGTGCATCAGCAGCTGAGACTGATTGATTGATTAATTTTGATTGATTGATTGATTATTGGCTGTTGACATCAGTTCTGCTTAATCACGATGACAATGGTGATGATGATGATGATGATGATGATGATGATGATGATGATGATGATGATGATGATGATGATGATGATGATGATGATGATGATGATGATGATGATGATGATGATGATGATGATGACGATGATTTTCTTCACAGCCTATCCCGAGTACAAGGAGTCATTTCATTTTTCACAACAAGTCGGTTCGTTTGAGATTCGAATGACCAACCACCCTCAACACTGCAAGGTCATGAGACAGACAGTGATGACATCACCCATACACTGGTGCCCTACTATGCATAGCCAACCAGTGGGAATGCTTGGGAACTACAACTGGTAAGTAAACATTCCCTTATCCCATTGAGGCCAAAGTACTAACAACTTGCAATTGTAATCCATTATGATATGGTTGCTAATGTGATCACAGTTAATATAAGGACTACAAATTAGATTATGCTTCTGTGGCATTTTGTTGATTTTCTAGAAAAAATTGTGTGTATAAGTCTTTTATTTATTAGTTTAATTTTTAAACTGTGGTGATTGGCTGTTACATTTAGGATTACCGAGGTGACCCTTTTTTATAAAATTATGTATTGCTATTTTTCCTTTTGCAATATGACTGCAGATTGGCGCTGTTATCAGTTGGCATCGATATCATATTGGCTAATTCATGTCTACTGAAATTGATATCTAGTTTTGTTTCTTGCTGTTGATACAAATGTATTTAGAATTAGAAATGTTCTTTGGATGCTGTCATGTATTATAATAGCCTGTACATTTTGAGCATTTCTGTAGCTCCAGAGGAGCATTGCGAATGATATCGTTGAATTATTATGAAGAGACATGAATTATTTTTCAGGTCTGACATTGAAGTAAGCGTTGATGTTTACGTGCCTTTTGTAAATGGAACGAACGGTGTTTTCATGGGGGCACGGGTCGACCAGGGAGGCTGCACGACTTTCATGGCTCGTGGAATCTACTACTTTCTTCTGTACGATGAACAACGCTTCATAATATCCACCGACTTAGGTTAGAAATTTTAATATCTATTTCTTTCTACTCTTTTGACAGAATTCGTGTGATTTCCAAGTACGGTTGCTGATTAACTGAAACTCTTTGGCAGATCTCTTTGCTGTCAAAGCCTGCATTCAAACTGATTTGATATTAATGGAGATTAAATTTTTACCTAAGATCAGATCTTCTCTTACATTAGTGCAAATGACGTATCTGTGTATGTATGTTTGGTATTTTAGCGCGTACAAGTGTAGCTTTCAGCGGAAAAATCAGCCTTAAGTACGACCAGTGGTATCGCATGAATCTCAAAGTGAAGGTAATTGTTAGCCTTGTTCAAAGGCTTTTAAAATTAATAACAATAATAACTGATGATGATGATAACTGTGCACTTCTATAGCACCAGCTCTAATGCTCTAGCAGTATCAATTGATGGTACTTGAAACCCACGTGCAAATGAGACCAAAAGAGGCCATTCCAGAGATCAGTCAGAGTGGGAAACAGTGGAGAGGCAGACTGTGAAGGAAAAGCCTTCTCATTGTCGGATGCATCTAAGAGGAATATAACATTAAGCTAGTTAGCAATAAGTTAATTAGTTAAGGCAGTCAATGGACTTCTGCAGGAAGGTGCTGATGATAACAACTGCTGCTGGAATATGACGGCAGCTGGTTTCTGAAATTCTTAAAGGATGTTTTGTGACTCTCGGTTAGTGTTGCGTACAGAGCATTGGTTGTTTTTGTTTCCAGGGCAGTTTTGTCTGTGCTGCTGTCGACACTCGCGTCATCTTCAACGGCACAGTGACGTCACCAAGCACTCACGGCTTTGCTGCACTTGGCACCGACAGTTTCAAAGTGGCAGATTTCGATAACCTGTATATTAGCTGACAATGGAAAAATCTCTTTGTTGAATACGTGGATTTGTTTACTACGCTGTGTCCTAATTTCTCAGTTTCTGCACGTTTTGCCTAATAGATTTTTATGTATTGTACAGAAAATGTGCCACAGAGCTCATGGTACAGTGTCACTTGCTTCTGCTACCTAAGAGACAGTTTTGTAAAGCAGAAAAACGGTAAAATTATGTTACTGCTGATGACAATAATAATTGAAAAATATTATCCTGAATATTTACGGTATCGGTATTTGTTAAATATGGTAATATTGTTGCTGTTTTGGTTGCTACTTATCTGGTTTTATTTCTTGTTAATTTAAAGTATTATTATTATTATTATTATTATTATGGCAACATAAAGATAAATTGAAATCCTCTGTGGATTTTACTCAGCATGATAAGTAATAAAGGAAGTAATGTGTTTAAAAAAATCTGTATCTTGATGCTTTCACAGTTTGAGTCTTTGTGCCATACTTTTAGTATTTCTAGTTAGTGTAAATATTCTGATATTTGACAGAAAATTCTCCTTGAGTGATGCCTGGTGTATATTTTCCTCATTAGGCCAATATGTGAATGTGAGTTTCTTCTTTGGAGGAGCAAATCATCAATTCAGAAACTGTGTAACAGACTCATTCTGGATCAGAGGTCTAAATCTAAGGCAACAGGTTTATTGCATGTCATTTGCAAGTAAATAATTCCATTAAATTTTATTTTACATATATGTTTGTGTTATTAATTATTTTATGGTTAAATTTTGTCAATTCTACCGTGGAAGACCAGTCTCGTGGATTCACTGTCTTGCTGCACCATAGCAACAAACTTTCATAAAACCTTCAATGGATCTTCATGATAAATCTCTTCAGTTCATCAACACTATCGACAGCCCCAATGGCTGGTCTTTGCAGCATTGACATAGCCACTGGGGGCCCAGCCCATATTTGGATGCAGACTGGTAGTGAGATTTGTCTAAATCCAGCAAGTAGTTGGAGGGGGTAAGAAGATCAAGGAAAATGCACCAGGCAGCAGACTTTTAAAGTGTTTGACCCGACGACCTTTTTATGTACTCAAGACATTTGGGTCTAAAAATATGGAAGTGTGCCCCTATACTGTAATCCTGGCTAAGCCACTGCTTTGTTTGTTTACAGTGCTAAATAAACTGCCATTTCTATTGATGACTCTTTGCCAAAGGATTACTAGAAACTTTGAAAAAGACAAATGCTTTGGGGGTTCCATTGTCTGATGGGGGATTGATAGCTTAAGTGACGGTGCCCCTTTAATGGAGCCTGCCCCTTCCCTCTAGACAAAAACAAAAGTGCAAGTTACCCAGTAATTATTTTCTTCATTTCTTGTAGTTATAAAAACTGAAAAGAGAAGAATCGCATACAGCATACGTAAAGTCCAATCATGTGCAATTTGTAATATCAAATTAACTGCAGATGTTCAGTTTTAAGAGTTTCTCTGCATTTAGAAAACTATAGTCTTGCTTTAGTATTTCAAACTCCACTCAAAATTGGAGTCAAACAGTTGCAATACCTCTATAAATAAAATCAAAATACGGTTTTCTGAATTAAAAGGTAGACAATTCGTGTCTGTACAATAACTAAAGGAGCGCACTCGCTTAAATAGTACACCTGGCTAAAAAATTTGATTTGTGCCCGCCCCCGCCCCCATTGGTCAGCAAAATACCCGCTAAACTTTGTGACCCTGTTTTTTGAGAGCTCAACAAAACAAAAGTTTACAAAAACCGGCTTCCAAGCTAACAAAACTGAAAAATGAAAATCGTACAGCATCAGTAACTGAGAACAGTAACGTAAAGTATGCAGAATAAAGCGGAATAGGATCACTGCTGCGGCAACTGCTCTATCGGGCAGGCAAAGTTGAAATCCTCTGGAAAGAGGTCGTGTGCTCTCGGAATCATCAGACGATACGACTGCTTGATCGTCGCCTCGGCCACTCCCGAAATGTCTCCAATCTCTGAAAACGAGCACTTCACATCTCAGAGCACCGCTCAAACTGCTCTCTAGAGTCGGGCATAAAAAATTTCATAACAGATTTTCTGCTCGTCAGTTAGCTATGACACGGCTTGGTCCCAAAGACTACTGCACCGCAGCGGCAAAGCATTACGTGGCTTTGGAAACAAGTAAAATATCTAAAAGGTGAAGGCATAATTTAGTTAAATAAAAGACATCTTCACCTTTGTGGTTCTTTTTGTCTGCCGATGCCTGTGAGGCCATGTAGATGGCAGCAGCAGCAACCGATATAGGACTTCGCCTGACAACCAAATGAATACAATAGAACAACTCATGATATGATCATCATCATCATCATCATGACCATCTTGATTATAATTATCAATATAGTTGTCATTGATGAGAAAAAACATCTAAACTATCACCTCTACTGTTAAACAGACAACTGAAGCAACAAGCTAAGACAGATGAAAGTTTTTGGGGCACTTGATGAGGAAAGAGGGACTTGAGAACTTGTCAGTTACATGAATGGTGGAGGGTAAAAGATCAAGATGAAAAACAAAGATCAAAATACACAGACAAACTAAGAGAGAGATAGACAACAACATCGAACTCCTAAGGAACACCAGAGATCGTGAAAAGTGGAAGTCCATGGCCGCTGACGCAGCAATGTATGGCAACTGAGAAGAAGAAGAAGAAGAAGAAGAAGAAGAATAAGAAGACTGTTAAAGTGAAACAATTCAAACTTTAATTAAGTCCAATTTCAACAGAATGGCAACAATGATTACATCAAGACGAATAGACGAACGTACCCGGGGACGATGTCCAGCTCAACCGCTCGATTTGCTATTTGAGTAGCCGTTCGCTGAATGGCAGCCGACAGTCCAAGGCTCGAGCAGAAACGTGACTAGAAAATTCAATGTTAGAAACACAAAATAATGACAATTAAAAAACAAAATGAAACAACTCTGGAAAAATCGCTTCCAAATAACTGAATTGTACACCAATGCAGGGTGTCTGGAAAACTCCCTGCTTTGTCACGGCCAAGACTCCCTTCCTAAACTGCATTCTGTGACGACCCAAAGTCAGTAACTGAAGTTTTAAGAACAACTTGCTGTTAATTGTCATCAGGTTTCTCTTTTAAAAAGCTATAGAGAGAACAATAAGAACATTCAGGTGAAATATCTAATCCAAGTGGCAAAAATGTCATTTTTTCCTGGCCAAAGACCTGCCCTTCTTCCTTTCTTCTCCATTAAAAATGCAAGACAATAACTAACAGTCGGTTCTTCCATTCATAGATTTCAAAATCATTGGTATGCAGAAAGTATGCACACTCCAATAATTGCACTTCCGCCATCATTATAGGCATAGAAACAGAGCAAAGAGCACATACTTGGTCAACGCAGATTTAAACAATATTCCCAAAGCTATTCACCATAAAATCTCCGCTGGTTATTAGGTCAACGCTTGTTTCAAGCGTCTTGAGAATCAACTTAAAAACACGACCAATTTCTTTCTTTGAGATTTTGGATATTGCACAGATTTCTACAAAAAGAATAACCAATTATAACACACGGTATATTTTACTTAGATTAATTATCACCTGCAAAGCCCACATACACCGATACGGTCAGGAAAAAAATAGTAGGAAAGGCTTCTAAACAACATCCAACTGCTGTACATTAAACCTTCAAATAATCCCCCCAAATTTTTGGTGAGCAACTGAAGGCAAACCCAAATAAAGTCATCATAAAAAAATTCATCAGCTGATTAAGTACATATGTATTATATCCAAATCCCATGATAAAAGGTGCATTCAGTAATGAGTATATTTTTATCTGCCTTATTCTGATATGACTAAGCCAAGCACACAATAATGGGGTTCTACTGTAATAAAGTAAACTTAATTTGATAATTATTAATCAAGTAAAGCTACAGTTAATTCAGGATAAGTGCAGTGCGATTTCATACCCTTGAATGTTCTTGGTACATTCTCTTGTCTGCAGGCGATGTACAAACATGCGGACGCTATCGCGTCGTTACTCCGGCCCTTCAGAGATTTCGTGACGTGAACCTTTTTGAACAGCGTGTCGGCGCGATCCTAAGACAAGCACAGTCAAATTCTATCCAATAAATCAACAGATTTCAAGAGATAGCACATCCAAAGCAAAGCGCAATGCGCGTCCTGCCTAACCACAGCCGAGTCAATGACAAAGGAAAGCGTCTAATGCAAAAAACACGGAAAAATTTGAAACACAGGCTTTGACTTTTAGACAATAACAATGCTAAGATTGAAGAAAAGTTTCAATGCGTCATCCTAACATGCCATAAATAACTGACACCGAAGAAAGTAAATTATATATTCCTATTAAGTTTAGAAAAGAAAGCCTCTTTGTCAGGTTGGTGGCCATATACAAGGAATATGAAATATTTAAGAAAGAGTAAAAACCCACGACAATCATCTTCGGCAGATTCAGTCGATCGGCCATCTGAGCAATTTCCCGGAATGCGCTCAACAGAGCCCGGTCGGAACTGTTGACCTATTTCACAAATAGAAATCACAAATAGAAACGACAAGTCTATTTGAATTCTCAATAACTAAACACACACAAAAAAATCATTGAATGAGTCATCATCTGTGGCTGATCTTCAAATATCCCAAGCTCCAACGTTCAATGCCTAAGTTAAATAAACTGATCGGCCTTCATCTTGCAGTCAAAAGAGGGGGGAACCATTAATCTCAAAAGAGGGACGCACAGATAACAATACGAGAACATGCATCATATACACAATAGTAGTAGTCTGCAGGAAAGCAATATTTTTTCTGATCATTTGACTTTATATTAAAGTTTCACAGCAAGCATTCAAATACACACACATTAAACATTTCACACAACACATCACAAGGCATCTTGATCTTTCTGAAATAACAATGGTAAGCTTAGTATAAGAAATTTAGCAACCTGCAGATTCTATGGTCATCTTTTGAATCAACTTAAAACTCATCTCTTTATCAATACACAGTGGAAGCACTTAAGAGTGAATCTTCAGAAGAGGCGCTATACAAATATTCAATTGCATTAAATGCTTCAACCAGTTTCCAGTTGATTCTCCATCAGTGTTCTTATAAAAAACACCAAAATTTTCATCCTTACAACTGCACAAGCAACTAGAAAGCAAAAATAATTACTAGTTCACTGGGACGTTATGAAAATGCATAGAAATTAAAGACAGCGGATAAAAATGCAAACCTGCCGACGACTGCTGTACAACGGCCGACCACTTTCGTCAAAAGATGCAGAACCAGTTCCAACGGAAATGCACGTAGACAGATCTGTTCCGTCAAGCAGAGGATTCTGCAGAGGAACAAATCAATCGACAAATACTGTTCTGCTACATTATAACCTAGAAACTGCAAATGTTGGTTGAAAAGGCAGATACGCCTTCAGTTCCAAAAAAGAATGAAGCCTTTCACTGAAGTCTCAGTTAAAAATTATTATGATGAACACACAATCAGAAACTGTGGTGAATCTCATAAAATTCTATTAGCCACAAAACCATCCAATAGGCACTACACTGGTCATCAGGAAAACGGGAAAAAAATTAGCAGCAAAATTTCAATAACTTTGCTTGTTTGAATGAGCTTCAAACTCATCAAAATATCATAAAATTCTCACATCTACATCAACTGCCCAGCGTCGACTCATGCCAAACGCATTATTAAAATAGTACTACAGCTGTGTTCCTGCAGAAAATGCATAATGATAATATGTTATTAATTATCAAGCACAAGATATTAGAGATATATAACTGATCATCGGACCTCTGATGCCACCAACACGGCAGTTGTCCTTAGAGTCCTTCTCATTACTAAATGTTCTCCACTCCGACCCAACATCCACAATACTATGTAAAAAAAGACAGCGTGCAAAACATCTGAACAAAATATTATGATCATCACATTCCAGAAAGCAAAGTCTTCAAATAAAAACTACAACATGCTGCTCAACACAACTTAAATATCTTGAAAACTTGCAGGTTTCCTAAATTTGATAACTTTTTTTCCCCACAACTATGTTCTTTCCAGCTGGGAATGTCAATCTCGAAGGAATGATCCACTTCAGCTCCATATGATCACCAACCACAAGACCGAGCACTCCTTCCAAACAGTAGTGAGTGTCTTTATGGCAGATCAAGCCTGATCACCTGCATGATGATCTTCAATAAGAGTCGCCCATTCGTGATATCCTTTTGTCTGTAGCACCATTACCTTTGTTTTTTTAATGCTAATTTCAAATTCACAAATCTAAAACACCACACACAAAACATGTCATCAGTATATCTCATAATATATATATATTCCTGTATCTGATTCATCTGCTGATAAAATCACGCTTCAAACTAGAATAAGGCGTCCATCGACTGAATCATAAACCAACTGTATTACTAAAATATAGATTCTTTAAACTAGAAGCGTCCATCGACCGATAGCAACTCTATCTAAAATGCTTTAGTTAGGCAAAATCGCCTGCAAGAAAAGAAAGAGCAGAATCGCTGAGAAACTAAATGTGTATGTACGTTGATCAGTTAATTCGTCGACAAAATATCCATTCATTTCAAAAATGAATTTCATTTAAATTCTAATACAGAAGAAAAACTATATTTACGTCTTTGGACTAGAAGTGGAAGCCATTGTTATTCTGAACCGTGTGACGCTAAAAACAGAAACTCAGACAAAACATTATAAAAGCCTAGATCGGAATCTTCGACTTAAATGTATCAGAGAATGCCAGTAAAATAAAATGAAATAAGGAAGTTCTAGAATTCAGTGAATAATTATAATTACAGTCCTAACCTAACATTTGCCATAACCATAATACTAATCCTATTTTAGATCGTCATGGAAGATAAAAGTCATCACAGTCTGGCGGTTTCTTTGTGCTGTAACTCCAATTCATTTCGCACGCCTATGGACTAAAACATTTTAAAAACACATCTCCAATTAGCATTTGTTTGCTTTTCCTATAGTGACAGTCTATACTCTATGGCGCATTAAAGTGAGCCAGTTTTCCACCATTTTGTTAAGAGCGATCACATTTTCGTTATAATCCTAATGGAAGCTTGGTTTCAACCAGTTATGATATAAAATCGTTCTTATCAAGGAGTCGGCAAATAGATAAATAGAAGTTGGGTATTAGAAGTTTTACGGCAATGGTAAATTGGTATTGGTAACGATTGCCTAAAACATAGCAAAGATGGCGTCAAATTGGCATCAACATTCCGCTTCTTGATGAACTACTGTAGTGAGTATTGATTTCTATGGTTTAGAAAAGTTAATAAGCACTCTATTTTAAAGAAAATCTATTTTGGGGATTAAGATACTTAAAGTAAAAAAAATAGACAATACGTTATGGTATTGTAGGAGAAATGGGCGTGCTGTGGTGTCTATTGGCTGCTGTTCGTGTCTTTCTTACCCTGTGGCCGCAGTCTGGGTACATTCATCCCGACGAATTCTTCCAGTCTGTAGAGATTGCTGCAGGTTAGCAGCAAAATATGCCCACATTTGTGAATATCGTATCTTAAAAATTAACTGTAATTTTACTATTTTATTTAATATATTTCAGTAGCTTTTGCTTATTCTTACAATAGTATTGCAATATGCCTGAGGATTTAAATTATGTTTGCATATAATTGTTTACAGAATATTAGTTCCTCTCTTATCTGGTATTTGGTTGCACTTTATTAGTGTACAGACAAACGTTTTAGTTGCTTCTTCAATTAACTTGCACAACAGGTTAACATAACATAACATGGTTTAAAGTGGTTCAGTAGGGACTGCCCTGTGTGAGAACCACTGTTAGAATAAAATACCGTTACAACAAAACAAAACAAAACACAAATGATTGCTAGTTGATAAAGCAGTTGTAATATTTTGATGGATTAAGGTTAAGAAAGTAGTTTCAGTGCCTAAATTGACTGCTTTTGATCATAGTTTGTGGATATTATTTGCTTTCAGGCGATCTGCTTCATTACGAGACGTTTCGGCCATGGGAGTTCAATTCATCGTTTCCAATTCGGAGCATTGTACCAGTGTATTTACTTTGTGGACCACCTCTGTTGCTGCTTCGAATGCTGGAAGCAGCAGGGTATTCTACAATGACGACTTACGTTGTCCTCATTTTTCCGAGACTCTGTGTACTCCTACATAGTTTTGTTATTGACCTTTGTGTCTTTCGGACGTTGAATGCGTTAGGGCACGACGGTAGAACAGGACTGCTTCTCGTCTCGTCTTCATACGTTACGCTAGTTTATTTCACGAGAACTTTTTCAAACTCTCTTGAAGGAATTCTGTTTGCTGTTCTGCTACTGGAGACACTGTGTCAGAACTGTTCTTCGAAGAATCAAAGATTAAAACAGAATTCAGAGACCAGTGACGCTGGTTCTGTATTTAGGATTTCCACTTTGATAGTTGTCGGATTGTTCAATCGACCAACCTTTGCGGCTTTTGCTTTGGTTCCTTTTGTTTACTGGCTATTTTCTGGCGGAGCGATGTCGGGCAGAACTTCTGATGTGAGACATGTTTTGCAGAGGCTTGTCGGCTCTGCGACTGTTGCTTTATTTGTTGCATTGACTTTTACCATCTGTGATTCCATATATTTTGGCTATTTGATGCCTGATGTGGCAGAAATTGCAGCAACTTTCCAAGATAAGGGATTTCTAAACTTCCTTGTGAATAATCTCACTGTACCACCACTGAATTTTTTCCAATATAACATTGAAGTCGGCAACTTGGCTGAGCATGGTATACATGCCAGATATACACACTTTCTTGCTAATATTCAGATTCTATTTTGCATGTTGGGTATTATTGCTGTCCAAGAACTCGTGAATTTGATCGTTTCTGTTTTCAAGAGAGATAGGAGGTCTTATAATTCTTTTTCTGTGATTTTGATGTCATACTTCATTCCATTGTTTCTTCTGTCAATTTTTCCTCATCAAGAGCCTCGGTTTCTGATTCCTCTTCTTTGTCCTCTCGTAATATTATCTTCGAGTAGATTCTCTGGCCAGAAATTCGGCAAATGCATGATCATTCTATGGTCAGTCTTTAATCTGCTTGGTTGTGCTTTCTTTGGTTTTTGTCACCAGGGAGGCATTATACCAGCAATCAGCAGAATTCACCAAGAATTTATCAAAGACACTACAGTACATACTGGTAATGTTGTTTTCTGGGAAACTTATATGCCGCCTCGACATTTATTTTTGCAGGACCCTTCTTATAGAGAGCCTGTTTATCAAATATACGATTTAGCTGGGTCTTCTGAGAATAAATTAATTGAGGTTCTAAATTTTGTGGGCAACAAGTCTGAAAGAGGTACAGTTTTATTAATTGTACCAGGAACCATGGTTGATGCACTAGATTCTTTGCAAGAATCGATGCATTTGGAAATCTGGGGCAAATTCTGTCCACATTTTAGTGGAGAAAATTTACCTACTATGAATCAAATGATATGTCAAACAAATGAAGATGATTTGTCTAAGACAGTCTCAGGTTGTTCTCCATTTTTTGAAAGAATTCATAATCTTTTCTCTCTTCATGTTTTTATTGTAAATTTCAGTGTTTAGCTTTCATTTATTAGTTCTAAAATGTGGATTTACTGATGGCAGAATATTGGTTGGATGAATGACTGTAAAAGTAAATTTATTGTAAATTGATTGAATTAAAATTCTACATTTTTGATGTTCTGCTTCTGCTTTATGTCTTCAGGCAGTGATCGATATCTACACTGCAGATGATTGCACTTTGTTACTCTGAGGATTTAAAACCAGAAAAGTGTTGGCTATATACTTTGTTAATATTACCATCAGAACTTGACTTTGTAGAAGCAAAATATAGGCTGATTTTTGCTTCATTTTGACCATAAGGGGTACTCCTGTGGGTTTACCCCACCACTAAATATATCACTAGCAAAATACAGATCTCTTGGTGGTGACAAGCAATTAGCTGATAAGTCAGATGTATCAGCGTATATTAATCAGATAGTGCATTGTGTACAGGTTAAGGGCTGTCCATTAATTACATCAACAAAACAGGAGGAGAGGTTTGAAAAAGTTTGACAGTTGTTGACAGAGGGAGGGGCAAGAGAAGTTGACGTCAACAATTTCATTTTTTCACAAATGATAAAAAATAGGAATATTCATGGAATACTATTTATTACAACGAAGAAAAGCATGACAAGCAAAAAAGGTCATCACCCCCACATTATGACACTTGATGAACAAAAGAAAGGGAAGAAGGTCTCATCGCTGCAAAAATAATAACCTTCTAAACATTTGGGTGAGGGGTACCCGTCACTGGTTTTAGTGGGGGTGTCAAAAGTTTTTGACATAATTATAGGGGGTCATTGAAAGTTGACAGTTGTTGACAAGGGGAGAGGGTCAAAAATTGTCCAAAAATTTTTGACATACTTAATGGACAGCACTTTTGGGACAACTAGTGTTATAACTTAATTAAAAAATAATGATCCATTGGCCATCTGAAATACACGTAATTTCAATTGCATTTACAGGATGGTACGGCAGTTTGAAAGTTGTGCCCAACTTTTTTTCTCAACCAATCTGTTATGCGTAACTCTCCCCCACTTATCGGACTGCTTTATTTTCCAACTTGACCAGGCTCTAAGTTTAATTGGATTTGGTGCGTCATCGGCTGATGCCTAGGCATCATCATAGTGGCGCCATCGAAGTTTTTTTGGCTGATTGATAAAAGCTTTCGTATAGACTCCCTGATTTTACTTACTTACTACATAAATTAATTAATACCGTTCATTGTTTACAAATGGCGGCCGAAAAGTGCGAAGGATTTGCATTTATTCGCATTTCTGGCTCTCATCGCCGACAGATTTTGATTTTGATTATTTTTCGCAATTGTTACAAAATAGATGGTAAATATTACGATTTTAAATGTATTTACTGCACGTTGATTCAGACAAGGGCAATAGAGTCGTACACTACACGTAGTTGCCATGGGAATTTTTAATCTAATCTAACCTAAACTTCTATAGCGCCACTTATAGTGCACAGAAGCATCAACCGATGGCACACCAAATCCAAAACATTAAAGATCCAGGTCAAATCCAGGGTATTCAAATTCACAGAATTTAATCACAATTGTTGTGCTGCTTTCCAAGGTGCTATAGAAATCCACGAGATTTTACTTTACTTTACTTACTTACTTTACAATTTTACGCTGATATTGTGAAACCAGTTGAGTAGCTTAGATTTCCGTGTTTTCCACTTGAAACAGAGTTAAGGGATCGCTGATGGTCATGAATGGCAGCACGAATCAGCTGCTGCAGGTCGTTGATCAGCATCGGAAGGCTTATCAACTGGTGCTGGGGCTTCATGGATACCAGCTGCAAACAAACAATGAAGACAGGTAAGCCATAGATCATGCAGTGATGTTCTAGCAGAGCTTTTTACAGATTATTAAAACGATTACAGATATTTGAGGAGTAACGGTGTGTATGACCTATGTCAACCCAAGGTTTCCAACACAGAAAATCCACCAACCATAAATCATTTACAATCCAGTTATTATCATTATAGTTCAGTTGGATAATGTTTTTCAATTGAAAGATGGCCCAGATGGTCCATAATGGTCTTAGGTGGGTTTAAGACCTGTTGTGCCAGAGATACTCTTTATTTTAGCTTCTTGTCCACAATCTCAGTTTTCAGCTCCTGCCATTCCTCTCTTGTGTACTGGCCAGTGGAGTCCACATCTGTGTAATGCACTGTGCATCATTACCTCTGCTAGAAGGTTGTATAAACCTTTGGTTAGGATTCAATCTCGATGCACTCCTTTCCCAAGAGTACCGTACGTTGTCAGAATATGAATGCAGGCACATTTACATTTGCCTTTTAAATTGTCTTCAGGTCATGCCTCACCTCTGAGTGCACACAAAATGGGTCAACGAAGGTCAACACAAAATGGGAGAATCCGGTAGAAATGAACTTCTGTTACACATTTTTTAACTTTAAACTACAAAGGTTAACCAATTTTTTCTGGATTACTATGAATGCAAAGCTTACTCTGATGAAGAATATGTTTGCTGTTATTAGTCACTAATCTGTTTTACTGTATATATATATACCATTGCGTTGTCTTTTTGTATATCAGGTGCGATTCAAGTGCAACATTGACTATGACAGTCTTTCGATCTTTGTCCACATTGCTCTTTGTATTACAGCTATTAGTTTTCTCTATGTAATCAGTAGGGATTTATTTCCTGTTGTACTTTGCAGCCTTTGGAGCATGTTATGGAAAAGAGGAACAGAGAACATGCAGAGAAAACGGAGGAATTTATCTCCATGTTTAGGTGAATGAATCTGTGTAGTTGTTTATTAAAGTGCTTCTGTGTTTTGTTGCATTGATAATTTAAAGAATAAATCAACAATACTCTAAGAAATCTGGTTTCAATTATAGTGATTTGGAACGAAAGAAGTCCGATCTTAGAACGGGAAAACGAAAAAGTCCTTACAAAAGTCGGTTTCCTTCTCTAACACAACCAACTTCACCGCCCTCTGGTAAGATGCTCTGAGGAAAATATTAGCATCCTCGACAATATTAACGACTATTTTTTAAGACTAATATTACAAATATATATATAAATGACTTTCTGCGGCCTGAGTATTCACTTTCGGCAGCAGTTCCTTTTCCTAACAGTAAGGATTGTCTTAACAACTCTGAGATATTAGGATGCAACTGGCTGAACGTGTTGGTTTTGTGACATCGACGAATTGCAGTGACCTGTATCAGACTATTTCATTAGATTATTGCTGCTGATTTTATTACTGTTTCAGAGCGGTCTAGTGTCCTCGCGGAGCATGGTTCGAGGATCGCTTCTAGTTTATCAGAAAATTCCGCTCTTCTGAAGCCACCACGACTGTTCTCTCAGAACGATGCAACTATAAGCAACATTGTCGCTTCAATACGTAACAACATGCCCGCTACATTGGCACGTGTGAATCGCCTGAGGTGAGAGAAGCTATTTCTATTCTATTCTATTCTGGAAGCTATCTCTCTGGCTTCTGTTGATGAAATTTTGTCCTTTTGGATGAACTTCAAATCAGTTTATTTGGCAGTTTACTGACACAGCTGCAAAATTGGATCTGATAACTAAGTGTTTGACTAGCAAGTTAGAATTACATACACAGATGAAAAATTATGAATCAATTGCAGTCATGCAGTTGTTTCTATCAATGATACAGACGAAGTGATACCCGATTGACCAATGGCTGTACAATAGGATACAATGGTTAAAACAAGTCTTCTTTGTATTAGCACCAAGAGTTTCCATTTCCAAGGGAAGATTGCAACAGTAACTGATCATAGGTACAACTGTTCCACGGCCTGTAATTAGGCAAAGATCTGTGAGTTGAGATGGAAATAAAATGAATTTACTGTTTTAAGAGCATGTCAGATTAGCAATAGTGTATGGAGATTATAGAAGTGATCAAATGAAATTATTAAGAACCTTTTTTTCTCAATGCATGTTTGACCACACACACACACTGCAGCATGTATTATGTAAGAGGTTACAGATTTATGTATGAATGGATGGAATCTGACCCTCGTTGTGAATTCTTCTTGGTTTGGAAACCCTGTTCCAAAGCGTTGTGTCTCTAAAGCGCGCAGTTTGTGTGTGTGTTTTTGTGTATTGTTTTAATCGCCTGACATTGATGACTAAACATCTGTGCACATTTGATGCTAAAGGCAGGAATTTGAGCGTGACGAACTGAGAAGGAGGAGGACAAGACTTTATCGAGGAGAATGGGGTCCACAGTCGTACGAACGCTGGCAGATGAACGACTATTTTGTGGTTGGCTTACATATTTATTTATTTGTTTATTTATTTGTTTATTTATTCAAGACAACTCTTATAATGCCATAACATGCCAAAGACCAAAGGTATTATTGACAATATTCACATTTCAACGTGGAATCGAAGATGTCAGTCTCAGTCTTGAAAATTCGCTCATTTGTTATGAATGCATTTGCCTATAAGTTATTAATTAAAAACAAGTCACAAGCATGGTTATTTGTAGGATTATAAATTTGGGGGGGCGGGTGTCGGTATATTTTGGGGGTCCATCCTTACCGAAAAAGCCTGGCAAGTAAAAAAAAGGTAATCACAGGCTCAGATTGGTGGGTTGTGGGGGTGTTGGTCTAAAATTAATTGGGGGAGGTGTTATGGGGTGTAAAAATATCCCTGGTCGCAAGGCAACTGTTTTAAATGAATTTTACAGTTGATGTGTGTTTATTTGTTGTTACTCTTAACAGCTTTTGGTGAATGTTTTGTTTAGGTTCGGCCGATAGTGGAGGAATTGGTTGAACGAGTTCTTTCCATCATTTTTAAGTCTCACAGTCTTCCTGCTTTGTAAGTCTGTTAACGTTTAAGATATGCAAACTTCGTACTATAAAATTGTTTGCATTTGGTTTTCTTAAGTGTGCTACCATCTGTGTTTGACAGCTATGGGCAAGTTGTTAGTGAAATCAGACATGTGTAATCCTATAAATAGTTCTCTGTTTTCCTGTTGAAATCCAAACTTTTGAATCTCTTGTGACATATTTTATCTTATGACTAAGGGTATATGAATATGATGAATTTGTATTTTTATGAATATTATGACTTAGGGTATGTATGACATCTTATGACATTATATACTGTTGACTGTACAGCGCTTTTGGTTTTGGCTTATGGCTATGTTACTGTGCTTCATAAATTGTCGATGATGATGATGATGATGATGATGATGATTATGATGATGATGATGATGATGATGATGATGATGATGATGATGATGATGATGATGATGATGATAATAATAATAATAATAATAATATTAATATTAATATTAATAATATTAATAATATTAATAATATTATTATTTTTGTAGAGATGCATATCCTCACAGCAGAGCTTTTGCACAAATTCAATCGAATTCAAAACTACTTCAACTTATCGTTGAAGAGCTCATTTTAGAGGTAAAACCCGATGCTGTCTTCTTAAATACTCAAGGCTTTGCTTGCTTACTTAGGCCATTAACTGCAAAGTAGTCTGAATTTGGCAAATTAAGGAGACAATGCGTAGCTGTCGATGTTTCCGTTGGTGACATCAGCTTTGGAGCGTGCTTTCTTAGGGTATGTTTCAAGAATTTGATTTCCTTTCACGTACACAGAGTGTCTTGTGTATATTTTCACAGGAAACGCGCAGTCTGAGCCTCGATATCTCGTCCGAGACATACCAAATGCAGAGGTTTCTGGCCGATCATATAGGATCGGGTTTTCTGCAGATCATTCAGGTTCATTTTGATGATCCGTTGTTTGGTACAATCCATTTGTCTTATCCATAGATATCTCCATAGATATCTCTGATGCAGTGTTGTTCTGTGCAGCAGTTTTCGTCTTTTCTTTATATGCATGTAGCCCACAGTTCACATACTAAATGGAGTCATTATTAGAACCCGGTTATGATCAGGGCTTGAATACCTGAATACTAATGCCTGAATACTGAAGGTACTATTTCATGTTGCTTGTCTGTCATTTGTATGTTGTTATAGAAGGCCAGCTGTGGCGATTGTGAACTGACGTGTGCTGCATGTGACAGACATGCGAAATCTCTTCCGGAGAAATTCCATGACCAACAGAACGACAGAATGAAGAATAGGTAATCTACAGTGGCTACAAAGGTCATGCCGCCCTTTGGATATTATAGACCATTACGTGGCTGATCATTCACCATTCCCATAGTGATTTTGAGAAAGGCTAAGTGCATAAGAATGGGCAGCTACTGATGTGCTGCTGCCTGCAAAGCGCTATATAAATTAAATCCACGAGATTTTACTTACTTTCTTGCTTGCTACTACTGAGCTACAGTACTACTAGAACACCGCCACCAAGACAGTTTATACAGTGCTATGCTATAGTGCTAGTTGCAGAAGATGTTGAAATGGTTTAAAATTGATATTGTATTTTACTTTTAAAATTTCATGCAGTGTTTTGTTGATTTCTGTTGTATTGTTTAAATTTTAGACGCGGTATTTGGCACCAGAGCCAGTGCGTTCAACTTGATCCTTGGAAGAAGGAAAGAGATGACAGGTTTCAATTGTTGAATCTTATTCAATGCCATCGCGTTTTTCACTTTTTCGTTCAAATTTTAATGGTTGCCCTGCACTAGTGAAGACAAAGCCTATTGTTGTGTGTTTGATGTTTGTAGATTTGTCTGTTTCAAGTGAAGTTTTTGTTTTTCAATCAACAGAATTTTCAAAAGTGGATGAACCATTTCATCTGTAATTTGTGTACTAATTGATGTGGATACTGGTATTGCCAGAAAGTCCCTCCAGTGGATACTGCACTTTTTACTATGTCATGTATACTGTTAACTGTTTAAGACTGTGATATTTATTTTGACCTTACTCATGTTGCCTTAGCCTCAGATTTTATGACAAAAGGAAATAATATTGGGTTGTATTGAGAGATTTTACTTCATAACTGAATTCTTAGTGGTTCCTGCAGATAGAAGCAACATAAGAGATGGATGGGGTCTGACCCCATGACCTCTGTAGCTACTTACTCGTACTTTAACCTCTCAGCTAAACAACCTCATCTTGAATCTAGTTATTGCTCAATATATATGGCTGCTCGTTTTAGCGTCTCTTCCATCAATGGTGAAGCAGTCTTGAGTTTTGATCACTTGATCTCTTACGATCTGATCAAGACCCGGTCTTTTGCTGGTGTTCGTTCGGGCGCAGAAAGTGCCTGGAGACAGAATTCTGACGCCTTTCGTCAAATGGAAGCGAAATACTGGAGTGTATGTAATATTACTTTTGCATTTTAACCAGGTACTCTATGTATATGCAAACTGATTGTTTTGAAAATGTTTAAAATTGGGCATCTCTTGAAATTGAATGTCATGCAGTCATCTCTTTCCCTAAGTGTTATACTACTGAAGTATGAAGCATTGAGTTGTTGTCATAACAGAGGTTTTATAGTTTTCTTCATTGTTGTCATTTTTTATCTTGAGTTCTTTGCCATTGTCAATAATTCTTGATCCATGCATTTGCAGTTGATGACGCCAAGTGGCTTTACGTTGCCAATAACGGACAACTGTTCTGGAATCAGCGTGGTGAAGGCTTCATTCAACAGACGCTACGTGGCCGTTGGAACCGTTCGAGGTCGGCTTCTTTGCGTTTGCTTGTGACAGTTTAGAGTTTGTCACATATTTAAAAGATATTTGTAACTGTTGTTATCATCATCATCATCATCATCATCATCATCATCACCACCACCACCATCATCATCATCATCATCATCATCATCATGTTGTGTTTTGTTTATTTGCTAGAAGGTAATGCAGAGAAATGGGTAAATTCAAAATAAACAGCATTTGTGAAGTGAAGATACCTTATTGTTGACTGCAGGTAACATATTTGTAATTGACTTCAATTGGACTCCTCCAAAACCCATCCGAGTCGGAGTTGGAGTCAAAGACGACGCCGTTGTTGACATCGCGTGGAGTATCGACTCTTCGAAGCTGATCTCTAACACAGATAAGGTTTGCTGTTCTTTCAATCGGTTACCAGTCCTGAGTTTTCTTATTATTTAAGTAACTTTTCTTCTATTTACAACAAGGCAGTGAATGGATGGTTGGTATATCTGCTGGATTCCAGAATTACGACCAACCAATGAAATACCATCCAATGCTCCTCAGGGCCAGTGAGTTTCCTAAGAAATCCGAATGCATTGTGGCCAAAAAGATATCTTTATGTTTTATGTTGATATTTCTAGCATCTTTTCAGTGGATTTGTGCTTATTATTTTGTCTTTCTTGATAACGGCATATATGATGATGGTTTTATTCTTAGGGTGTCGTGTGTGTGTGGTCGCTGCTCTTTGAGAAGAATTCCAAAAATACCACGGCATCTGTCGAGGAAGGCGAAGATGGAGCTATGCCAGACAAGTTCTTTCCCATTTTTAAGCTTGAGGCTGCTGTTCAAGATTTTAAGTTTTACACAGGTTAGAATAGAATTATTCTATAAATGTTTTTAACATGTTACTGGTTTGTTCTTCTGTGTTCATGCAGTCCAATTTGGGAGCCATTTTGTTCTTTTTAGGAGGTGATAAGTAAATTGACCTGTCAGGAAAATTGTATATCTGTTTTTTGAATACAGCTGTATTACTGTTATCAAATCAGAATTTTTATGAGGTTGACGAGGTGCAGCTGAAACCAAGCCACAGCCATTGTGCCATAGTTCTATGGCATTAAACTCTATGCTCTTTGTGGAAGCACATATATTCCTATACCTAGCACTTGAAACAGCCATCTGCATTCATTTTATTTATAAGTCTATGGTTAAACATGCTTGTAGTGTTTCTTCCACTGGACCAACGGAGATTTCGTGGTTTTCAAAATGTCAACCCCGATCATCATATTAGAACTGTTACAAACTGCACACCTGGGTTTCTGGTTGTTTTGTTTGTAAATTTTTGTAGGTCCGCTGGCCGAACGAAGTTTGCATAATAATCCGACAAAGCCGCTCCTCGCAGCTTTTCATTCAAGCATGACGCTCTGTGGCTCTCAGGTGTTTATGTTAAATCGATGTTTTACCATTCTCACCTGCTCACGAGATTCTTTGACTACTGCTGGTTATGAATTAATTATTTCTGTTATGACTAATGTGTGTACTTCAGATGTGTTAGATATTGTGTGAATGTGGCTTTGATAAAAATTTTAAAAAATACAAATAATAATAATAATAATAATAATCTTTATTCGTGACAAGCACAGCATCAAGGTAGTATACAAACAAGGAATAAGACAAATCAACTGAACACAAAAACTAAATAAAATAAACTAATAATAAACTAAACACAAACATTACACAGTACAGCCAGCCTCTGCCCTCAGACAAATTGGCTAACATACTTAAATCTTCACGTCTCGTTTTAGCCGTCACTCTGCCTGGTTCTCGACAGCAATGACGTCATCAAATGTGACATCAGCGAACAACTGAACTGTTCTGAGGAGACAGAAAATGGCGACGACGCTGAACTCAACAACCATCAGTCATCCGTTGTTTACCATCCTCAGGTGTGGCTTTTCTTGATCAGTTTTACTGGGAAATCAGTTACTTGTTAGTAGTTGTGTATTGTAGATTGTCTAGGTTTTTACATTCTTGTTGCACAGTTTATTTTCTTGTATGTAACGCATACATCTTCTGATAGTAGTACACAATTTTCATATGTATAAACTGCATGTTATATGCATTTCTTCAAACCAACCGTAGACCCAAAATCTCAATATCCTAAGGAGATATGTGAGTTATTAGACAGAAAATGTGATGGTATTTCATGAGTGCATATTTTATTGAGGGAATTTGCTATTATCGTGTTGTAAAAACTTTCCAGAAATTTAATTTTCATTTATTTTCATATGCATCAAGGTATTTCCACTCAGTGGAAGAATGAATGTCATTGGCAGCGATGTCAAAGCAGAGATATTTCGTCAACACAGACACTCGATCATGCTCCTTGGCTTTGTTGGGAATTGTCGTGACATGGTTACCATGGATACGGGCGGATATATTAACAGATGGAAGTATGCGAGGTATTCTTTAGCTCTTAAGACATTATCAGTGTCCTTACTGATGTTCAAATACAATATTCAAAAATGCAATGTATGGGATCGTTGTATTGCCAGCTCTTAAGCGGACTAAGTGATGAGTCAGGTGGTTGGCTTAAAATTGACTTAATTAATTGATGGTAGGTGAATTTTTGAAAGTGCAGAATGGTAATGATGATGATGATGATGATGATGACGACGACGACGGCAGTGGCAACGATGACGATAATGAGAAATGGCTCTATTTTGTAGTATGTCATTTACTTCAGAGTATGTGCTCTGTGCATCTGTAGGGAATTCCTAGCAACTGAAGAAATATTTGTTCCATTCAAGAGATACCGTCTCAGCTTACACCAGACACAGTACATCCCATTGGGGGAGAGAAAGGTACGTGGAGTTTGTGTACAGGAACCTTGTTAGTTAATGTTGCTGCAGGACTCGTGCCTGTTTTCGTTGCTTTCACCTGCTACCTTGGTGATGATATCAGTGTCTTATTTTGCTGATGTTTACTGTGAAGTGAAACTGTAACTGTTGAGATTCGGCGTAACTGATACAATTATAACGGTGTCAACGATAGAAGTAACAGTTACACGAGTTCAGTGTATATATTATTGAAGTTGGCCGGAGGTTTTGAGTGCAGTGATGACAAGAGAGGAGTGACTTTACTAAACGGAGTGATATAATTAACGACAGGTTTGACAGTCTGTGTGTCAGACCAGAATATTGTAAAATTTCCGTTATTCAAATGTTTTGCTAATCTGATATAAAACTCAGTCTGGCCTCTAAACTGCTGCAGTTCAGTGTAGTGTGCAATTCAGTGTTTTATGCTTTCAAGTGATCGTTTGCTCATCTTATTCAACGGCTAACATTATTATCTAATCATTTGTTTATTAGAGAATGTTCTTGCTCTTGGCCTGTATAATATGTCATTTTGTTTTCATCTATTTCTTGGTTATGGAGCTGTACTTTTTTTAATACAGATGATCTTTTCTGATGAAGATGATGATCACAGACCTCGACCTGAAGCAGAAATACAGCAAGAGAGGGACAGAGGTAAATTTCTTTGAATATTTATTGTTATGCAAATTAATCGTGCTTGTCTGGAGTGGATGATGGCTAGTTCTCGTTTTCACTCAGTATAAGCCTGATTGTTTATAGTTGAATTTTTACTAGGGGCACTGTTGCACAAATCTTGTTCTTAAGCAGAGTTTTTTTTAACCCTCAACTTGTAAACCGGCTGTTCAGCACACCTACTTTTAATGCATCTTGGGTCTGATATTTGATGCAGATTTGTATTTCAGGCAGGGCAGGGAAACAGCTTGAGTTTTGTCAAGCATGTGCTTAAAGCACACCTTAAACGATCATCTATGTTGTGTATTTCAATTCTGCTTTATTGTTATACGTTTACTTCTGGTCTTGTGGTGTGTAACTGATGGTATGGTTGTTTTAGTTGAAACTGTGATATCGTCAGCAATGAATCAGCTTCATCTGTGGCATTTTCAAAGTAGCAGTGACCAGCGGTCACCAGTGAGTGACCAATGTTCATTAAATAGATTTATATTAAATCAAATTAATATTATTGATAGATATCAGCATATAGTGTGATGTTGCTTGATCTCTTATGTAGCCTTAAATTGTGCATACTGTGCTGCAATGTCTTCTTGTCGAATGATTCCCAGGGCATTGTTATGATGGTGCTATAGAAGTTATTGATTTGAATCGGTGTTTTTTGAATGAGCTGTAGCACAAAATTGCAGTCATTTCTAGGTTTAAGTCTAAATTTAAGTTAGGGTTAGGTTGTACAATGCCTGAATGCAAATGCATGTGACTATTATACAGTGGGCTGGGGTGACAATTAGATGTTTCTTTAAACCTGACTTTAATCATCTTATGATGAATGGGTTTGAAGAGACTGCAGAAACTTGTTTGAAATTTTAAAATAGCTTTTACATTCTGCCGTGTGTTCAGATGGACTCGTTCATATACAAACCTAGCGAAGGAGTTGACGCTTCTGGTGCCACGTTCCACGCAGTAATCCGTCACAGTGGAAATGGGCTTTTGTCATCGTATTTCACTCAGCAGTTCTCTCCCGTTCAGAACGAAGCAGGTCGTATTGTTGTTTGCCGTCTGTCACCGAGTGGAAAGGAAATGGTGATTGGCCTCATCTTTCCAGAATTGAAGCCAAAAGGTGAGCCTGTTGATTCAGCACATCTTGGGTTGTAACTGAGTTTGCCATCTTATAATAATAATAATAATAATAATAATAATAATAATAATAATAATAATAATAATAATAATAATAACATAATAATGATAATAACAATAATAATGACAATAACAACAATAGTAATAATAATAATAATAATAATAATAACATAATAATGATAATAACAATAATAATGACAATAACAACAATAGTAATAATGTGATTTTAATTGGTTTAGGAGGCTAAGTAAGCCTGTGTGAAAACCACTGATGTAACCATCTGCATTCAATAACCTAGTTTATCGAGATAGCCTTTGAATCCATTTACTGTTTCAACTGTCACTCCCACCTCATCCAAACTGTTCCAATTGTCCACAACCCTTGCAACGCAACCCTTAGAGTGAAAAGTTAGCATTATTCCGAATGTATTATTAAACTAACTCTATAGAAGCTTAGTTATTGACTCCACTGATCAGAAGAATATTTTTGTTCCAAGATCACACACTGCTCTTACTCAGCATCGAGCTTTTGCAGTGACTGGACCCTCCCTCTGGAATGCCTTGAACCCATCCATTTGGGCCTCCATTTTGTACTCCTTCGCTCTGCTCAATGCGAAAGCTAAAGTCCCGCTGCTTTACAGTGTATGTCATGCGACCCCAATGCCAGGAGCGCCTCTGAGTAGAAATAGAAGAGGCGCTATACAAATGCCACATTACATTATGGCATTACATTACACTGACGTTTTGTTTGCTGTTTTTTGCAGAAGCTCACTTAGCGATCCTTGTTTTGGATGTCTGCGAAATGAGATTCAAGAATTTCCGCAGGGACATTGTCCTTCCGGACGATACTCTGTACGGGCGATGTCTTAAAGAGAACCTCGTATCATGTGACGTAGGTTGCAGCACACCATGGTCTCATCATTGACTCTAGGCTAACATTGGAATGGATTTTTGGCTAATGTTATCTCTTGTAATATGTCTATTGTCTGTAATGAAATCACGATGCTGACACACAGGAATGCCTTGAATTCAGAAATTAGAAAAACTTAACATTTAGAAAAAATACAAATTTGACTCTTTGTTATGATAAAAATTGTATACTAAGTCTTTAGCATTTCATCTCAACAGATTACAGATCCTCTTGGGATTACAGCATCGCAGTACATAATCGTAATCGTAAATGGTAATTTGTCTGGATACTCGGTAACAACGGGACAGATGGTTTTGACAAGTGCTGCTAAGACAAGCCCAGGTGAACTGCATTTTAAAATTAAATATTAAATTCAATCTCTTAATAATATTTAAGAATACTGCATCGATTAAATTTTCATTGTAAGGCAAATTGCACCTACTAGAATAGTGATAAACTCAGTAAAGAATTTAAATTCAGTAAAGAAAAAACTGAAATAAACTATTTCAAATTGGTTTCATGATATTGATGGCTAGTATCTTGGCACGTAATCTTTTCAAGTCTTAATGCAGCTGGAAATTGCATCTTAATGGAAGTTTACTGGCATGTCACTGTGTTTTTATCGTTGAGCATCATAAATGGATGATTGTGCTTTTGTTTAGACTTTGTCGGCTGCCATTTAAATACAAAGAAGTTTTTCATTTCTGAAGATTCGCGGCTGGCCGTAACTTCTGCTCGTGGAACTCTGTTCCTCGCTCTATATGAGCCAAGAAGGGTAATTGAACTGCATCCATTAGAGATTGAGTGACATTTGTCATTTGTCACCAATTGCAGCTGCTGATGATGTTGATGGTGATGAGGATGGTGGCACAGAGCTGCAGATAGACAATAAAAGTCTATGCCTATTATGCACTTAGAAATGTTTGTCCACTGTCTCTGATCCCTTGTTTCAAATCAATAATAATGATTTAATGACAATGATAGTAATAATGACAACAGTGACTACATCTACAACATCACAATAATAACAGTGATGGTGAGAAGCGCTGCAGTGTTTGTTGGCGTTGAATGAGCAGTTAATTAATTGATTGAATCTACATTTCGTTGTGAATTTGATTTTGTAGAAGGATTCTAAGAGTCCTCTTTTTATTCTGAGACTTAAAGACAAAAATTCGGATCTGACGAGGAAGCAGCTTCGAAAATCGATAATGCAGCGGTTGGTTCTCTTGTTCACAATCCGTTAATTTCTTTGTTAACCGTAGTCGGTGTTATCGATAGAAGAATATATTTTAAGTACTGTCAAACCATGTTAATGCCAAATTCAAGAGAAGTGAAGTTACCGGTATGTGCAGAATGTAAATAAATACCATTGCCATCAAATGCTTATTATTTGAGCAATTTAGTTAATACGGCTGCATTGGCAAACATGGATGAAAAACTGGGGGCCAAACCCATGTACCTTCCCATTTCTTTCCCCATGGTAGCCTCTAAGGAGTTGGGGGGGCATGAGCCAGCCTGAGCATAGTAGAAGTTTACGCCTATGTATGGTATGGATGTCGATGTTTGTCAGGTTTCTTGCATCTCTTCTGATTTCAGGCGTGGTGATGCAGCGGTGCTGCCACCTAGTGAGCAGCGCATAGACTTAGTTCGATGGACGACTGGTCCGCTGCACAGTCAGCATCATATCAACGTTATGGTCAGAGAACTGCTTGAGTCTGTTGTTGACGGTGTTTTCGATAAAATACACGGTGTCACCGTACTAGCCGAAAACACGGCAGAGAACGCAAAGAGGAGAAGCAAATTGTACGCAGAGTTAGGACGTGAGGTTAGTACGTTTTGGCATCACGTTTATTCCACGGGTTTTGGGTTTTGCAGTTTTCACATCTTGCTTTGCTGATAGAAATTATGAACCAAGGGTCCAAGTGAGGACTTGTGATAGAGTTGTCTGTGTTAAGTTGATGGCTTCGTTGGATGTTTAGTGTTTGGTGCCCTTATGAGTCCATGAACTGTGCTGCCCTCCCCTGTGGATTCTATACTACATGTATTAGCAGCAACTGTCTACCATATTTCTGATCTGATATTTCGGATTTCGGATTGTTTGACAACTAAATACATTGAGATGTGTGAATTTTGGTTCAATATCTGATGAATATGTAATAAATAGGTTGTGGATAGTGCATAAATTTGTACAGACTTTTGCTGCCTGTAGCTTGTTAAAGCATTCAGCAGAGAGTTCCTGATCGGAGTCTTGTGTGCTGTTTACATAGGTTGGATTTCAGAGGAAGGAGGGCTTCACAAACCGCATTGCAAAGTAGTTTTGAATATGAATTAATTTTTTCTAGTTATTTTGCATTTAGAGTTTCTGTGTCTTAATTAGTAATAGATTATATTAGTTCATCGATTGATTGATGGAATTGTTATAAGGCTTATTGGAAGTGGAGTATAAACGTTAACTTCTCCTCTAGGCTTGTCAGCCTTTTTCCTTTTGCAATCAAATAGCATTCCATAAAATTTCAATTTTTTTGATTACCCCTCCCCTATTTTGTTGGCATAATTTCTACAAATTTACAATAATATCTATATAAGCGTTATCTATATAAGCGACCCATACAGGCCAAAAATTAGTACGAATTTCGTTTTGACGTATAGGCCTAGTCGTGTCAGTTTCTGTTCTGTGTATAGTTTTGTACAGAAAGACGACGATGAGAATAAAAATGCAAATAAAGGGCAAATAAGCAATAGAACTTTTAACAATGCATTTGCTACTTACTATTCAGTACAATAGGCCTATTCGCCTATTGATGTTGAAGATGATGATGAGGTATTATTATCTATTTATTATATTATTTTTTTAAACGGCGATATACGATGGTTATACGATGGTTATACGATGATGATGATGATGTGGTATGATGATGAAACAGTTTATTTCGGTCTTTCAGATAACAAATATCAATAATTATAATTATTATAATTTATGTAAGGGACTGTCCATTAATTATGTAAACAATTTTTGGGCAAATTTTCCTAACCCCCTCCCCATAATTACGTCAAAATCTTTTGCCCCCCCCCCCAGATCAATGACAGGTCCCAACAATAAGGTTATTATTTTTTGAGGTGATGACCATTTTTTCCTGTTTTGCTCCCCGAGTGTCAAAATGTGGTGGTGATGAACTTTTTTGTCAAGCTTTTTCCTATTTTTTCTTTTTCCTATTCTCTTGACAAACTTTTTCAAACCTTGACGTAATTGATGGACAGCCCCTAAAAATAATACTTAGTATTATAATTTAGGTAAAATAATATAAAATAATACTAATGCTAATACTATGCTTTTCTGCTAATAGGAGGATAGGTGGTGATAGGTGCTGATGTGATGATGATGTTGTGAATGATGATGATGTGAATGAATGAATGTGAATGAATGTGAATGATGATATGAATGATGATGTGGTGATCTACCATAGCGTAGATCTTAAATTAATTTGAATTTTAATTAATTTGAAAATTAGGCAAGCACCGAAGGCCATCGCCCCGAGGGGCAATGACCAGCACTTGCCTACGCAGCATTTTATCGCTGCTACCAATTTATCGGGCCCCCCGAACGGCTTGGTGGACCGACCGACACTCGAGGCGAACCCCGGTACCGGGGTCGCTCCGTGCTGGACGCAGCAGTCGAAACCATCTGCGCCAAGCAGGCCGGCGTCTAGAGCAAACAAATCCCAATATTAATACCCACCCACTGAACACTCACCCCACCTGGCGACCTTAGTAGTCGCCAGGTGGAGTGACCTGCACGTAGGTAAAGGTGATATTATAATAAAGGTGTATAACAGCGGACGGTTGAAGGCTGAACAGCGCAGAGGGTATTGAGGGGTATTGAAGCTGTTCGCTGTGTGTACGCTGTGGTCGATTGACCGACGTCGCAGCCGAGTGATAAATATAGAAATTCTATATTGGCGTTTCAAAAAAGTGTACAGGTAGAACAGAACAGGTAGAACAGAGCCTAGTTGCACAAAGTCACACAGGTGTTCGAATAACTGAAGAGGACAGATATCAAAAGTTATAAAACTGACCATTCGGTCAACCATTACGAATGGTTAAACTTAAACGAATATAAACGTAAATTTGCAGTATTGGGCATTGGGCATGGTAATCGAGGAATTTCTATATTTCTCAAAACCGGTAAGCCGTATAAATTCGTATAAATTCTAATAATTCTAATGTTGAATAACAGATTATGTAGCCTACATATTATGTAGCCTATGTTGTTAGAGTTAAATCAGATGTTAAATCCACGGGGGTTTAACACGGGGTTATGGGGTAATTATGGTGTAAATGGGGGAAGTACAGGGGGAAGTTGGAGGGACTTACAGTATGATAAATGTGTAAATGTGTAAATAATAAATACATGATTGCACATGATACATGATATATGACCAGTGGCGGCTCTAGGCAAGTGGGGGGCCGTTGGGGGGGGCAACTTCTAATCATGGGGCCAACCATTTGTTGTTTAATGTATGTAGCATTAAGTATAGGGGTCCCAACTGGGGGCCACCAGGGCCAGGCAGTCAATAGGGGGCACGGGCCCCCCGGTGGAGCCGCCACTGTATATGACCATGTGACTGGTTCGGTTTTAGGAAATGTTATGTTAAATAGTTTGTCAAGAGGGTTTCTCTATTATTAAGATATATATAATATATATATACATATATATACATAGACACATATATTTTATACTATATATTTTATAATATATTACATATATTGTATGACCTATGTACTGCACTGTTGTGTATAAGTGATTTAAGTGCTTTCTATTGTGTGTAAATTTCAGCGACGACCACAGCCACAATACAGCCACAATGTTCATCACCAGGATTGGCTTCACGACTTAAGTTTTCCTTTCCATGGAACGGATTTGCAGGTGGGCAGGTGAGATTGTGAGATTGTTTGCCTTCAATAATTGTAGAATATTTCATAATCATCTCAGGAACATGTGAAGAAACCAGTGGCGGCTCCACACTAATACTAAATGGGGTTGCCCCCCAATACTTCCAATGATTAGAAGTTGTCACTAACCACCACCACTCCTCCCACTCCCACTTGCCACTCCTCCCACTTGCACCTGGAGCCGCCACTGGAACATATGAACAAAACATTGCTTGCTTTTTTATTTCACCGTGGGACATGGGGGCCCAATTTTGAGTCGTGGTTAATATTTTAGGTAGATCCGTGATTTTAGTTTGGTTTGCTTTCAGGAACACGAACGACGTGGAATGACGTGGAAGTTTCATTTGGACAGAATATAGAAGAACATTATATATTTATATATAAATATAATATATATGCATTATATATATGGACAGAATATATATATATAAACCCTTGGACAGAATTATATATATGGACAGAATATATATATATATATATATATATATATATATATATATATATATAAACCATATGCATATAAAAAACCCTACTGATAATCTAGAAACCTGTATATATAGGATCTATAATCTAGAAACCTGTATATATAGGATCTATAATAGTATATAGGATCTATAATAGTATATATAGGATCTATATATATAGAATAATATATATAGGATCTATATAATAGGAATATAGTGTGTATATATAGGATCTATATAGTATATATAATAGGATCTATCTATATATATATAGGATCTAGTATATATATAGGAATATAGTATATATAGGAATATAGTATATATAGAGGAATATAGAGGAGGATCTATAAGGATCTATATCATAGGAATATAGTGTGTATATATAGGATCTATATAGTATATATAATAGGATCTATATATATATATAGTATATTGGAATATAGTAATATATAGGATCTATATATATAGGATATATAGGAATATAGTATATAGGATAGTATATATAAAGGATCTAATAGTATATATAAAGGATCTATATATATATAGGAATATAATACTATGAATATAATATATATATAGGATCTATATAGAATATAGGTTATATAGGATCTATATAGAATATAGGATCTATAATAGTATATATATACACTTATACTAAGGATCTATATATATAGGAATATAGAATATACTAAGGATCTATATATAGGAATATAGGATCTATATAGAATATAGGATCTATATAATAGTATATATATACACTTATACTAAGGATCTATAGTCTCCCCTAAATAGCAATAATAACCTATAGCAATAGTCTCCCCTAAATAGCAATAATAACCTATAGCAATAACCTAACACATTAATTTCTCTTGTTTAATGATACAGTAGAATTTTTTTCATAACCTCATCCGATCATGCACCTCATCATAGTCAAATTTAATTTCATAGTCAAATTTAATAATAAAGGAATAAGAAGTAAAATTTAATAATAAAGGAATAAGAAGTAAGAATCGTGGTGGTGGTGGTGGTGGTGGTGGAGCTGGCTTCTGGAGCTTTTTGATGCTGAAGTGTGCAGTCTGCTATCGAATAAAAACAACAAACAAAATAGGATGAACAAAATACCGAAAAAATGATGTAAATGCAATGATGCAAGAAGGGTGGACAAAATACCGAAAAAATGATGTAAATGCAATGATGCAAGAAGGGTGGCGGTTACAGGTTGCCGTTTAACGTCCCCATCGTGATTTTCAAACAGGCCCACCATAAAAAATAGGCCCACCGTTTTTCCAACGACGACCTTTTTGATTGTTAGAGATTGTGCCCCAATCCAATCGGACTTAAGTTTCGTTATTTGTCATTAGGTTTTTATAAGGCTTACCGGCTTTGGCTTTGGAAATCAGTCTTTTGGAATTATTATTTTCGACTTCGAGGATCGTGACCGCCAACAGAATTGAATTCAACGACAGACAGGCTTAGGTTTCCACCACCTGCGAAACGTTCAACTGGCGAGTGTGATATCCTGATCCAAGAGAAGTCGTCTTTCTACGTCCAACAAGACAGATTCAACCCCTTTGAACAGATTTAGAACTAAAGCAAGATTCAATGCAGGTGCGTACGTCTGTCCACTGTATATACAGTCGACCTCTTCGGTTAGAACTGACCGTACACTCACATACTTCTCACACACTCGGCTGCGTCGACCACAGAGCGTACAGCTTCAATACCCCTCAATACCCTCTGCGCTGTTCAGCCTTCAACCGTCCGCTGTTATACACCTTTATTATAATATCACCTTTACCTACGTGCAGGTCACTCCACCTGGCGACTACTAAGGTCGCCAGGTGGGGTGAGTGTTCAGTGGGTGGGTATTAATATTGGGATTTGTTTGCTCTAGACGCCGGCCTGCTTGGCGCAGATGGTTTCGACTGCTGCGTCCAGCACGGAGCGACCCCGGTACCGGGGTTCGCCTCGAGTGTCGGTCGGTCCACCAAGCCGTTCGGGGGGCCCGATAAATTGGTAGCAGCGATAAAATGCTGCGTAGGCAAGTGCTGGTCATTGCCCCTCGGGGCGATGGCCTTCGGTGCTTGCCTAATTTTCAAATTAATTAAAATTCAAATTAATTTAAGATCTACGCTATGGTAGATCACCACATCATCATTCATATCATCATTCACATTCATTCACATTCATTCATTCACATCATCATTCACATCATCATCATCATCATCACCGCCACATCACCATCATCATCGACTTCCTATCATCGACCTCCTCTATCTCCCTAGATGTGTTAAAAAGCTATTAATATAAGCTACTGTATAAACAGAAAAACATATTAATATTCTTTTACATAAATTATTTTAGACTTTTAGGCTGTTTCATCATACCACCATCGTGCCGTTAAAAATAATATAGATATATAATTATATATATAATATTATAATATATATAATCTATGATATATAATCAGGCACGTACGAAGTGGGTGTGCAAGGGGTGATGCACCAACTGGAAAATTTCAGGGATTACCACGCACCCCCTGAAGGCAGGAAGGAGTCTGCACCCCCCGGGAAAAAATAGGAGAGTAAATTTCGGGGTAGATGGGAGGTTTTTTCCTTCAGAAAATCTTTCCGAGGCTGATATATATTGAAACATTTTGTGTCTAGCTATATTACACACACACACACACACACACACACACACACACACACACATATATATATATATATATACATATATATATATATATATATATATATATATATAGAGAGAGAGAGAGAGAGAGAGAGAGAGAGAGAGAGAGAGAGAGAGAGAGAGAGAGAGAGAGAGAGAGAGAGAGAGAGAGAGAGAGAGAGAGAGAGGCCTATACAACGAATGCATTTCATACGCATAATTTTATCAGAGAAGAGTATTCACGTCTTCCAGAGCACAGTTAAATAGGCCGACCGAGACTACGCGACTGCGCTATCATTTTAAAAGCTTTCAAACATAACGGCAAAAGAAAACATGTGTTGCTTGTTCATAAGTATGTTTGTTAACTGCTGCATATACTATAGCTCAGTGGCTACTCTCATCTCTCTGTGGACTGCAGCTATCACTTAACAACTTATTATTTATACAATAGGCTATACAGAACATTAGCGTCGCCACGGGGGGGGCAGATTGGGGCAACTGCCCCATACCACCTACCGGTGAGAAAGTTTTTGTGGAAGGTGTGTGTAGGAAAGAATCTGACACGCCAGTCCCTTTTTATCCCCCGCCCCCAATCTAAAATTCCTGGCAACGCCACTTTAGTTGTTAGCATGAGCGTCGAGACCATTTTTTTGTCCTTTTCAGTGTTGATGCGCGGGTCATTGATGATATAAGGTCTTTCATCTAAAAAAGAAGTGTTGACGAGCAAATGACGAATCAATTTGCATCCCCCCATCTGGTGGAGGATGCCTGGGGCCACCGCCCCACTGCCCCCCCCCCTCTGCACGCCATTGCTTGGAAGTGTCACATTACAAAGCTAAGATAAAAAATATAAGTTATGCAAATATCCGTCAAAAACTGACCTTGACATCTGCCTTCGACTTCCATCTGCTGACTCAGCTGTTTTCGGAAATGAAGATGCGAATGGTTTCTGGATTCGCCCTCTCTCTTCGTCTGCATTGCTGCTCACTCCGAAGTTTTTGCTGTTCTGTCCTGGAACTTTACCTGCAAAGACACACAAAATCAGCAAAATATAGACCTAATAACAATAATAAATAATAATAATACAGTAGTAGTAATAATAATAATAATAATCATCATCATCTTCTTCATCATCAAATGTTGGTCAACAGACCCGCCGAGAGAAATTCCGGGCCACAGCTGTGCAGAAGGAAAGTGATGAGCCCCTAAAAGTGTGAAAAACTGATGATGACCCTTTCTACTTCTATTCGGTTTTTTCAAGATGTCAATAAGTCACCGGTCCTGCCCCCGGTCCATTTCTCCCCTGCCCCTCTCGGCGGCCCTGCACATGGGCCCTCTTTACGACGCTGATGCCGGCATTGACTTGGATGAATAAGTGGAGAGCTATGTTAACTAACCATTTCCGCAACCCTCCCTTCCTTATATACAACGCAGATCCGGGTTTAATTTAACCGCTCGTCAGTTTTACTCGTTTAGTGCTCTCTGAATCAAAATTCGGCGATCACAACACAGACCCGGTTTCGTCTCTAAGCTGTTTGAATAAACGCTCGCTAAATACGACTTTCGCTCTGAATCGGCGCTACAGAATTTTTTAAATTATTTGATTGACAGACAGCCGCGCACCGAGCAGCGCCTGCTCCGTCGCCATCCAGCTGATCAAGTCCATCGCCCGAAAATTTAGGCCCAAAAACCACCCATAAGCCCTACAGATCATAGATCATTCATAGATTAACCGGATATTCAATTCATAGCTCTTGGGACTGAGGGGTGCTATTTAAAAATTTCGTTTAATTTATTCGCTTAAAATATTGAAAATTTTGTTTCAGTAAGTGAATAAAAACTCGCCAATTGCGACTAAATGCTTAGCCAGGATGGCGATCGCTTCCATATTAAATGTTTTAGCATTGTTTTCGCTTACAGCCTGGGTGCCCATCATGTTTACTGTCTTAAAAAGGGACCATGAAATGGTCAGCAGTATTAAACTCTGCCCATATATGCAGTGACACGCATTCAAGGCCCCCTACAATTTTTGGCCCTGCCATTGGCCCTGCCATACAAACAGTGAAAGAGACTTAATGTGCTGAAAAACCGGTTGACGTATTTCATGAGGACCCCAAGGCAAATTAAGAGGAGGAAGACTTTAGGTCGGCAACAGTTCTCAGGCATTAGCGTCTTCTTCAGCGCCGTTCAATCGCCTTTATCGTCTCTTGTGATCTCATAATCAGCAGGTAATCCCATCCAGATACAGGTACTTCTAAATACCTGCATATATATATATATATATATATATATATATATATATATATATATATATATATATATATATACAGATGTCGTCCCCATCTATCCGTTGCTGGTTATTAGCAGGTTCCACCTACAGCCATTACGATGCAGCTTCTAAGTCTGATATGCGCTCACATACTGACAAAGTAGGCCTACAATTACAGTTGATGCTGAAAAAGCATTTGCTAAACACTACAGAGCTAATGAAGAAGATCTATCGTTAGAATTAAGGCAAATGGACGGAATGCTTCAGCGGATGCATGCCACAGGAAAATACCCCGACATCACTACTCCAGGAAAACAACTTCTTCAATTTACAAACTTTGCAGAAGATGACAAAGATGTCTTCTACGAATTATGACGCTTGGCAAGAATAGCTTGCACAATCCCAATCACCACAGCTGCTGCTGAGCATGAGGCTTAAAGGGGTAAGCTGAAATTTAAGAAGTTCGAAAAATAACTTTTATTCTATGTTCTGCAGTAACATACTGCTAAATTTATTAAAATGCAGCAGTTTCGCTTAATTGCCTCAATTTGTTTGCACCATAGGTCTAATCGACGCAGTAACGAAACATTTATTAATTATGGAGCATCATATGGGGATTTAGAGCTTAATATTTGGGTTTAATATTTTAGCATGGGGTCTGGGGGTGCCATCTAGGCGACAGACCTGGTGTTTTTGGTTTTGGTGGGATTAGTTGGGTAGGCTTAATAAAATCCGCCTATGGAGCGCATACTTTCGTAAAGTTTCCTTCAGTTTACTACAGTTTTTACTAATTGCACGAATTAACTTATGAAGCAAATAGTCCCTAAAACAACTTTTAAAATATTTTGCGGTGCAACCGAAGGGAATGACCAAAGACCAAAGGCCAAAGGGATACGCTATGGATCAGGAGCATACCCCCTAAATACGCCACTGCTGCTGAGCGCTCATTCGGCACCAGTGATGGGCACTAGTTAACTAAAAAAGTTATAACTATTAGTTTAACTGGAAAAATTTAGTTGAAGCAATAGTTTAACTACTTTTTTCTTAACTAGTTACAGCAATAGTTTAACTGCTTTTTAAAATAGTTACAACTAAAAGTTTAACTACTTTTTTGCCAACTTTTTTATTATACGGTACTGCTTATTTCTTATTGCTTTTTGTACTGAAACATGAAAATGAACTACATTAGTCTTGTTGACATTGTTGTTGATCCTTCTAATAGTGAGTTAATCACATTAGTTGATGCAATAACTGTCTGCATAAGTCTTCAGGGGCAGTTGCACATTGGGGATGACTGAGGATGCATCCCCCACCAGCCCACCACACCAGCCCACCAAAATTGCGTGTGGCTTTGATGAATTTATGAGAAAATGCGTTGGTATTTATTTCTTGATAGTACTTTAGTCTAATAGTATACTTACTGTCTAACTATAGTTTGGCTTTGCACTATGACTTTGTACAACCAGACTAAAATGCTTTTATACATTGTCAATTCTGAACATTATATTTCATAAATCAAATCTACAGATTTCTTCTCAACCATTTACATATAATTCCTTTGACAATTGGCGGGATTTTCTTAGAAATTCATTGCATCCCCCACCAAGAGTTCTTGGAGCCGCCACTGCAAGTCTTCATAGATTACGGCGATTTCTTTGTATTAAATTGAAAGGAGTCGAATAATAAAATATTTACAAAAAAAGTTGCAAAATAGTTGGAAATAGTTTAACTACTTTAAAAAAGTTTAGTTTAACTTTTTCTTGAAAGTTTTAACTATTAGTTAAAATAATAGTTTAACTACAAATATTTAGTTGAAAAAAAAGTTTAGTTTAACTACTTTTTTCCAACTAGTGCCCATCACTGTTCGGCACTCTAAAACGAGCTAAGACTTATTTGCGTACTTCAATGAGAGTGACGAACGCTTATCTAATTTGGCGATGCTGTCGATCCACTCAAGAAAAGCCAAAAGCCTGGATATGGAGCGAGTTGTTGACATGTTCGTAAAGATGTTTCCAAACGGCCGTATAATCAGAGGCGGATCTAGGGGAGGGCAGGGGGGTACACATGTCCCCGGGCGCCGAGGTGAGGGGGTGCCAAAATCGGATAAGTAAGTGAAATGCACAGTAGAAGAAACACTTGCGAGGACCTTTTTTTAGCTAGTCAGCACTATATGAAGAGAGAGTTGAGGGGCGCCGAAAACGATGTGAGGACCTTTTTTTGCTTGTCAGTTGTTAGGGGCGCCAACGTACAAATACCCTAGATCCGCCTCTGCGTATAATGCTACATTACCTCAATAGATATCACAGACTATCTGCATGCAGACGTTATCTTAGACTTAGGTCCTCCCTCCCGCACTTCTGGAGCATTAGTTGTGACTTAGAAATAATTTGTGATTTCCTTGTTAACTTCTTATTTGTAGCACACACAGAACGACAGAAAAGCGACAAAATCATAAAACCGGTTCTTTTTAGTTCAGATAACAAACGGTGTGTTTGTAATTTTTGGCATACATATGCCTCGGCACGAAGAAATAATGATTAGTTCAAGTCCTTATGATTATTAATGCAATTAAAAAGTTAAATTTCAATCGATTGTGCATGTATTGCGTAATTATGCCAAAAAATTCCAGGCCCTACCACAGACCCTACCTCCATTCACAACGCCACTGCAACATGGTTAATTAAGCCAGAAGTAACCAACAAATTATTTATGATCAGACTCTGGCTGAACACATAGAAAACGCCCAAAAGGTTGCTTCTTGTCAAAATGGGAAGGGTTCGAAAGCTCCAGATTTAGCCTAGTCTCTCAATCAGAAATATTTTTACACCCCTAACACCCCCCCCCCCCATTTGAGGTCGCAACCCCCCACCCAGAAAAAACTTGGTAATGTGATAATGGATGCATACACAATGCATACTTATTAGTTCCGGACACCCCCTCCAATTTCACAACCCTAGAAATATCCTTGCTCTCAAAGTAGGGGATCGGATCTAGCCGTGGCGGCTCCGCATGGGGCCTGTGCCCCCTATTGAATGCCTGCCCCTGCTGGGACCCAATAGTTACTACTACTGGTCATCAACAAATGGTTAGCCCCCATGCTGAGAAGTTGCCACCCCCCCCCCCTGGAGCGGCCACTGCAGGGTCCAAACAAATTAGTGAGCAAACAACAGATGACAGATTCAAATTCAGAAGACAAGCACCGAAATTTTCCTTTAGATTTTACCTTGAATCGCAGAATCGCAGAATATTAGTCCAGTCGCTGTCAAAATTCCTTTATTGACTTCACAGACGTAAAATAGGAATTGTACATTAAATGTTTATAATCACGACGGAACTAACTGACCCGAAGACTGCAGGTGATATTTGACCTAATTATATTCAAATTTGAATAGCCGCTGCCTGCTAGACACTCCCTCAATCTCGTACGCTCTCTGGCCGGAGGTTCCTCTATTGATTTAACCGGCTTCTATCTGACCTCCGCCCCCTCCCCGCCCCCATCCGCCCACCACACAACGAGCATTGATTCATACCTGAAGCAGACGAATCACGCCGAACGGCTTCTTCTCCTCCCCCACATCCTTTCTTTGTGTCAAATTAGGTAAGCTTATACAACTATTAGACCCAAGACATCATAGAATAATTCCAATTAACAAATGTTGATGAAACGGAACATTTACAATCCATCATATCATCATATCACCAGTCTATTAAAATGCAGTGAAAACTGAATTTATCGTTTGGTTTGCATTAGTATAATTTATTGATCTACAATCAATAATTAATATAGACATGTATATGTTATATGAACTTGAGCTTAACTTGACAGAATCACTAATTCCTGTTGGCTTGCTTTGTGCTTACTGGTTTTTAACTGTCTTGTACCAAACTCATTACTACTATTAAATGAACATGCACATCTTGGCTATTAACTCATCGACATAAACTTCTCTCGTTCCACTTCTATATATTACTCTATGTCATCCATGCTATGAGAATGCCAAAAATCGTTTTAGTAGAAAAATCGACAAATTCGAGGCGAATACGGCCAAAATTTCTGGTGCAAAGGCATCACTACAAGGCCCCCTGCAAGGCCCCCTACAATTCTCGTGAGAAATCTGAGCGAATTGCGGACATGAATTTTTCGATAAAATTCTCAAAAATCAACGACGGTTAAGGTATGCCCCGAAAGATATGAAAGATCTCTAATTGCAAATTCCGTATATTCAGTGTATTTCAAGCGATTCGGAAAATAGCTTCGAATCTGTCGATGTTCGCAATATTCACATATAAACATTTCGAATCCATGATTCTTATGATTACATGACTAACTGACAACAACGCACAACGATAGATTAGCAGAGAGTTTAGCAGTTTCAGCGTTGGTTTCGAACTGCCTAATTGAAGACGTAGGCTAGGCCTAAGCAAGGCCGCCTTCTAGCCAGCCGCTGAAGAAACAAGACCTGAGACATGCATTTCGGGTTGTGGAAGAAGCAATGCTTTTTTCAATCTGGGGTTCCGAGTAGTAGTGTTTTAGGGAGGGGGTCAAATGTTCATATGTCGGCTTTCACGAAAGGAGTACCCTACATCTATAGGCCTACTGCTTAGACAGAACAGTATGAAGGCAAAATGCACCGTTACAGTTTGAGCCAAAAATCTGCGTCGTCTTCTCTTGTTCACTCATTCTAATAATTATAATTAATTGAGCCACGCTAATTCTCCCTGCACGTTTACACAGAGGCACACACTCATTGGCACGGATGGCAGAGTGGGTTAGGCGCTGGAGCGGCAGGCTGACGGAGCGGATTGAAGCCCCACGTTAGCACCTCTAGCGGCTAATCTCACACAGGCATTGTAGTAGGCCACTTTAAATCACGCTTAGTTATGACACGCCGACACGGAACCGACGACCACAGCGTTTCAACATACCAACAACAAGAGTTTTCATTGTAAAAAAAAGACCAGTGTTCTATCCAGGCCTGTCAGGGGGAGATCTCCCCCCAACACCACAAAATCCCCTCCAAAGATCTCAGCCCTGACACAAATTTTTGCATTGAATTGTGTCTCGTCGTCCCCTCCAGCCAAATCAACCCCCGATAAGCCCTGGAGTCTGGATAAAACACTGAAAAAGATCACTTAATATCATAATAATCCGGGTGTCATCTGATACCGACGTGGCGCCACCTATCGGATGGAACTCCGCCGTCTCCTTCCATCCCTCCTCCTCCCTCCTCCCTCCTCCCTCCCTCCTTCCGTCCCTCTATCGATTGCTGTAGACGACGCTGAGGGCGACGATGACGGTCATGCAGGTGACGGCCGAGACGCCGAGCACGAGCCAGCGGTACTTGAACTGCCGACCGACGACGCTGCCGAGGAAGAGAGGCGTCCTGGCGCTGGCGTCGTCGTCCAGCTTAACGGAGCTGGGCAGAAGAAGGTCGGACGCCGCCGCCGTCGTCTCAGGGGCAGCAGCAGCCGCGCCAGACGGGACGGCGAAAGGTCCTCCGCCCGACTGGACGGACGCACGCTTTATCAGGCGAGAACCGCCGCCGCCGCCGTCGACCAGATGGCTTATCTGGCCAGTCAGAAACAGTCTAACGAGCATAACAAAACAAGTACGGGAACAAGTAACCAATCAAGTATTATTAACATAACTAAGTACATAGGCACAGGGCGCGATTTGTAGGGGAGAGGGGGATTCCCACCCCCAATGCCCAATTGCCACCACTACATCCCCCACTGCTACACTTCCCCAACAACTATGTCCCCCCTTCCCAGTGGCGTAACTAGGGGGCACTTTGTTGACAGCCCCCCGGGCCCCGGGTGAGGGGGGCCCCGAAGAGGGGTCCCGAAGAGGGGTCTAAGCTAGGGTTAGGTTAGGGTTAACCCTAACTTAAACTTAACCCTAACCCTAGAAATGAGAAATGATGTGGTGAGGACCTTTTTTTGCTCGTCAGGGTTAAAAGGTTAAAGAGGTGGAGACGATAACGTTTTTTGCTCGTCAGCTTGAAACTCTGGGGCCCCCATGTCAAAGATGCCTCCCGGGCCCCCAAAAGTCACGCTACGCCACTGCCCCTTCCAAACTCGACATATCCCCCCCCCACTGCTCCAGGTCACAAATCGCGCCCTGCATAGGCAATCAAGTAGTAACTTAATTAAGTACATAGACGTAAACTTCTATTAGGTCTCTAGTTTTTATCTCCCCCACACACTTTTTGAGTGGCTACCATGGGGAAGAAGATATCAAAAAATCCATTTGCAGATTCGTTGAAAGCATCGATTGGACTTTAATTGGCGTAGAAATGAAGAAGATCTCAGGGCAAAAGCATTTGCGCCTGATTAAACACCTGGTCTAAGAAATGTCGTGACAAATTTCGACATTTGACCAAATGTTCATACTGGTATTTCGCTCCGATTCGAAGATAGAATTGCAAAAGACCTCACAGCGAAGTCACCTGCACACTGCGGGGGGAATTTTATTTGGACTCGAATTTGTCGATATTTGCAATAATGAGATTTCTCATGTTTTCCGTGGATACTTCGCTGGCTCAGACTATAGCCATAAAATTCAAATATATCGAAAGTCACGAAATATATAAAAAAATCCATTATCGCAGATTCGTGAATGCAGGTCAGTTTCGCCTGATCAGAGTTGGGAGGAACATCCAACCATCCACACCATAAAAGTTTCTCATCAGTTTTGCACGAATCTCGCAACCAGTATAGTCCTGAATAAGGGGGGGGGGCGATCCCTCTGCGCCTCCTTGCGTCTATTCAGATCATTCGATCCATAGATCCGAGTGCTGTGGCGTAGCCAGCTTATGCAAAGTGGGGTTGTTAACTGGAGGCATTATGCAGCTGAACACTGAAGTCGCGGTCGACCCCCTCCCCCCCATTACTCCTCCTTCGACCAAAAGCCCCCACGGGGTTGTTTGAACAACCCCAAACAACCCCGTGGGGGGCTACGCTATACTGTCCGAGTGGTCTGGATCCTGCAGAAACGACGGAGAGGGCAAGAACCCCCATTCGTCCCCCAGGCTCCTCGATCCTACCTGATGGTGAAGAGAAACCGGACATGTTCCTCTTCGTGTTGGGCGCTCGATGGCGTATCTGTCTCCTCTATGTACATCTGCATCGGATTCATCACCGTCTCAGAACAGAGCACGTCGACACCTACGCACACACGCACACACCATAAATAGATAATCAAATTAAGCAGAACTTCGTTATAACGCATATACTCGGTTATAACTGACCGCAATGTACAGTCCCGTATGATGCGCTGCTGTATAGTATTGCATGGTATTGAATATAACGTACATCGGATGCAACATATGTATTAAATTTTACAGACTCGCTAAGTGCGCTCTAAATAGATGTTTGTATACTGGGAGATGTCGATGGGTCCATTTTTACAATCCAACCCAATTAACCCATCAAATCTCAAACCCATGCCGGTAAAAGGGTCACTTGACCCAACCCGCCGTAGGCCCTAAGACATTACAGTTTCTTAAACCACGACTTATTTTCTGACCCAACCCAGCCCACCATTAATATGGAAAAGTCTTCCCAGCCCAATCCAACCCAACCCATGGACATCTCCAGTGGCGGTTCCAGAATTTCTTGGTGGGTGGGGGTGAAATGAATTCATAGAAAGTTGGTGGGGGTGAAAACAGAAGGAAATAAAATCAAGAAACTTTGCCGTAACCCTAAAAATGGAATTTTATCTCTAATTTGACAATACTTTTTACCGAAAAATAGGTTGACAAGCAAAAACAGTCTCTTTAACCCCTTTACCGGGAACCCCGAATATGTCCATCCATTTTACATTGAGTTACAGTTAAATACACGGTAAAGGGGTTAATCGTATCACCGTTATTTCTTAGAAAGGCGACGACTTTTGAGAACGTTTCCCTCATCTTTTCCAGTCTCTCCCTCGGGGGGAGGAGGAGGGGCGACGTCTGATCCTTGGGCGGAAGTCGAACCAGTTCCGGGGTGAAGGTCTCGTAGGTGAAGGGGTAGACGACGGGTAGATCGGTCAGCCGGTCGCCGGACAGCCTCAGGTGGGCGATCCGGAGGATCCGGAAGAACTCGACCGGCTCCGGACTGGTGATTCCGGGCATCGTATAGAAGCACGAACTGCCCATGGAGGCGAGAGAATCTGACACGACGCAAGTCACAATGGCAAGACTATCTTACTTACCAAAGGAATTAATATTGGCACCAATTTCGGACGAAAGAGTAGCCTTTGTATCTCTAGAAACAGTCGTTCATCTAATCTACAACGAATCTAATCTAAGGTAGACGCAATGACTTCGAATAGCGGTTTACACACAGGATACCTTAGCCTCCTAAACCACCTTTAATAAAACCACCTTTAATAATCATTTATTATTATTATTATTATTATTATTATTATTATTATTATTATTGTCATTATCATAATCATTATCAACATCATTATCAACATCATCGTCATCATCATTATCAACATCATTATCAACATCATTATTAACATCATTATCAACATCATTATTAACATCATTATCGACATCATTATCATCATCATTATCAACATCATCGTCGTCGTCATCATCATCGTCGTCGTCGTCATCATCATCATCATAGGCTGGTACACTGTTCACGTGCAGTGGCAGACGCTCCGCTATTTGCAGATATATTCTGAGAAGGAAAAGAAGAAAAGAACGAACGAGACAAAAGGAGCGGGGAAAGAGAATAGGAGGGGAGAGAGAGGAGGGAGAGGAAGAGATATACGAGATGCGAGAGAGGATAAGAGAAGGAGGGAACTAAGGAGGAATTGCATAGGGAGAGTAGAGGAGACCGATAAAACGGAGAAGACGAGAAAATAAGATACACTTAGACAGGTACTGCGCGTGGCGGGGAATTCGTTGGAGGCGGATGGGGGTGGGGGGTTGAGACCAACATCCCGAAGGTGCTCACTGTCCAGATAGACATCATGAAGATGTACGAAAGCCGTTGAGACTCGCGTTCGAAGAAGTAATTACAGTAGAACTTCGTTATAACGGACTCGGCTATATAGCGCATCCTCATCTATGAAGTACCCCAGTGTACGGTCCCGTGTGATGGCGCCATGCCGTATTGGATGATAATGGATATAATCATATAACGTACCTCAATCAATCAGAGGCGGATCTAGGGGAGGGCAGGGGGTTCACATGTCCCCGGGCGCCGAGGTGAGGGGGAGCCAAAATTGGATATTTGGGTAAGTGAAATGCACAATAAAGTAGAAGAAACACTTGCGAGGACCTTTTTTTCGCTCGTCAGCACTATATGAAGAGAGAGTTGAGGGGCGCCGAAAACGATGTGAGGACCTTTTTTTGCTTGTCAGTTGTTAGGGGCGCCAACGTACACTTTGTCCCCGGGCGCCGAATACCCTAGATCCGCTTCTGGTAGTTTAAAAATGTCCAATTTACGCAACAGAGAATACCACAGGCAAAATTATGAATGCCAAGCACTTTTGATATACAAGAGATAGTGCCCTAATTTTTAAAAAAACGTGATTAGCAGGTGCTCTTCACTTCTCTGTCAAAAGTGCTAGCCATTCACACATCTGCCAATACCATTCTCTGTAGTTTAAAAATGTCCTTTAAAATGTCCAATTTACGCATTTGAGAATATCACAGGCAAAATTCTGAATGCCAAGCACTTTTGATATACAAGAGATAGTGCCCTAATTTTTAAAAAAACGTGATTAGCAGGTGCTCTTCACTTCTCTGTCAAAAGTGCTAGCCATTCACACATCTGCCAATACCATTCTCTGTAGTTTAAAAATGTCCTTTAAAATGTCCAATTTACGCATTTGAGAATATCACAGGCAAAATTCTGAATGCCAAGCATTTTTAATATACAAGAGATAGTGCCCTAATTTTTCAAAAACCTTGATTACTAGGTCCTCTTCACTTGCCTGTATGTACGTATGTGTATGTGTGTGTATGTGTATGTATATATATTCATCTACGTGGACCCTGTGTATTAGCTGCTACAACCGTGTCTCATTTTGCTCACTTGCTTTTCCTCCCCATATCCTTCTTCAACGTGAACGCCTGCATATGTGTATCTTTGCCTCTGTCTGACTGTCTCTCTGTCTTTGTCTATGTCTGTGTGTGTATCTCTCATTTTCTCTGCCTATATATAATGTAGCTTGTCTTCTCTGTCTCTCCGCTCTCTTCTTTTCTGTTTCTCTTCTAGACCGACCCCCCACTTCTTCACCCAGGGACGCTGCCCTAATATTGCCACCAATGCCCCAACACCCCCCATTCCCCCCATTCCCCTATCCGTTCGGTCGGTCCCTTGGAGTGCGATCGACATTTGGAAAGAACCGAGGACGATGACTTCGGAAGCAGAGTCCCTATTTGCAGACAGAAAGCTCCCAAAGACACAGTAAATCGAAGAAGATATAAACAGGAACAGGGCCAAACAGACCAGGAGGCAACAGAGAGCCACGGAGACCGACAAAAAGACGGACAAAGAAACATCCAAACGATATCACGCTTCAAACACTAAAAAGTTAAATTGCATCTTACCTTTAAATATTATAAATATTATATATATATATTCTATATTATATATTCTATATTAAATTCTCCTGACAATTTTTTTTTCCATAAGACCTTCAGGAATGAAGTACCGAGGGCATAATATATATATATATATATATATATATATATATATATATATATATATATATATATATATATATATATATATATATATATATAGAGAGAGAGAGAGAGAGAGAGAGAGAGAGAGAGAGAGAGAGAGAGAGAGAGAGAGAGAGAGAGAGAGAGAGAGCATTAACATAATTGAGAAAAATTTGATGGAAAATTTCAAAGACGCGGTCAGATGGCAGAGTTCTAAATAAAATCCAAGTGCTTCCGGTATCAAATTCTGCATGAAAAAATTAGCATTAAATCTTATTTTATATATTCATTTCATGTCTTGTCAGTGGCGGCTCTAGGATTTGGCAAGTGGGGGCCGTTGGGGGCAACTTAATCATGGGGGCCAACCATTTGTTGTTTAATGTATGTAGCATTAAGTATAGGGTCCCAACTGGGGGGCCACTGGGGGGGCAGGCAGTCAATAGGGGGCACGGGCCCCCTGCCCCCCCGGTGGAGCCGCCACTGTGTCTTGTCAGTGTTAATATAAACCGATGGCAAAACTGCTGCTGCTGCTGCTGCTGCTGCTGCTGCTGCTGCTGCTGCTGCTGCTGCTGCTGCTGCTGCAGATATCGAGTGGTTTCTGATCGTGCAAAGGAGCATTGTTAGGTCGTCTGGCAAATGATTTATCCGCCGTCTACAGCTGTCTTCGAAGCGCCGCCACCGATCGACCGATCAGGCACAAAGGCTGGTCATTAGCCCCCACCCCCGCACCCACCCCTCCCACCTCCACCCAAGTGCTGCACCGGACCGCAGAGGTAATCGATTTCCAGGTAGGCAACCGACTCTGACTACTTGGCGTTTTCCTACGGTGAACCTAATTAGCCATGATGTGGAGATGGGGGTTGTGGGGAGGGCGCCACTGGCAAGGGCTGGAAGTCGTCGCTTGAATGGCGACATACACGCTCTTATATAATATCGATATCACGTGACGAAATTTTATATTGATGAGGCGCTTTATTAGCGCAATCACGCACAAAGACCTCCTTCGAATATTAATTACTTTGCTACGCAATTGAGGCTTAGAGGCGAATAAGCGAGGCAAGTATTTGGACGACTGAGTCTGCTGAAGACTCTAACCTTTCATCGATGCATCAAAATAAGACAGTACAGCATAAGGTGTGTTACAGCCCTTCGAACAGGTAGAAGATACCTGGAGTTTAAGATGGCGAGTGGTTTACCTTCGTTTCTTTGAACCATGACCGACTGCATGTTGGTGATGATGACGTCAGATTGGTCTTTCATCCAACTGTTGGATTTCTCGATTAAATCCTCGAAACTTTCGTATCCGTACTCAGTCGGAGCAGGAACAACATCTCGCAAACCTACATCAACAACAACAACATCATCATCAACAACAACATCATCATCATCGTCGTCGTCGTCGACACAGTCAAAGACATCTTCATCATCACCAAGAACAACACTAGCATCATCGTCGTCATCATCGTAGTAGTAGTAGTAGTAGCAGCAGCAGCAGGGATAGTAGTAGTAGTAGTAGTAGTAGTAGTAGTGGTAGTGGGAAGGAGTGGTGGCAGTGGTGGTGGTGGTGGTGGTGGTGGTGGTGGCAGCAGCAGTGGCAGTGGTGGTGGTGCAGTGGTGGGCAGCAGCAGTGGTGGTGGTGGTGGTGGTGCAGTGGCAGCAGTGGCAGTAGCAACAGCAGTGCAGCAGTGGCAGTGGTAGTGGTAGTAGCAGTAGCAGTAGTAGTAGTAGTAGCAGTAGTAGTAGTAGGGGAGAGCAGTAGTAGTAGTAGTAGTAGTAGTAGTAGTAGTAGTAGTAGTAGTAGTAGTATGTATGTATGTATGTATGTATGTATGTATGTATGTATGTATGTATGTATCGAGTGGACTGACTCGAGGGATGAGTCGTGCCTAACATAACATGGTCTAAGACAGCGGTTCTCAACCTGTGGGTCGCGACCCTTATGGGGGTCGATTGACGATTTGCCAGGGGTCGTCTGAGACCATTGCAAATATGGAGTTGCCTCTTTTCTGATGTGCAAAACCTCTAATTGTACAAGATTTCCACATTGGTAGTTACTAGTTTTTAAAAACTGTGATTGTCACTCAAGGATAGACATTGCAGACAATTGAATCAGAATGATTTCAAATATTTTAATTATCGTAGCATTATTATTTGTAACACTTTACATTATGAACACAAAATAATTTTACGGTTGTGGGTCGCCACATCATGAGGAATTGAATTAAAAGGGTCGCGGCACTATAAAGGTTGAGAACCGCTGGTCTAAGAGATTAAAAGGCAGATTTATAATTAATTCGCTGGTTAACAGGAAGCCAAGCGAGGGAAATCTCTAGAGTTTCTGCAAGTTTGAATTTGTGATGCCAAAAATAAGATACCAAGGCATCGGCTAGTTGAATAAGGACAGGTGCTTGGGGCGGGGCGAGGGGGGTCGATGTCTGATGCGATAAATGTCGAGAATGTGATAATGAGAAACTTTGCACTCTGAATTGCATGCGTTTTGTGAAATAGTGTGAGAGAGAGAGAGAGAGAGAGAGAGAGAGAGAGAGAGAGAGACGGACGATAGAAACGGAAAATAAGTATGTACCTAGGACGTAACCGTCGCATCCGTTGATCTTCGCCGTAGCCTCTCGATCGGTGAAGACGCGAAGGACGAAGGCGTAGGGGTGGTCGTCGTCGACCGCCTCTTCCCATCGAGTCACCGACGCCGACGCCGCCGTCGACTGCTGGCCCTCGACGGCCATCGGCACCCCGAGAGTCTCGACGGACAGGATCCGTCCTGTGCACAGCCAGAGTCCAACGTAGAACAACAGATGAGACAACAACTGACAACAATCAAACGCCGCTTTGTAATAAGGCAGGGAGGGGATATTCAGGTAAATTGCACGAAGGGACCCATTTCTTCTGCGTGGTGATCGACGGCGAGGCGTTTTTAAAATCAGTAATTGTCAGTTATCAATATTTCGTAAGTATCAAAGCTTCGGTATCTTAGCGAGCCATTTCACACCCCTTGGCGGACAGTGGCGTAACCACGACCGGGCAATTACGGGCAATGCCCGGGTTAATTTTCTTTCTGCCCGGGTTGAAAAAATTCCGGGTTGTAAAAATTAAAAATGATGCCTTTAATTTTTGGTTTTGCTTAATTTTGCGCTGCCATGCACGTCATTGCAATACTATTTTAATAGTCGACTGCAGTCTCTCTTGGAAACGTGTTTCACAGGTGTCAGCCAGAAGTGCAGTAATTACTAGAGTCATTGTGTTTGGCTGGTCTATGTATCTACGTGATATCGGGGGTAATCGCCTGTTCGTATAGACGATTTCTTCCCTCGACATCTTCCTCTGCTCAGTTGGACTCTGAAACTCTATCTAAGATGATAATTGAAGCGTACGACGTTCGGGCGTCGTAGATGCTGAGCTGGTGATTGAAAGGCAGTGATTGCAGGGTAGCAGATAGCTGAGGTATCTTTGACCTGCGCGAGATACGAATGTGTTCGGAAACCCGTCCTAGCAGCAAAGTGGCAGCTGCTCTGGGATTTGACCTTATTGACCCGAGAGGTCTAGCTCCCTTGTCTCCTAAAATTCCTTTGTCATCGGAGCAAGCGGTTGTGCTTTACGAACGGACGTTTGTACGGTTTATTGCAAGTTCGGCCAAGAATAAATTGATTGTTTTACACACAATCTCGCGTAAAGTCGGATTTTTTAAAAGACAATTTCTCGGATCAGCAATGGCCACCTTAGGTCAAGGAAAGAAGCGAAAACAAGAACAACTGGCAGCAGCATCGTCTGGATTACATAAGTTGTCTGCATTTGGATTTCGCAAAAATTCTGGAGAGATGAACACAGCTGACTCGTTCTTAGAAATATCGGATGACGTATGCCAAACTGTTTCTTCGTCGGTTGCAACTGGTCATCATTTGTCCGACAGCTCAAATATCGGCGTCGCTGCGAACTCCAGAAATGAACAGTCCCAGTCTCTGAATAACTTCCCAAAGGACATTTCCAAAGGAGAACTAGACAACCCAGTGCAGCCTAAACTGCAGACATATCCGTGGAAATATTTTGGAACAAAGAAACCAGTCAAACGTCGTTTTCAAAGTTGTTATTTTGCAGAATTTCCATGGTTGGAATATTCAGTTCAACAGGATGCTGCATATTGCTTTTGCTGTCGTTACTGGAGCAAAGAAAGTTCGCCATTTGGCGAACCTGGAGGATTTTCCGATTGGCAGCACGCAACAGGTCAAAGGTATGGATTTACACTTCATAATTCATCTGTTGAGCACTTGCGTTGTCTCGTCGAATGGGATCAATTTAAAATTCGCAAAAAAGAAAAAAAGGAAGTGGCTGATTTGATTGGCAAGGCTGCCGTTACACAACGCGAACAAAACAGGTACTACATAAAAACATTAGCGGAAATTATTTTATTTTGTGCTAAGCAAGAAATTGCTTTACGTGCACATGACGAGACTGACGAATCGGCTAACAAAGGGAATTTCTTGGAGTTAGTTGACGTTATCAGCAGACATGATGACAAGTTTGCAGCTCGATTGCGTTCAATGCCCGACAATGCAATGTATCTATCCCCAACAATACAGAACGAGATCGCCCGTTGTATAGCTACGTGTATTTCAGATGTAATATCCAAGGCCGTCAACGATGCAGGTATGTTTTCACTTTTGGTAGACGACACAAAAGACATCAGCAAAACTGAACAAATGTCCATAGTGCTGCGATATTTTGATAAATCTACAAATAGCATTTATGAACGCTTTCTTGGCTTTTTTCAGCCAAATAGCCTTAATGCTCAGTCGCTTGTAAACTGCATTACTGATGCACTAAATAAACGCAACGTTGACATTAAGAATTGCATCGCTCAGGCATACGACGGTGCGTCAGTGATGAGTGGAGATATTGGAGGTGTTCAGCGGAAAATGCAAGACTTGGTTCCGCATGCGGTTTATGTGCATTGTTTCGCACATAAAGTTAATCTTGTGTTGGTGAATGTTTGTAAAAATGAACCGATTGCTCGTGATTTCTTTGATCTTCTTCAGTCATTATATGTTTATATGTCGTCGTCGGTACCTCATGCAAAGTTTTGTGCAACCTGCAAGCAGAAATTGATTCGAATGGCGTTGTGGTTGAACTCAAGCGAATAATAGATACACGTTGGACATGTCAATATAGTGCAACAACTGCCATTAAAAGAACGTACGTTGCTATATTGAAAACACTTGAAGAGCTGTCAGTTGCAGGGGGTGACAGAGCATTAATGGCGATTGGATTATTGCAGCAAATTCGAAATTTTAAGTTTATTTTATCATTGGAACTGTTTCACTCTTTATTTCAAGAAACTGCTACACTTGCAGAATCACTTCAAAGTCCATCTGTTCTGATGGGCATGGCGCAGAAGCTAGTGTCTGCTGTTTGCAACCAACTTCAAACATTTAGAGACGAATCTGGGGGGTGGGATGGCATTTGGGCTGCGTCTATGGCAGTTTGCGAAGTTAACAATATTCCTGTAGAAAGTGAAGTTATGCCAAGAGACGGTATTAGGCCACGGCGTCGGCGCAAATTACCCACAGCTCTTAGCGAATTTGTGGTCGGGGCACCTGTCGAACAACAAACGGATTTTCTTGCAACATCGCATGAGTACAAGACACAGCTATTTTTCCCAATTGTGGATAGAATGTTACAGGAGCTAAAGCGTCGTTTCGCACCATGTAATGAAATCATATACAGTGGAGTTGATGCATTATCACCGACATCAGAATCATTTTTCGAACCGTCAGTACTTGAACCATTTGCCATTCACTACAAAGCCATCGTTTTTGATTCTCATATTTCGCTAGATGATAATTTGTTCCGCTTCAGAGGTGAAATAACGACAGCAAAGTTTCTTTTAGGTGATATCATGAAAAAAGAACCATCGGAAAAGAAGTTGCTTTCGATTATAGACGTGTACGAAGAAATTAAGAAATATGGCGCCTTTAAAATGCTGATGAGCGTACTTCAAATAAGTATGACTCTTCCCGTTTCTACAGCGTCTTGTGAGCGATCATTTTCTTGCTTAAAGCGCTTGAAAAATTATTTGCGCAGCACCATGGGGGCACGAGCGTCTAACCTCTCTTGCGTTAATTTCCATCGAACGAAATTTGGTACAGCTTGACGGTGTTGTTGATAAATTCAAGAGCAGCAGCGATCAAACACGACGCATATTGCTTTGACTTCAGGGTAGTTTTGCTTATCGGCAATTAGTTAAAGTCATCTTTATCTAATCATTAACTGAGAGTAGACTAACTTGCACTCCGGTTTGTTATTATTATTATTATGTCGGCGTGTCGTTTGGCTGAATATAAGTTCTACAAAGACAAAGCCAGCGGTCGCTAGGGAGCGAGGGCGAAATCTAACTGAGAGTCATTCATAATCTAATATACTTGGCTGCTTACTCGGTTATACGTGAACACTTCGCATTATTTGATCCTGACAATTCCTAAGTTTATTTTGGTTATGTTTTATGTTGCTTTGTAGTCCTTATGTTAACTGACCGATTGATGTCTATTGTTAAATTCCTCATGTTAATTTTTCTACATGAGTTTTGTTGTGTTGGGGCTGTCCATAAATTACGTAAGTAAAATGGGGAGGGTTTGAACAAGTTTGACAGGCGTTGACAAGTGGGTCAAAATTCACCCCCAAAAAATTGTTTACATAATTTATGGACAACCCCTTGGTCAGCTGCCCGGGTTACATTTTGAGCCTGGTTACGCCACTGTTGGCGGACCGAACCTGGCCCGCGGGCCGCCGTTTGAATATCCATGTAATAGGGGAATTCAGCTTCCGTTATTATAAGAACGCTACGAATGTGATGATTAACCCAGTGGCGTAACCACGACCGGGCAATTACGGGCAATGCCCGGGTTAATTTTCTTTCTGCCCGGGTTGAAAAAATTCCGGGTTGTAAAAATTAAAAATGATGCCTTTAATTTTTGGTTTTGCTTAATTTTGCGCTGCCATGCACGTCATTGCAATACTATTTTAATAGTCGACTGCAGTCTCTCTTGGAAACGTGTTTCACAGGTGTCAGCCAGAAGTGCAGTAATTACTAGAGTCATTGTGTTTGGCTGGTCTATGTATCTACGTGATATCGGGGGTAATCGCCTGTTCGTATAGACGATTTCTTCCCTCGACATCTTCCTCTGCTCAGTTGGACTCTGAAACTCTATCTAAGGTGATAATTGAAGCGTACGACGTTCGGGCGTCGTAGATGCTGAGCTGGTGATTGAAAGGCAGTGATTGCAGGGTAGCAGATAGCTGAGGTATCTTTGACCTGCGCGAGATACGAATGTGTTCGGAAACCCGTCCTAGCAGCAAAGTGGCAGCTGCTCTGGGATTTGACCTTATTGACCCGAGAGGTCTAGCTCCCTTGTCTCCTAAAATTCCTTTGTCATCGGAGCAAGCGGTTGTGCTTTACGAACGGACGTTTGTACGGTTTATTGCAAGTTCGGCCAAGAATAAATTTATTGTTTTACACACAATCTCGCGTAAAGTCGAATTTTTTAAAAGACAATTTCTCGGATCAGCAATGGCCACCTTAGGTCAAGGAAAGAAGCGAAAACAAGAACAACTGGCAGCAGCATCGTCTGGATTACATAAGTTGTCTGCATTTGGATTTCGCAAAAATTCTGGAGAGATGAACACAGCTGACTCGTGCTTAGAAATATCGGATGACGTATGCCAAACTGTTTCTTCGTCGGTTGCAACTGGTCATCATTTGTCCGACAGCTCAAATATCGGCGTCGCTGCGAACTCCAGAAATGAACAGTCCCAGCCTCTGAATAACTTCCCAAAGGACATTTCCAAAGGAGAAATAGACAACCCAGTGCAGCCCAAATTGCAGACATATCCGTGGAAATATTTTGGAACAAAGAAACCAGTCAAACGTCGTTTTCAAAGTTGTTATTTTGCAGAATTTCCATGGTTGGAATATTCAGTTCAACAGGATGCTGCATATTGCTTTTGCTGTCGTTACTGGAGCAAAGAAAGTTCACCATTTGGCGAACCTGGAGGATTTTCCGATTGGCAGCACGCAACAGGTCAAAGGTATGGATTTACACTTCATAATTCATCTGTTGAGCACTTGCGTTGTCTCGTCGAATGGGATCAATTTAAAATTCGCAAAAAAGAAAAAAAGGAAGTGGCTGATTTGATTGGCAAGGCTGCCGTTACACAACGCGAACAAAACAGGTACTACATAAAAACATTAGCGGAAATTATTTTATTTTGTGCTAAGCAAGAAATTGCTTTACGTGCACATGACGAGACTGACGAATCGGCTAACAAAGGGAATTTCTTGGAGTTAGTTGACGTTATCAGCAGACATGATGACAAGTTTGCAGCTCGATTGCGTTCAATGCCCGACAATGCAATGTATCTATCCCCAACAATACAGAACGAGATCGCCCGTTGTATAGCTACGTGTATTTCAGATGTAATATCCAAGGCCGTCAACGATGCAGGTATGTTTTCACTTTTGGTAGACGACACAAAAGACATCAGCAAAACTGAACAAATGTCCATAGTGCTGCGATATTTTGATAAATCTACAAATAGCATTTATGAACGCTTTCTTGGCTTTTTTCAGCCAAATAGCCTTAATGCTCAGTCGCTTGTAAACTGCATTACTGATGCACTAAATAAACGCAACGTTGACATTAAGAATTGCATCGCTCAGGCATACGACGGTGCGTCAGTGATGAGTGGAGATATTGGAGGTGTTCAGCGGAAAATGCAAGACTTGGTTCCGCATGCGGTTTATGTGCATTGTTTCGCACATAAAGTTAATCTTGTGTTGGTGAATGTTTGTAAAAATGAACCGATTGCTCGTGATTTCTTTGATCTTCTTCAGTCATTATATGTTTATATGTCGTCGTCGGTACCTCATGCAAAGTTTTGTGCAACCCAAGCAGAAATTGATTCGAATGGCGTTGTGGTTGAACTCAAGCGAATAATAGATACACGTTGGACATGTCAATATAGTGCAACAACTGCCATTAAAAGAACGTACGTTGCTATATTGAAAACACTTGAAGAGCTGTCAGTTGCAGGGGGTGACAGAGCATTAATGGCGATTGGATTATTGCAGCAAATTCGAAATTTTAAGTTTATTTTATCATTGGAACTGTTTCACTCTTTATTTCAAGAAACTGCTACACTTGCAGAATCACTTCAAAGTCCATCTGTTCTGATGGGCATGGCGCAGAAGCTAGTGTCTGCTGTTTGCAACCAACTTCAAACATTTAGAGACGAATCTGGGGGGTGGGATGGCATTTGGGCTGCGTCTATGGCAGTTTGCGAAGTTAACAATATTCCTGTAGAAAATGAAGTTATGCCAAGAGACGGTATTAGGCCACGGCGTCGGCGCAAATTACCCACAGCTCTTAGCGAATTTGTGGTCGGGGCACCTGTCGAACAACAAACGGATTTTCTTGCAACATCGCATGAGTACAAGACACAGCTATTTTTCCCAATTGTGGATAGAATGTTACAGGAGCTAAAGCGTCGTTTCGCACCATGTAATGAAATCATATACAGTGGAGTTGATGCATTATCACCGACATCAGAATCATTTCTCGAACCGTCAGTACTTGAACCATTTGCCATTCACTACAAAGCCATCGTTTTTGATTCTCATATTTCGCTAGATGATAATTTGTTCCGCTTCAGAGGTGAAATAACGACAGCAAAGTTTCTTTTAGGTGATATCATGAAAAAAGAACCATCGGAAAAGAAGTTGCTTTCGATTATAGACGTGTACGAAGAAATTAAGAAATATGGCGCCTTTAAAATGCTGATGAGCGTACTTCAAATAAGTATGACTCTTCCCGTGTCTACAGCGTCTTGTGAGCGATCATTTTCTTGCTTAAAGCGCTTGAAAAATTATTTGCGCAGCACCATGGGGCACGAGCGTCTAACCTCTCTTGCGTTAATTTCCATCGAACGAAATTTGGTACAGCTTGACGGTGTTGTTGATAAATTCAAGAGCAGCAGCGATCAAACACGACGCATATTGCTTTGACTTCAGGGTAGTTTTGCTTATCGGCAATTAGTTAAAGTCATCTTTATCTAATCATTAACTGAGAGTAGACTAACTTGCACTCCGGTTTGTTATTATTATTATTATGTCGGCGTGTCGTTTGGCTGAATATAAGTTCTACAAAGACAAAGCCAGCGGTCGCTAGGAGCGAGGGCGAAATCTAACTGAGAGTCATTCATAATCTAATATACTTGGCTGCTTACTCGGTTATACGTGAACACTTCGCATTATTTGATCCTGACAATTCCTAAGTTTATTTTGGTTATGTTTTATGTTGCTTTGTAGTCCTTATGTTAACTGACCGATTGATGTCTATTGTTAAATTCCTCATGTTAATTTTTCTACATGAGTTTTGTTGTGTTGGGGCTGTCCATAAATTACGTAAGTAAAATGGGGAGGGTTTGAACAAGTTTGACAGGCGTTGACAAGTGGGTCAAAATTCACCCCAAAAATTGTTTACATAATTTATGGACAACCCTTGGTCAGCTGCCCGGGTTACATTTTGAGCCTGGTTACGCCACTGGATTAACCTTGACCAAACCACAATAATAGTGATAATAAATAAATGAATATAAAATAATAATTCGTTTTGTTCCACTTTATATAGAGAAGCATGGAAACAACGGAGCCCTGAACCTGTCCCAGGACAGAGAACACGAAGAAGAAGAAGAAGAAGAAGAAGATGATGATGATGATGATGATGATGATGATGATCATCATCATCATCATGATGATAGAGCACACTAACTTATATATTAGCCTAAAGTGACGGTGTCAAGAGATGGCGCTCCATAATTTTAAATTCGTAAAAGTTGGTAGAAGTTCCAGAGATCAGTCAGGACGTACAATATTCTTCTTCTTTTTACTATTACTATTATCATTATTATTATTATTATTATTATTATTATTATTATTATTATTATTATTATTATTATTATTATTATTACTACTACTACTACTACTACTACTACTACTACTACTACTACTACTACTACTACTACTATTACTATTATTATTATTATTATTATTATTATTATTATTATTATTCTGCATAGAGTGTTTTAGGTCTAATGATGATGATGATGAGGAAGAAGAAGAGGCAGAGTATCCAGTGTGTCCTAGTTAAGAGTCGACCTCTGATTTGCTTCGTCTTCAGTTTCCTGTTGATCTTTTCCACCAGATCACCGATCGCTTCCTTTGTCTCCGGCACAATGTTCGTGCAGTGGATCGTCGTAGTCGTCGTCGTCGTCGTCGACGAGGAGCGGGTCTGGCTGGCCCCGCCGGGGCCCCCCGCCGCCGAGGGTCCCACGGCCCTCGCCGCCCCCGCCGGCACGAGCCACAGTCTGCAACATCATCCAAAGCACCCCGGTCGATGAAACAGGGAAAAAGCACGCAACCGCCCGCCGGAGTACCCGGCAGAGCCCCTCAGGTGTGGCGCCAGTGGGTGGGGGTGGGGAGGGAGGCGGTCGTCTCATGCATCCGTCGTTTAATCAGAGAAATTGCTTCTAACTGATCGATCGGTGTCTAAATGTGATGCACGGCTAGGCGCGCGCATTTTCTGCAGGCGGGTTTTTCCTCCTCCCTGCATGCACTCATTCCCCGCTCGTGAGAAGACCCCATCTTATAAACAATAGAATGGAGTTTCTACCTCCACCCCACCCCACCCTCCACCCTCCACCCTCCACCCCACTCCCGTCCCAGTCCAATTTCCGCTCTTCCATCGGCCGCGCCAGTTCCGTTGTTACCGTCTCGGATTCTTACGCTTCTTCTTCTTCTTCTTCTTCTTCTTCTTCTTCTTCTTCTTCTTCTTCTTCTTCTTCTTCTTCTTCTTCTTCTTCTTCTTCTTCTTCTTCTTCTTCTTCTTCTTCTTCTTCTTCTTCTTCTTCTTCTTCGATGGACGACGCATTCTCACGAAATCATCTGTTGCCGCCCGGGTTTATGAATAAAGACCTCCGGAAATGCGGACCGCGAAGATCACGTGATCATGTCCGGCGGAAGCGACCCCAAGACCAACCGAACATCCGGGATGGCTCTCACGCGACTAAAAGACTTAGGGACGAGACTATAGGAGAGACCGAAATTGGCCGAAGGCATTTTTATTCTGCGGTTGGTACGAAAATCTGAAACTCTCTTCCTTAGCCTATTAATTTTTTTCCAAGTCGCGGTCTACACTTCCGAAAGCAATTTGGGTTCAAACGACGACCCAAAAACAGAGAGACGGTCGATTGGAATCAAATATTCGACCACTCAATCAGTTGGGAGAAAATGAAACTCTCAAAATTAATTTTTTTAAAGGCCAAAAAACCAATGTAACCCTCAAAACAATACTAAAAGCGCCATCGTTCAATTAATATTGTCTTAATGACAACAACAACAACAACAACAACAACAACAACAACAATAATAATAATAATAATAATAATAATAATAATAATAATAATAATAATAATAATAATAATAATAACAATAATAGAAATAATAGCGAATTATTCTCTATAGTTTGTCCAACTGGTTTTTGTATCGCCGCCATAGACTATTGATTCGTGCCATTGTATATCAGCGCTTTTGCTGCTGCTGCTGCTGATAATAGACAATAGCTTTCGCTCGCATATAGCATCCACCTGAACCTCCCTCGAGGAATTCAGTGAATACAAGGATCGATCGACATCCCCCCACACGACCGTCTACTGAGACCGTTTTGCGGCTCAACATGTCCGGGTCCGTCGATATATTTACCAATTAGCTTTTCTCTCTGTGATGATAATCGCTAAAATATTACAGTCATAAAATTGAACTGGCGCTTCTGTTAGGCTGCGACGGGGGCTGCTTCCCTCGACCCTCTCCCCCGCAGTATAAATATTAGGGCTTTCAAGAACGGAGGATTTGATATAATACAGTTGCGAATACCTAAAAATTCTCCCTTGGACAGTGACGGCTCCAAGATCTGGCAAGTGAGGTGTTGGGGTGGGGGTGGTGTTGGGGTGGCAGCTACTAAGGACGGGGGGGGGGGCAAACTATTTTTCATTAGCCTGGACCAATATAGTTGCTCAGAATGAGTGCACTAAATTATGGGGGCCTCTTGAGATGCGGCAGACATTCATTAGGGGCACGCCCCACCCCCCCCCCCACCCGCACCCCGACCCCCGTGGAGCCGCGGCGGGTGTCTGGCGCTGCATAAACAGACGAACAGCCAACCTGAGTCCTCGTACGAAGTAGTTGGTCGTTCTTTCTGCGATCGTCTTCGAAAGAAGCATCTGGTCAGAATCGCTCAACCACCTCTGGTCATGTGACATCCACGTGATCGTCTCGCACGTTCGCACTCTGACGTCATCGTTATTGCGCAACCAGTCGTTCGCCCTGTCCACCAGATTCCTACAAGAGAAAGAGAGAAAGAGAGAGAGAGAGGGAAGGAGAGAGAGAGAGAGAGAGAGAGAGAGAGAGAGAGAGAGAGAGAGAGAGAGAGACAGGACACGTGACGCGCAATCTATACTGAGCCATTCGTTAGCCATCGGGATGTCGTCATCCACTTTCGTACTTTACGACGTTAAGTATGATGATGATGATTATTACAACAACAACAACAACAACAACAACAACAATAACAATAATAATAATAACGTCCTACTACTACTACTACTACTACTACTACTACTACTACTACTACTACTACTACTACTACTACTACTACTACTACTACTACTACTACTACTACTACTACTACTACTACTACTACTAGTCTACTACTACTACTACTACTACTACTACTACTACTACTACTACTACTACTACTACTGATTTAGAGGTGGCAGGCCATGTGGTCTGTTGTCCCTCTCATGATCATGCAGCACTTAAACTAAAGATTCGAGAGCAGGAAAAGTTTAGGTCTTACCGACCGTCACAGGCGTAAACTTGGATGAAAAAGTGGGGGCCCAACCCGTATGCCTTTCCCCTTCCCTAGTCCATCCTCTCAACAAATGTGGGTGGGTGGTGGTGGGGTGGTTGAACCCAGATGCCTGATAGAAGCTTGCCCGTGTGCATTCGATTTTTTCTCTAAACAAGTTGAGGATGGTATTGCCATTAATAACACATGCAGGAAAAACTTTTAAAGAAAATTTCCAAAAGACCTCATAGTGTGAAATACTTTTGAAAAGCAAGCACTTAATTCTACAGAGACAGAGGCACGTACTGTCTGTAAACGTTACGCGACGTAGAAATTAAGAACTGGTAAAGAGTTTCCGCGTTACTGTAGTTTGGAGGCAATCTGCCAACCTGGCAACGTTCGCCCGGTTCACATACCTTTGGGAATAGCGGACCAATTCCCCACGGACCTATAAACCCGAGTAGAGTGATGCATTCATTGGTCGTAGGCGAATTTTTAATTCAGTATGCAAGGCCGTAGTTTCGAAACTGAAGCGCTGCGTTGTATGACAGTAAAGTCATCGCCTCGTTAGAAAAAGAATAGGAATATCCAAAATGAGTCCTGTTTTATGCGAACGTCGCATTTTTTGACGATGCAGCATAAAATGCGGCATAGATCTACATACAGAGTAGGGCGGACTAGGGCCTAACTGAAAAAAGAACCATTTTAAGTTTTAAAAAACACCTTCGAACTGGATCGAAATCACGAATTTTAACATTGATATCAATTGATACAACTAGATATCTATAGATAGATACAGGGCCGCCGAGAGGGGGCAGAGGGCAAATGCTCAGGGGCTCGGCGGTCTGGAGGGGCCCCGGGCCGATGATGAATAGGCCCTGTGTATATAATTAACAACAACACCAATAACAACACTAAAGAAAGGTTAGGATGTTTGTTGAGCAGAGAGGGTCCCGTGCGAGCAATTGGGGGCCCCGGGACCTGAGGACACATTAAGAAAACGTGGGGACTTAAACTTCGGTTGTATAAGCAATGCTGAGCAAATTTTTCGTCAGCAAATTTTAAGAATTTTCAGGAGCCCGCCGGCCATTCTGCCCAGGGGCCCGGAATTTCTCTCGGCGGGCACGGAAAGATATTCATATCTCTTGGTATCTCTTGTTGACGACTGCTCAAATTCGATGGACAATAATTTTCATAATACCTATAGAATAGATGAATAAAGCGCCTTTTCAAGTATGTCATTAGTCAGAAACTGATCTTATGGCTGTCCACTTCAATCGCCGACTTCCAGACTTAAACCCGGGCTGACAGACTGTCTGTCTCTGTCACTCCCTCTTTGCGCAAAAACTGTACGATAGACGCCACCAATTAAACGGAGAGCGATTACGACCAATTTCAAACAACAAGCGATTGCCAGGAATTGTCTATTCAACCCTGTTGTTGCATTACATCCATCTCGTAAAAGCCTCTGGAGACGAGAGAGAGAGAGAGAGAGAGAGAGAGAGAGAGAGAGAGAGAGAGAGAGAGAGAGAGAGAGAGAGAGAGAGAGAGAGAGAGAGAGAGAGAGAGAGAGAGAGAGAGAGAGAGAGAGAGAGAGAGAGGGAGAGAGAGACAGACAGACAGACAGACAGACAGACAGAGACAGACAGACAGAGACAGACAGAGAGTGTCAGAGACAGAGACAGAGAGTGAAAGAGAGAGAGAGACAGACAGAGACAGAAAGACAGAGAGAGACAGAGGCAGAGGCAGAGAACATTGCTCATCAGGCGAATGAGTGTGTTTTGTATGAATGTTTTATGTCGTTTGGACATCGACCAGCGCCAGACGTCTGTTTGTACGGATGCAGACATAACACGATTTCGTCGCCGGAGTGAACTTGCACTGACACACTGGCACAGCGTCCACTCCTCCCTAAAACTGCCGAAATTCGTGCCACTGGCCGAGGATCTGCCAGTGATGATGATGATGATGACGACGATGATGATGACGACGACGATGATGACGACGACGATGATGATGATGATTATGATCGGATGTTTGTCGAATAAACAGATCCGCTGTTAGCAATTGATCGTCATTAGATCCCAAATGTTAATCTGATTCTAAGTAAACGAGAGAAGGGAATGTTATATAGGCCCTGATGGCTCGCTTTCAGAGTGGCACAAGTACCAATGGAGTAAAGAGGTAAGGAGTAGAGTACAGGTTTCCATTGCTTTCTCTAGACCCGCGTTTTACCTTCGCAGCTTAACGTTGCTACAAATATCATATCGACGCCACGACTAGATCCCGGGATGGTCACCCGTCCAAGTACTAACGGCGGTCGACGTTGCTTAACTTCGGGGTTTTGACACCCGAACAGGTGTGATGACGTCATCATGTGCGTCAACCGTCTTTCCTCTCGTCATTAGGCTCATAGGCTACCCCTACCTCCGGTTGATAACGTAATATATGGACGACCCCAAATATATATAATAAACAGTTAGGCTGGCAGATATTCTCTAGAATGTGTGAGATGAAATAATTGACGACAGCGTTTTCACTGATGCGCTGTTTATATGGCGCCCGCTATTTATATGGCGCCCGCTATTTATATGGCGCCCGCTATTTATATGGCGCCCGCTTTTTATATGGCGCCCGCTTTTTATATGGCGCCTTTCCCTCTCAGCGTACCTGCTCCGCGTAATCGCGATCGGCGGGGAGAGTATTAGCGAGAAAACGACTCACTGGAAATCTTCCGAGCTGCTCCATTTGTTTCCGGTCTTCGACGGAACGAAGTCCTGATACTTGAGCTTCCAGGAGTTCTTCGGAGAATAATTCGACGACGCGTGACCGGTGTCCTTCTTCTGCGCCGGCGAACCGACGGGCAGGGAGCAGGACGAGGAGGAGGCGAACGAAGAGGGCTCCGGAACGACCGGCACCGAAGCCCCCATCGTCCCGTTCCTGTTGCCGATGCCGCCCTTCGTCGCCTGCTGCTGCTGCTGCTGCCCAACGACGACAGCGGGGTCCTCGGGGCCGACGACCATTCCTTCTTATTGTTGTTGTTGTTGTCGTTGTTGTTGTTGTTGTTGTTGTTGTTCTTCTTCTTCTTCTTCTTCTTATTCGGAACGACGGACTCTTCCGGTTTCCGGTTTGCGACATTCGTGTCGATTGCGTTGGCGTCTGTGCGTGACGATCGGCGGAGTGGCGGGTGGGGGTGGGTGGGGTCCGGCCGCTGCTGCTGCAGCTGGAGCGCCGGCCGCCGCCGCCGCTACGCTCGGCTGCATCTGCCCCCGGTGCTTCGACGAAGGGGCGATCGAGCGTGTCTGTGCACGACGCCCCAGACGCCGTCGAAACCAACGATTAGACACTCCCTCCCTTCCCCAGTCTCCTCCCTTCCCCAGTCTCCTTAGTTCTACACCTCCCCTCACCCGCCGCCGCCGCCGCCGCCGCCGCCGACTGGCTCTGCCCTCCCCGGTGTTTATAATCAAGCAGATCTTTTCTAATTCAATCCGTTTTATCGACATGCGCTGCTGCTGCTAAAAAACGATTTGAATATGTATGCACAAACCATGGGCCAAAATTTGCAACATTCAGAACGAATTATACGCTAGAATGCCTGTACACCAGGCAGGGATATTTTTACACCCCCTCAACACCCCCAAACTTGACGTCAACACCCCCAAAATTTGGCAATGTCACAATGTTATGTATACAAAATGCATACTTATTAGCTCCGGACACCCCCAATTTGAGAGCGACACCCCCCAATTCATAATCTTAGAAATATCCCTGACACCAGGTACAAAAGTCAAGAAATATGCCAAAGATATTGTCGATGGGGTAACCAGGCATCCAGAATAGGATCGCCGCATCACGTAAGAGAGTAAAATTCTCCACAATCCAACAAGTGTGCCAGAATAATTGTGTTCGATATTAGAATCAAATTCTTAACGCCGGAGTTAATACCACAGACCGTGCGATGATTTACATCTAATCGCCCGCCCCCCCCGCCCCATACACCATCCGCCCCAGAGGTTTCTCATTGATTTTGCACGAATCTCACAACCAAAGATAATGGGGTTGATTAAATCGATCCCTAATTGTCCGATAACCCCCGAAAGATACGATTTACCTGTGGGTTTTTACGACCACGCGTCTGCTTTCTGCGAATCCAACCACTGCCTTTTAGCCAGAAGTCTTGTCCCAAGAAGACGTAATGGTAACTTACCGTTACATGATCCATCAGCGATTAGACGTCTAGACTGCAGTGTTTTATGAACTTTTATCCAAGCCTGTTAGGGAAGATCCCTCCCCCCCCAAAAAAAAACACCAAAATACCCCTCCAAAGTTAAATTTCGGCTGTGACAAATTTTTGCATTGAACTACGTCTCTTCCTCTCCAGCCATGTCAATCCCCCCAAAGGCCTAGAGTCTGGATAGAACACTGCTAGGCTGTCCCATCAGTCCATCACAGACCTCGTCCTCCGTGGCCACATAAAGACCCTTTGTCGTAGCCACTGGGCCCCCCTAATTGGACAGGGTCCGGTCGTGAAATTCGTCCAAACACGGTAAATAGTTGGGGGTAGAGGTATAATAATATCGAGGAGAACACACCAAACTTAAAAGCTTTTGAGATCTTTTTGCTCGTCAAGACTTTTGGGTCGAAAAGTGATCGAAGTGCCCCCCGCCCTATTCTGGAATCCTGGCCACGCCACTGTTAAAGACTATTCATTGGAAGGAAGAGCTGCAGATGATAAATGACGAAGATTTTAATTTTAAAAAACGTAATACTTTCTGAAGGAAGAACTCGGTTTTGTGTTTAACGTTCAAAGTTTCGCAACACACACACACACACACACACACACACACACACACAGACACACACCGAGGCAACAAGTAACAGTATCAAAAAGTTTCAACAACAGCGCCAAATAACACCAGAGCAGAGACCACAACAACAGTTCGCAAATAACTTACAGAGAGAGAGAGAGAGAGAGAGAGAGAGAGAGAGAGAGAGAGAGAGAGAGAGAGAGAGAGAGAGAGAGAGAGAGAGAGAGAGAGAGAGAGAGAGAGAGCACAAAACGCAACAGATGACGTCACGAAAACCACTTTCGAACTGACGTCATCAAATCAGACGGCTAAACGTTCTATTTCGTTACATTTCGACTGAATGACGTCACCGTTTCATTCTGCAAAAACGACTAAAATACAACATTTGCTGCTGAAACCTGGACGATGTCATCAGTGGCGTAGCCAGAATTCCGGAATGAGGGGGGGGGCGGTACATCGACATTTTCGAGTAAAAAAGTGTAGAGCAAAAATAAAAATGTTGTTCTGTTGAACGCTTTCAACTTTCGCGCATTCTCCTTGGTGTCACATTACCACCCACCCACCAACCCATAGGCGGATTTAGAGTTTAATATTTGGGTAGGCTAGCATGGAGGGTCTGGGGGTGCCACCCAGCACGCGACAGACCTGGTGTTGATGGAAAAACATTTTTTTGTTTTGGTGAGATTAGTTGGGTATAGGCTTAAGCCTACCCTAGCCTTTAATAAAATCCGCCTATGCACCCACCCCCAACTACCCAACGTATTTGCACAAATCCCACGACGGGTCACAGTCCGAATAGGGGGTGCCAACCCCCCAATCACCAAATCACCCGTAGCTACGTCAACGGATGTCATCCTTAAAGGACTGTTCAGACTGAATGACACCAACTTGGCAAAAACGCGATAATAGGCTAATATCGACAGAAATTATACACGACATTTGAATCCAGTCAAGTTCTCTCAATAATTCAGTTCCTGTTCAAGGAAGACCAGGAGTTAAGCTAGACGAGATTCAATATAAACCAAATAGGTTCAAAACATTGGCGTAGTCACGTGAGGGGGAGCACGGGAAGCCCTGCCCGGGGGGAGTAGTATTAGATCGAGCAAAACGCACCAGACAATAATAAATAGAGAGCTTCAAAGCGTTCGAGACGACGCCCTTTTGCCCATCAAGACTTTTTGGCCAAAAAATGTTGAAGCGCTCCCCCCCAATTCTAGAATCCTGGCTACGCCGCGGGTTTAAGATGAAACACAGCAGCGAAAAATGCAAAACAAGTCACCAGAGTTAAAAGCGATCATAACCATACTGACAATGATCAAGCAGGATCTTGAACTTTTCATCCAAATGAACCAGAGGCGTAGCGAGGGTATCCGGCGCCCGGGGGCAACCGTTGGCGCCCCCAACACTGCTGACGAGCAAAAAAAGGGTCATCACATCGTTCTCTCGGCGCCCCTCCCCTCAACTTTCCACGGCGCCTCTCTCCTTATACTCCTGACGAGCAAAAAAGGTCGCCACACTTCTTTCTCCTTATTTATTACGTATTTGACTGTTTAACTTACCCCAAAAACCCGATTTTGGCGCCCCCTCACCTCGGCGCCCGGGGTCATATGCCCTCGCCTGCCCCCTTCGCTACGCCTCTGAAATGAACACCGTTGAAACACGATGCTATCAATTTATCAAACCATCTTCCAAAAGTCACCAATCACAGCAGATGCAGCACGTCCAATCGGCAACTTTCACATACGAAAAATGCGCTTCTGATGTACAAATCTTCTAAACGCTCTCTCAAAAACGATACAAAAAACAACAATTTAGACCTTTAAACATATTTCATATAATTTCTTAAAAATTAAAATTTCAAAAGTTTGCGTAACAAGCAGCTATTTGAGACGGATGTTAAGCAAATTTTGCAGATTCGAATATTTAGGCCTATAACTCAGAGAGGAAAATAATTTTTAAACTTGTATAAATATGCAACATCAGGGTCACTTTAAAATTAAGCATAAACACCGAATTCATTCGTTGAATCTTGATGAATTTCTCTGCGTTGTGTTCTTAAAACACCTTTTCAAACTTGACGAGACACGAATTCGCACAATCTGACAACCACAAATATTAGAAACCTAACAAGTCGAATACTCGAACAAACGTCACTGGGCCAACCAGTTATAAATTATACACAAATCAAAGACATACAATAAGTCACCACGGTAACAAAAAAATTCTGTACACACACAAACGCCATTTCAAAGACACGGACACCAACAGCTAAACAATACAAACACTGTATTCGCAAATGTATACAAACGTACAGAAGCACGTATCTGAATGCACTTATGAGAAAACTGTAAAAGAATACAAGACCGTACGTATGCAAAGAGACTTAACACCAAAACTCACAAGATAATACGATTACCCTTTGAGATACAGTACGCTGCCTTCAAAAGGCAGACAAGAGACTCCACAGAAAATGCAACATAGACAAACATGAACACAATTGAAGGCAATATTCAGTTACATTACATGGGGCAAATACATGGCAAAAATTTACACATCGGTCCAGTTTTACTGTAACATGTCGACCGACCTGAATACACACAGACTCACAAGATACAGTCTCTCAAGCAGTAACCTTAGCAGAATATTTAATCAAAGTATTCTCTTAGTAATTAAAACCAGTGTTCTATCCAGGCAGTGGCGGCTCTAGGATTTGGCAAGTGGGGGGGCCGTTGGGGTGGCAACTTATAATATGGGGGGAGGGGCAACCATTTGTTGTTTAATGTATGTAGCATTAAGTATAGGGTCCCAACTGGGGACCACTGGGGGCCAGGCACTCAATAGGGGCACGGGCCCCTCTGGCCTCCCGGTGGAGCCGCCACTGTATCCAGGCCTATTATGGTGGCGACTCCCCAACCACAAAAATCATCTCCCCAAATCCCAGCACCAATACAAATTTTGCATTGAACTGTGCCTCCCCCCAGCCAAGTCAAATCTCCCGCCCCCAAAGGCCCTGGAGTCTGGATAAAACACTGATTAAAGTCATGCCATAAACAAATAGACCAGCACTTGATAAGCACAGCTGCACAACTGCATTCAGCTACACTGACCTACTCCAATAAGAACTTCAACTGAACACAACAACTGTCTAAATAAGAGAAAAATAACATACAATTGCTATATATTAAGCAGAGCCATGTAATGCCCTATTTGTTGCACAATACCAGGCGAAATGGTATCATTGTATCAAAGCTGCGAGGAAAAGATGCGTGAAACACAGTGCAACAGCCAGGGCCATCGAGAGGAGGGGGCAGGAGGGTAAATGCACAGGGGCCCGGCGGTCTTGAGGGGGCCCAGACCGATGATGAATATGTATAATTTAAAAAAATACCAATAATTATGTTGTGAATGGGGACCCGGCGAGGAAAAGGGGCCCCCGGGACTTGAGGTCATCAAAAGAAGAAACAGCGTGAAAAAAAGCGACAAGCAAAAAAAGGTCGTCAGCTATTTTTTTAAAGACTTGCCAAGGGCCCGCCGGCCATTCTGCACAGGGGCCCGGAATTCCTCTCAGCGGGCCTGGTAACAGCAATGCCAGTAATAATAAGCCAAACACTTAAACTATGAAATCAGTCACGTAGGAAATTAAAAATTTCAAACACTTATCAACTTCAAACTAACAATAAAACCCCTTTGATATTTCGTCTGTGACAGCCATGGGCGTAAAACACGGGGGGACCGTCCCCCAATAATTAGTAAGAGGGGACAGAGTATCAATTACCCCCATGTTTTGTGCCTGACGGTAAATTCTGGTAAAATCACTCATTGTGGATGACCTTTTTTTGCTTGTCAAGACTTTTTGGGGATGAAAAGGAGTCTGACCTGACTTTATGAACGATTTTATCCCCCCTCCCCCAATTTTGACGCCAGGTTTACGCCACTTGTGACAGCTTACAGTGCTATGCTAAAATACATCAGTTTATGTAGCTCAATTCCGATTCTGCACATTCCCTGCTTCAATGCCATTGGCGTAGCCACGGGGAGGGAGGGGTACGAAGGGCCGCCCCCCCCCTATTCTGGCTGGTACCAGTAAGGGGGATTTGAGCAAAGCAGTTGAGAAATTCTTGGGGTGAGTATGTAATGTGACTGAAGAGAACTTGTTAACGACCTTTTTGGCTCGTTTAAGACTCTTCCCCAAAATGTCAAAGTGTGCTCAATTCCTGGTTTCCTGGTTACACCACTGGGCACTGCAAATGCATCTTCAACAGAACTGTAACAACTCTCAAACTTCATGGTTGCGAGGATTAAAGTTTCACTTGATACAACACCAGTGGCAAATTCCTAACAACATCCTAAGCAGCAGATCATTATATTCAAAGTGCAAAATCAAGAAGAAAATAACAGAATTAGGCTTTATATATCTACTATATTAACATCAGCATCATTTTCTCACTATTATCATCATCATCATCAATATTATCATCATAATTGTCGCTATTATCATTATTGGATCATTAGAACCACTAGCACTGTTACAAGTTAATTTACATTTGCACAATTTTACTTTTTACGGCATGCAGGGTTGTAACCAAATCGCAATGCAAGACCAGCCATACAATGCTACACAGACGTACCTATGACTCTTGCTCACACACAAAACACTCACATAGACAATTAAATAACTAATATTTACAAGCATATACAGTCACCAATAATCTTCTAACACTGAAATCATAAATGGTTCTCAGTTTTTTTTAGAAGTCTTATAGTTCATTGGAAACAGCAGATCAGAAAGTCGATGATGGCCAACAACGCCGGGACAGGAACAAGAGGTTGACAACGTTAATGAAAAAACACTTCCATTGGAAACAATGACAATTGGGAGGAGAACAATGCCACGATTTCAAACACCATAAGAATAGGGGCAGACGACAACAGCACAAGGGATGTCATACGCTGAAAAGACAGGCCAACTGAATGAAAATGCAGCAACACACTCATGCCCATACCTGCATTGTATCATTAGGCATGTACAGTATATGCACAGCAAAATCACATTAGCACAGACTTGAGGGGGGAAAGCAGTGTCCATACTAACTGAATGTCTATTCCAACCCAAAGAAACCCACTAGCCTCAACTGGGCCAAAGATACAGGTAAATAGGTATATATATACATATATGTATATTTATATATATATATACACACATATGCGTATATGGCATTACAATACACACACACACAAATATATATATATATATATATATATATATATATATATATATATATATATATGAAGTTGTACATCTTTGTGTCAAACCATAACTCAAGACACTACATAAAAATTGAAACCATGATAAAAAAATTGCAACTGTCCACAGTGTCTTACATTAAAAGGGTTAAAGTGTAGCGTTGTTTTCTTGCCCACAGTTGGAGTCCCTCTGGTGCAAATACAAGAAAGCTATTATCCAGTTGCGACATCTTTCAAAAGTCCCTGCAACAGTTTCGCACTACGGTCTCTAACGTAGCGTCAATTTCTGCAGCTCCCTGAATAAGATTCTGCAGCAGAAATTCACAGAAATCTGTCCGTATATATGTCTCAGTCTCTCTCTCTCTGCGTCCTCAGAGACTTCTTCTTTTCTGTGAGATAGCTCGACACCAATAAGTGCAACGTTCACCTGAAGAATTTTCAAGATATTGTCTCAGCAAGTAAACAACAAAGTTCTACGGAGTCCAAGGCATGCGCGCGCACGCATTCTGCATTTCAGCATTTTGACAATTTAACTCCAATTTACAATGAAGCTCTTTCTGTCTCATAGCCGCCCCGACCGGCGCCCGATCTGCCTGGTGTGCATCCAGGTCGAAAGGCAGCCTTGGCCAACATCAGCTGCACGCATCGAGATAACTCCACACAACTCACTTGAAGAGAAAAAAACTAACACCAGACCGGGCATCTACAGTTGCCACGACTTTCGACAGCAGATGCACACACAAACCGTTTCACTTATCTAGCACCAATGAAAGATTCGGCGACAGATCCCCGTTACACTGTCTCATCCAACCGAGAAACAAAATCCACAGCAGGTCCTAAGGTAGTAGACGACTAAATATTTCACAAGTAAACAACCGACAGCAGTTCTCTGTCTCTCTGTCTCTCTTTGGGTCTCTCCCTACCCTTCCCATCCTAGATGCGGTGATGCCGTGGGTGAATTGCCATGGGGGCAGTAGAGCTTGGGGTTGATTCGCCGCTCGCCTCCGCTGATCGAATACCTTTTGTGTGTTTCTTGACCGATCCTAGAACAAGAACCCAGATGAAAAGAACAAATTTTAAGGTCAGTTTGCAAAAACAATAAACCTTCAATAATTATAACATTTCTTAGGTAAAAAGATCAAACAATGCATCAATAAGAAAGGAATGAATTAGGCAGAAACCATTGCAAATGTTAATCTAGTAGATGTGTCAGGATCACCTGAGTCTATTCTACCAAAATAGTTGTGTAAAACAGCCAGGTGTTTGCATTGTGCCATGAAATTTGTTGAGTTTCCCCAATGCTGCTTCCATAAGCATTACCGTACTCTTACTGGTACAGCATTAGTTACCCTACATAAGACTTTTCACATAACTTCAGGTTACATCATCATTGAGTAGTATTAGGAACGTAACAATATTCAGGTTTCACTCCAAGCCTCAGGCAATCATTTACATTACCACACAACAATAACGCATAACAGTAACTAAAAAAAACAGCACGGATTTATAGAAATTCTTACAGTATGCAGTTAGAAATAACACAAGCCCAGGTACTTTCAAGGTTAAGGTATGAACAGTGGCACACAGCGGTGGGCGACCGGGGCCATGCTTATAAAAAATGTTGTACGAGGGAAAAAGGTTGCCGAGTCAATTCTGGCGCCCCCATCTGGTGGGCGCCCGGGGCCACCGCCCCACCGGCCCCCCTCTGCAAGCTATGGTGCATAAAGTTATCTGCATTATCTCCTCAAATCTTCAGGTCTAAACTGAAATCCTCCCTTTTTCTAAAATCATTTCCTCCACAGCTGTAACAACCTAGCCTCAGATGTGACTATTGCCTGGCTGATAATGTACCTTCCCCATAGCTATTTTAAAAGAGAGGCTGAGCGCCTAAGAGAATAAGCAGCTACTGTCGTGCTGCTTTCCAAGGCGCTATAGAAATCCACGAGATTTTACTTACTTACTTACTTACTCCTGAGTCAAGATAGTACGATGGATGTTAGAGCTGCTACCGACCGGTGTGGCTGTGTATGAACCAAAGGGTGCCGGTCAAAAGAACGCCGATGGCGAACGCAGCAAAGGCGATGCCCACAACGGCAGCGGGATCGAGACCCTCGGCGGCCTCGTTCAGCCGGTCACAGTCGAAATGCACTTCGTCCTGCGTCGCCATCGTCACCTGAGTCGATGAATCTGTGCAACAAATTCCTCGTATAAGCACGAATCATCCGAATGATGGAAAACCAAGCGATAGTTCGTATGCGTGACAAATGAAGCGACATATCAAACGGTTATGTGTGAAAGTGCGATCTGATTTGGAGGGTCTGAGAGCAGTGAAAGGGTTAATGAACAATCATTTTGTATTGATAATAATTATTCTGCTAAGTTTCTGAGTCCAGATTTTAGCACCAATCTATGTGTGTGCAGTGGAATTACCTTGTAGCGCAAAGGTGGTTCTTTGCCTTTCCTGCGTCACGATTGGTCCAATCGATGCCGACTTGATGAAAGCATCCGACAGAGTTAACCTTTTGTCTGCATGTGATGCCGAACATCTCGGATCTGGCGGAGGACACTAGAAACCCAGCGAGCAGAATGCCACAAATGCATCTCTCATCGTTAATAACCAAGGAATGCATTAGAAATAGGCAGAAATTGAAAGATTTTAGAAAAAAATCTTTAATGACAATGACTAGCATTCGCTGTAAAAAGTTTACTGTGCAATCTAAGGACAAACAACATCTTGTTTTAATTCACCATCGCCATCATCATCATCAACACTATTGTCATCAAATTATGTAGTTTTGACTTGACCAATAGAACAAAGGCAACACGATCCACGGCAGTTACGAATGCTGTTTGCTAGTTTTCTTTCCATTCTGATACCTTAATGCTAATGTTGTTGTTATTACAAAATGATAAGAAAGAAACTGACTTTCTGAATTTGCGCGGAGGATGAGTCTGTAAAAGCCGGAGCACAGGACGACGACAGTTGGCATTTGACGATGCTGCCATTCCAGGATTCTTCAAAGGAAAACTGAAAACGCCGACTGTGCGGAGACACGCCCGATCCCAGCCACGAAACCCTCTCCTCGTAGGAGCAGCTGGCAACAGAAACCCAATTGGACAACAAAGGGAAACTGCTGATTCAGCAGCTATGACCTTTCACGGCAACAATGAAATCTCCAAGTACTTAAAGCGCTCTTGATCTTGGCCTGCTGTGACCATGGCGCTATATAAATTGACTTATTAACTAACTACATGCAGCTTGAATCAGCGACACGACCACTCTAACTGAGACCAATAAATTACACACTCCATTGTAAGTAGGGAAGAAAGAGAAGCCCCCCCCCCCGATAAAACTCACGTCCCCCACCTGAACCTTCCACTTCTTAAGGGTTGGATTGCTAACATCAAACGCTCAGCTTCTTTTCCATGTTCTTTGCTCCTTCAAATTTGTTTCCGGTAAACAATACTTGACTTGAAAGTAAACTAATAGCAGGTGATATAATTCCATGAATTTATGAATTTATGAAGACGTTACTTGAAATTATGCGGCAATAAAATAGCTAGGCAAATCTAAATACAGTACTGGTACTTCATTCAATACCAAATCAATTTATTTTCTGGCAAGTTTAAGAGAACCTACATGTATTTATCAGTTAGATCACACCAAGCTGTATGCTGTGACGAAAAACAAGTTTTTAAATTTGGCAGGATTGACAAAAGATTTTAACTAGAAACTATTCATGCGCATTATGCACAGGTGCGTACAATAACCCGAAAATTACGGTTATAGGATCCGGGGTATATGCAGTATTATTGCATCACTTACCCATTTCTGATCAGTTGATAGCTTGGTTGATCTAAAGCCGAGGATTGAACAATGCAGCTATGGATAACCAAGCCAATGATAGAATCTGTATTCAACACACAGAGACATCAATGTACAGCTGAAATAGCATCAATGTACAGCTTTAATATCAATTTCAAATTTGACTACCGGTAAGTCTACTGTTAATGTTAACCAGGGATATTTTTACACCCTCCAACACCCTTTTGATTTGAGACCGACCCCATCTCAGCTATGCTATGACTTTTTTTGCTTGTCAGACTTTTTTGCACGGGACCCCAGAAGTTACGGACACCCCCTCCAAATTGATAATCCTAGAAATAACCCTGAATTATTAACTCTAACATCATTTAATGTAAAGCAGTATCTAAATCACTTGAAATGAAGCAACATGTAGGTTTCAACTTATGCAATTTATATCCCAATTATTCAAATAAAAATGCCAAATAAAATAAAAATGGTGTTTTGAAGTAATTGATTTTTTACCTTGGTTTGAACTTGCTTCCACATACAACATTTCTTTGTCACTGACAATGACTGGAAAGTTAAGCATTTCAAGTTGAAATCCAGGATCCTTGTAAAGCTTCAACGTGTATTTTATCTCCTCCTGAAAATTATATATTTTCTTATTTATTACATTTAATCACTTCTCTTCAACTCCGACATTAAAGTCAATGTTTAATCATGTACCCATCATCTTTTTCTTAAGATGTACAGCGAAACCCGCTTAACTGCATAGGTACCATGCAAGCCTTGCTAATGCGATTAACTGGGCTATGCGAATAGCCGGGACGTCTGATAATTAATTGTACGCACAAAACACTGGCTCAGGTTTTTATGTTGTTATGCGATTATGCGGGTTAAGCAATTAAGCAGTATGCGATTAAGTGGGATCCACTGTACCTGTTTGGCTTGTACTATTCCCACAAATATTGCCCCTCCCGATCGTACTGACCAGGGATATTTTTACCCCCCCCACCCACCCATTTTGAGACCGACACCCCCCAAATTTTCTCCAATCCGAGCCTGAGATGCACCCCTAACACCTTTCAACACCCCCCCCAATTTGAGACCGACACCCCCAAATTGCTAATCCTAGAAATAACCCTGGTACTGACCTTTCCCGGCTTTACCTCGCTCTAATTCGGATTGGACTTGGCGCACCATCGGCTGATGCTACAGGCATTATGATAGTGGCGCTATAGAAGTTGATCAGAGTTCTAAAAACAGCAGCAAACTGCAAAGATTTAATTAATTCAAAATGCATGAAAAACTTCAATGCTGCACTCACGCTGGGATAGACGCAGTGAAAATCCAGACGAACTTCGGATGACTTTTCCAAATCCGAGTTTTCATCGTCCACCCGCGGCTCAAATCCCGAACCCGAGTTATCCAAAAGCGGTCCGGACACGGATCTCCGGTGATGGATAAGAACCTGAAATATCATTCAAATGCACAAGCAATTGGATTCGACGCCTGAAAATATACAGCACTGGATGCCCGAGTATTTAAGGGTTTACAGTTTACAACATGTAAAAGTAAAGTAAGGATTACTGACAGCATTTCTGTATGTTATCCGGTCGTTCTGCAGAGTACGGATTGTTCCGCAGGAGGTCAGCAGGGTCGTCCAGAAATAGTGCGTCATGTTCTGCTTAACGCGGCAAGACCGGTCGTTCAACGAAATATGGGCAGCTGTAAACCTATTTGTCTGAACAGAAATTTTTATAATTAAATTTAAATTATTTAAATTCTAGTTTCCAACACACACACACACACACATATATAACTATTAAATAACAGAATAATAATAATAATGATATTATTATTATTAAATAACAGAATTAACTAGAAATGAGACACAGCAATATCAGTAAAAACAGAAGAACGAATCAATCATCTATTCGATTGGGGCAAGTGCTTTAATCACTAAACAACTAGTCAGACAATCAAAGTCAATCAATCAGATCAATCAATTTGCCTACTAGTATTATATCCCTATTATTCAAATAAAAATGACAATTTTTAACAGGCTATAGCCGTATCTATCACAAGTACCTTAGTCATAGAAGATAATAATAACCACAGTAGTCACTCATATAGCTCTCTATTTCAGCTTCTGCTTGTCATAATCACATTTCACAATTGGAAAAAGTGAACGTTCTTAACCCCATAACTGGGTGCCCCGAGTAACACTCGTCCATTTTACATTGAGTTACAAATAGTTGCCCAGTTAAGGGGTTAAAAGGACCTGTCCTTTCAAATGGTCAGCGCTAAAACACTTCTGAGAGAAATCTAGTTGACAATATCACTTCAGAATAAACAATTATTATCCATTTATTGGTGAATTAGGAAAGATCTGAAAAGAAATAATTTCAAATAAATAAATGGACACTAATTTCAGGGACAAAAAGGAAAGTCATACATTACCTGAAAAACTCAATTCTTAACAGATGACAACTAACCAGAGATTTCTTCCGTAGGCCAATCGTCATGCTGTTTGGATTACAGATGACGCTCGGTGTCAGGTCAGAGTCGACATCGGCCTCATCTGAATATGGACACAAGGAAAAGTCGCCTATGATGGCAAACTAGGAATTTCACGCCTTATGCAAGCGAGTTGATCGAAACAAATGCAAGATGCACACAACCACTTTACACAAACATCATCTCTTGGCAAGTGGAAACATCACAAATAGAATAGCATTCAGGCAAACAAGTCAGATCATGTGCATTTTATTTTTGAAAGAAGAGCAGTTCTGGTGAATCAATAATAATAATAATAATAATAATAATAATAATAATATAATAATAATAATAATAATAATAATAATAATAATAATAATAATTTACTCCAAATCCTTTGGCAGAAGATTGGAAAAATTCAAGAATTAACTGAATTCTAAGCAGGCAATGATTTTGTAGACAGCATTACAAGTGAAGAAGCTGGTGAAATATAAAGAATCTATACTCTAGAGTCTTGGTCATCACACAAACCAACAGGCGATGATGGCCAGCACACAACAGAAGCCCCATGCTGTTCGTAAACACTCTAGCGGTAACACCGATCGACCCACCTCTCCCGTCGACTGTCAGGTCGAAACTATTGGCCCTCCGAGAGTACGTGTACGAGATCGGTTCTCCGTACTTTTCGCTCGTCCACACAACAAGATCCATTCCGCTGAGCAGGGAAAGTCGCTCGGTGACGACACCCACCGTCTGCATCATGACGCCACCGGTGTCCACAAAGTTGTCCGTCTACGCCGGCCACCGTGACACGAACATACATACATACACACGTTAGAATTCAGAAGAGTGATGAAACGAATTATATCCACATTTTCTTGTGTCCCCATCTTCTTTGCATCAAACCATACAATAATCAGCATATTCTGTCTCAATTTTATTCTAGAGCGTTCGAAATGCCACAAAATATGGTGAGCCGTTTGAATAGACATTATACAAAGTCTTCAAGAAATCTATTCTCTGTCAAATCTTTACAAAGTCCATCGAGAGATAAGAGGGGTCAGCAAGATATCTGGTTTCTTGTATCACAGGTTTTATAGACCAAAAAAATTATCTCAAAATTGATACCCTGTTTGACATTGGACTGTGTGAGGACTATTGCTACAGAAGGCTACAGCTATGCAAAAATTCAGAAGAGTGATGAAACGAATTATATCCACATTTTCTTGTGTCCCCATCTTCATTGCATCAAACCATACTAGAACAGTCAAATTGAGTCAATATATTCTGCCTCAGTTTTATTCTAGTGTTGCCGAAATGCCACGAAAAATGGTGAGCTATGCCAAACGGCACTATTTTAAGCAATGAGATGTCGGTTGTGGTACAACATTGCACTGATGTTTCAGTCATAGAGACAACATCGCAGAGACATTTCAGTCGGGGGAAAACGTAACAGAGACATTTAAGTCGTGGTAAAGCATTGTGCTGATAGGTTACTCGTGGTAAAACATAGCAGTCGCTGTACTACATAGCAGAGAAATGTCAAAATTAAATTATATTACATTATAATTTATCTCAAAATATTGCTCGTTAGCAATACTTAGAATATAGCCGTCAAATCTCTGCGGATTGAACCGAACCTCAATTTTTTTTGAGTTAAATCAAATCCAATCTCTGAGGTTCAAATCGAATCCTAGCTCCTTTGAATCAAACCCCCAGATGTGATTTCAATCAGATCTAAATCAAATCGCCATTTAGATTTGCCGGCCTGTGGTCTCTTCCTCTCCAGCCAAATCAATTTCCCCTAAAGGCCTCTGGGATTTGGATAAAACCCTAAAATGATTACAGGCGAATGATATCGACTGACATACTCTCAATTCGACTGTCACCCTATATAGGCCTATCTTTGTATATAGGCCTATCTTTGTATATAGGCCTATCTTTGTATATAGGCCTATCTTTGTATATAGGCCTATCTTTGTATATAGGCCTATCTTTGTATATAGGCCTATCTTTGAAAGTTTGGAAAATTATGCACACACTTAGTAATATGTATACACATACATAAATCATCTGCCAATCTGATACTGCATTCAATCAGTCAGACTCATTTGTTAAATGCATTCTTATCTTGGAATTCAATACCATTAGAGGAACATTATCATTGTTTGTTTACTTTGTCATTGCTGTTTATCCTCCTATCATAATGTTTAAATGAACAGAAAAGCAGACAAGTGTAGAAGGCACTTCGGCCATTGAAGCACAAATGCTTCCAGTCAAACTCTCACAACCAAGAAAATTCCATTGACTTTAAATAATGACTGCAGTAAGGGGTCATCCATAAAGTACGTCATGCTATTTTAGCCATTTTTGACCCCCTGTCACAAATCTCGGACCCCTTAAGGGCGTCGCCCATAAATTATGCCATGCAGGTTTTCTATTTAATATATTTAAGTTTCTCATTCAATTTTCCAGAGCAAAACAGATATTCAACTTCTGACAATGATAAGGAATATAACTGAGACCTAAAATTGTATGTCTCTCTGGCCAAGAAGTATTAACGAGCAATTAAAAACGTCTTTTACCATACCCCCTATCAGGTATAATATTTGACGTTTTATTTATACTGAAAGCATGACGTCATGCTGGTCCGTACCCTACTCTGTCACAAACTGTCACACTTTCTTAGACCCCTCGATCATTACGTACTTTATGGTCGGCCCCCATCTGCACAATTGATTTGCAAAACTGATTGACAACAGACTCTGGACAAGAATTTACTGATGTCAAAACAATGTGGAGCGCATTTCCTTTTGAAGGTGCATATCAGTTTTTCATTTCCTACACTCAATCTTTTTACTCCATCAACATACAGTATAGATTTTCAAAACTCCACATTCATGACATCAAAAACACTCTCCTTCGACGTCTGCAGTGTTTCAAAATAATCCACAGAACTGAACCACGATGTACTAAACTGCCGAGTTGCTGTTGAACGATTTACCTACACATGGTAGGTACTCTAGTTGCACAAGCATCTTTGAAATGGCACGTAGCAACTAATATTCTGGTAAGACATGCCGAACAGAAATCTATTTTGTGGAAAATAGGACACTAAATCAGCCCAATCTTCATCATGACCAGATAACATACTATGCGCCGCCTCAATACAAATGCTCTGTATTCCTATTAAATAAACTGAAGATAATAACAGTCCACCAAAAACCAAAATTAATACCCAACATCATAATTCGCACTCATGGGCTATGTGTGCATGTGTATATATATAAATATAAATATATATATAAATAAATATATATATATATATAATGCAAAATGAGGCTATAACTGGTCAGACTTATGCTTAATTAATAGAGTATATACGTGAAGTAAGATTTGTATTAATAAAAAAGTTGAATACACTATAAACATAACATAAATATACAGGACTGTTTTATACAATCTGATCACAATTGCATGGTAATAACAGGAAAGGAAGAGGGTCAAAGAGCAAGAGAGAAAGACAGAGAATACCTACAACAATATCAAGAGTTCCTCGTAATCCAAAAGTCTTGACCTTCCATCGGGTGGGGTGTTGTGACTTCAGCACCAGCATCAGGTGCCTTCGAAGCAACGGCCTTGAACTTGTTGACCTTGGATGCAGCTCGACGGTCACCGACCTTTGCGCTCCGCCAACGCCCGTACCTGGATCTGCTGCTGCTGCTGCTGCAGGTGCGTTGCCTTCCAACTCCAGGATGTGGACGTCTCTGAAGAGAAGAGAATCAACAGGCAGCACCGTCATTTGCAGGTCCCTCGATCTCCCAATCGGCCCAGATATTCTAACCCTTCGATAATTTAACACGAGACCAATCGTAGAACCCCTCCACAGTATATAGGCGGCCCTGGACCAACATCAATTCAATAATTAGCGCTGGGGTGTGTGTGTGTGGGGGTGTGTGTAAAAGTGACCAATGCGGCGGCACGACGCTTCTATTTATGCAAATTAGCATCCACGAGACCGGGAATCGAGAATTCCGACGGTTGCAGTGACTCTCCTGCGAAAAATACCGCAGTGAGAACACAGCCCCAAGTTCCAAACGGGGACCTAACCGACCTACAGAGGAACTCAAAATACAAAAATCTGCCATTCATCCGCCTAATCTGCTTATTAAAAGTACAAACCGGCTGCAGACATCCTACACAATGCAATGTACCATGGAAAAAGACAATCTTATGCAATAAAAATGCACATCACCACCAACCCTGCCCTTCACAAATATAAACTAAATATTGAAAATTTCAATATGAAGACGCTAATGGCCTAATGCTGAGCAAATAGAATATCTACTTCCGCCATTAAATGTGGTCAAAGATGCACAGCTACGGTACAAGAGAAGAGAAACAATTCACAGAAAATGGCAGCAAATAGAATGGAGCAGAAATGATTCAAAAGAATGAAATGTGGGAAGATGAGTTCACCACCACTCACTTGCTCCTCTGTCCGTTGCTCGATCTCAGCAGACAGCCTCCGATTTCCTGTTCGGTTTTCTTGGGAGTTACCTCCCGGCAAATCTTTGCCAAGCCAGCTGCTCAAACAGCAGCACCAACATCAGAATACATTGAAACGCTATCACTGCTTTTAGATTGTGCTAAAACACTGGCTCAGAATCCAGTGTGGTGTACTGCGTCACAAAATGTGACTCTGAAAATCGTTGACCTCTGTGGAGGAGGAGGAGGAGGAGGAGGAGGAGGAGGAGGAAGAAGAAGAAGAAGAAGAGGAGGGGACTATCACAGTTGCACAGTTTCAGCATTACCGCTCCTAAGGTTGATTAATTGAGCTGCTATGACCCAGTTTGATACATTTTATCAGATAAACTATCATATGACAAGTTACTTAACACCGTAATGTAATCATGATTTTGGGGAATTTCAGATAATTTACCCTCCTCGTGGGGTCCTGGCAATTTCCCATGCCGCCATAGCCCATACAGCTAGTGCGCTCCTGTTAGAATCGAAACCAGCAACAGTGGCGTAGCGAGGGTATCCGGCACCCGGGAGGAGAAGGTGTACTGTTGACGCCCTCAACAGCCAAAACCCCTGACAAGCAAAAAAAGGCCATGACTTATGTTCCTTCGGCACCCCCTCGTTCAGTCAACTCTGCGCACCCTCTGACTGTGACAAAAAGCCCCGATGAGCAAAAAAAGGTCGTCGCTTATTTATCTTACTAACCCAAACCCCATTTTTGCGCCCCCTCCCCCCCACCTCGGAACTTTGATATCATCACACTTACCAATCCCCACAACGTGAACAATGCTTCTATTGGGTTTCACTTCGACCATCGCAGTAACCTGCCCAAGTTTCTGTGAGATCCAATCGAGGAGCGCTCCACTGGAAGAAGAAGAGAGATGCTTCAGTTGACGTACCTTCATATTCAATCTCCTGTCAAGCGCCACACGTGAACCATTCGTCACCTGAAGAAAAATAAAGAAATGCATTTAACTGTGACTCGATTTGCTGAAACTAGGAGCGGACATTGAGTGGGGCGGTTCTCCCCCACTCCCACTCACTGACAACGCCCACCAGGTAGCCTTTTCCAAATATAATTGGGTAGTACTATATTCAAACCTTCGGATTTTTAGCATATTTTCAAGCAATATGAGAGCATATGGGCAATCACCATACTGAAAAATTCTCAATGGTTTGCATAAATCTCACAACCAGTCCGATTAGAGGAGTCCCGCTCCCTTGGACCCACCCTCCCGTGGCTGCGTTAATGGCGGTTATTGCCTATAGTTCTAGCGTTACACAGCAAATGGACATGGTTGGAGATCAATGCTTTCAGAGTCTAAAACTCGGGTTATTGTAAATAGTAGAGACTTCGGGTACACTTCGAGTTCTCGAATATAGTTCTGCTGCCACTGAACGCTGTGCTAATATTTAACCCAGCACCTCAACCACCATACGGCCACTTGGGTCAGTTACAAGAAAGAGCCAAAATGGACTTCCTCTATTTCTTAAAGAAACCAACAGAGGATTTCATTCCATTCTAATGCTCACCACACACACACACACACACACACACACACACACACACACACACACACACACACACACACACACAAAGAATTGACCATATGTATCATACATATTTTATTTCTGATGATAAAATATTTAAATACGTATTTTACGCATATAGTAATTTAGTAAAAGTTCAGTACTAACATTTAGCTGGAAACATGTCTATAATTATTATTATTATTTTAATTATAAATGATGATTTCTATAGCGCTATGTGCGTGGCAAAGGCCATAGTCAAGAGCACTTTACAATAGTCTTTAGTAGGAAATGTTGTAAATATGCGTCTTAAGTTTCGCTAAGAATCGGTCAGGGGGGGTCTTTAGGTTTTCGGGTTTTTTGGGGGTTTTAGGTTTTTAGTTTTTTTTAGGTTTTTAGGGTTTTTAAGATTTTAGGTGTTTTGGGTTTTTAGGTTTTTATGATTTTTAGGTGTTTAGGGTTTTTAGGTTTTTGGGGGTTTTATGTGTTTAGGGTTTTTAGGGTTTTTCGGTGTTTAAGGTTGCTTTATGGGTTTAGGGTTTTTAGGTTTTTATGATTTTTAGGTGCTTAGGGTTATTAGGAAGGGTTTTTAGGTTTTTGGGGTTTTAGGTGTTTAGAGTTTATGGGGTCACATTGGGGTGCTTAGGTTTTTAGGATTTGTAGGGTTTTAAGGTTTTTAGGTTTTAGGGTTTTTAGGTTTTTGGGGTTTTATGTGTTTAGGGTTTTTAAGGTTTTTAGTTTTTTAGGTGTTTCAGGTGTTTAAGATCTTTAGGGGTTTAGGATTTTTAGGTGTTTAGGGTTTTTAGGGTTTTAGGTGTTTAGGGTTTTTAGGGTGATTAGGTTTTTAATGTTTTTAGGGTTTGAGGAGATTTATATGAGATTTATCTAATAATAATAATAATTCAGATTGAAAGTTGTTTAGAAGGGTCTTGTTAAGAAAAACGGCACACTGTTCCGTAAAAAAAACTTCAGAAGAGAGATTAAACAAATAATATCCACATTTGCCTGTGTCTTCATTGCATGAAATCGTGCTAGAATATGTTCTGTCTCAACCGCAGGTTTTAACGTTATTTCGTCCTATTTCGCCCTATTCTAGAGCGCTCAAAATGCCACGAAAAACCCTAAAAACCAAAAAACCAGTAGCAACTGCTGACCGGGTGACGGGTATAAACCTCTGCCCCCACATCGGGAATTAAGCGGCATAGAAGAACGGACAGGGTAACAACACATGAGGTCAACGCACGGGGCAGTTCCAGCGAGGTCACGCAGTGAAGAATAGACAACCCCAAATACTGTGCATTGCGATTCTGGCCAATAACGTGAAACCAGGTGAGCAAAATGATGCAAATAAAAGAAGCTTCATCACCTTCTCTCTCTCTCTCTCTCTCTCTCTCTCTCTCTCTCTCTCTCTCTCTCTCTCTCTCTCTCTCTCTCTCTCTCTCACTGTGATTAGGTTTGTTCAAAACCTGATGTTAAATAGATGTACTGTTTCTGCTATATGATTGAATTTAATGAATAACTAAAAGTAGAAACTCACCCAAAACTGCAACTGAGACGAAAGGTCAATTCCTTCCAACTGAATATTCCACCGAATTGAAACATTAGAAACCAACACAAAGGCGAGTTTCTTTGTCAGAATTCCTGTATGGTTCACAAATGAAAGCCTTTTACCTGAAAGTTGCTTTCTGAAAATTGTCAGGGGCACTGATCATACTTACCAACCCATCTATTCATACACTGAACTAAAGTAACAATCTGTGGAAACACCGCAAATCAAAGGTAGGTGTCTTTAAGGTTACCTGCTCTCTAATCCTTTAGACACAGACTGAGTTGTTGCTGGTTCAGCTCCCCCCCCATAATTCAAAGATATTATGAAATAATGATTTACAGGTTTCAAATTTCAACTGAAATTTTAATTCACACCCAAAATTCAAACAATTCAGCATTTTTAAAAAATCCACTTCAAGTTCAGAGCATTCATCAAAAACACAAAAAGCAAATGGAACATTAAAATAGATACAATTATCACAACTCATAATTCATAATAGCAACAAAGCCATTATATATCTAGGCAGTATCGTAGTTTCATCGTTATAACACACACTAAATTTCATGACAAGTGAATATGATACAGTGACACTCAACTAATATCACACTCAGTTCACACATCATTTTATTTGAACTTATGCATAAATATATGTACAGTATATATGTATACTGGGCTTACTGGCCTATTTATATAGTGCCGATAAGCATTGCAAAAGACAAGGGACTCATCTCTCTCTCTCTCTCTCTCTCTCTCTCTCTCTCTATATATATATATATATATATATATATATATATATATATATATATATATATATATACACACACACACACACACACACATATATATATATATACATTAGGTCTGGTAACGATGGGACAATTTTTAATCGATTAATTTCGATTAAAATAATTACATATAGCTTTTGGCTGATCTTCTTGAACTGCAATTTGCAACTGTGCACAATGTCTACTTTGCCATCTGCAGTTCAAAAATAAAACAAAAGTGTTTGCTCATCTCTCCCCTAATTGGAAAATGGTCATGTGGCAAATGCCCAAGACCTTGCCATTCATTCAAGAATCGTGCTTCACTCGCCCAGAGAAACCCCCCCCGGGTGATCACAATTCGTGGACCTCAACGATGCAATCCATGATATATACAGTATATATATATATATATATATATATATACAGTATTATATATACAGTATTATATATACATACATACACACATACATACATATATACATACATACACACAAACGCACACGCACACACACACATATATATATATATATATAATAAGGTGTTGCAAATTTTGATTTTCAATTACTTTCAAGTGGTTTCATATGAGCTTTGACTTACTCACTTATTATGAATGTAATAATGTTTTTGTTTGAAAGATCATCTAAGTTCATAAATTTTTAGCATATGTCCTTCATATACTTGTCTAGCAGATTTCTTAAATCCATAGATACTCTAGTAAATTTGAAGACACTGCCATAAAACAAGAATGTGCTACAAAGGCGACGTCAGCTACAAAACGAAAAGGGGTTTAAGAGAGCTGGTTTCTTGTATGACAAGTTCTATAGACCACAAAAATATTATATAATTTATACCCTGTTTGACAAATGACAATGCAAGAATTAGTGCTACAGTAGGCTATAGATATGCAAAAGTCAGAAGAGTGATAAAACAAATTGAAACCACATTTTCGTGTGTTCCCAGCTTAGTTTAGTCAAACCATACTAAAATTGTCAATATATTCTGCCTCAATTTTATTCTAGAGCATTCGAAATGCCCCAAGGCGCCATAGAAATCCATATATATATATATATATATATATATATATATATATATATATATATATATATATATATATATATAAAACCACATTTAATACATACAAGAGAGTCATACACGAGAGAGAGGTGTATACATTATATATGTATATATAAACATATATATTCCATATTCCTCTTCCAGTCTTAAGTGAAAAGGAGTAACTCACCAGCCGATGAATCCTGTTTGGACTTTATTTGTAGGTTGATCCGAGTAGCCGCAGTTTGGTGGCTGTCTCTCGCGACTGTGGTGAGACTTGGTCGCCATTCCAGTGGAGGAGTTGTCACCTGGATGACGTGTATTTCCTGATCGAGGGAGGCAGCAGGAGGTCGTATGCTGATGTCGTCTCCCTCTTCTGCCTCCTCCCCCTCCTTCTCCTCCTCTCTGCAACCTTCCGTCTGACGATTTTCCTCGTAAAATGCCCGGACGAATGGAGATCGGAATGACTTCTGCATTTCGCAAACGTCTCTGTAGAAATCATCTGAAATTAGAAACAACTCAACAAGGTACAAAGCGACAGCAACAATACAAAACCCAATGAAATGGCATTCAATGTCAGTAAATAATATGAAGTAAGTAAGTAAGCAAGTAAAATCTCGTGGATTTCTATAACGCCTTGGAAAGCAGCAGAACAGTAGCTGCTTATTCTCTTAGGTGCTCAACCTCTCTTTAAATAGCCATAGAAAAAAGTAGAAAGAACACTAACTGTTATACTATTTTTTAAAAATTGCAACACAAGAAGAAAGAAAGTCACTATTAATACCCTGATATATGACAACGCATCTGATGCCACTGCAGCTGTGGTACTTGTGCAACTCTATATGCAAAAGTATTAATAAGATCCATACATCAGTATCAGTATTCTGTATTAAACAGTCAGATATAGTGTCACAGTCCAGATGCACTTAAACCCAATTACCACCCCACCCCCACCCCCCATCCACACCCTTGATACATATAAAGTGCGGGCAACTGGCCTCTGTCTCATAATTCAAAAGACATTTCTCCATCTTCAAGTCAGAATTCCAAGGGGCCTGATAAATAGAAAGCTCTCAAAACGCCACATACGCACACGCACACACACACATGCACATGGCCCTGCATGTGGCCCTGCTGCGCAACCAGCAACCAATCGCACGCCAGTCACACGTAAGCATAATACAGAAGCGCACAGGGAGAAGTCATACAATCCCATTCCCCAGTACATCCATGCATAAATATTTTTCCATCAATAATTCAGCAGTGGTATGGGACTGGTCGACCTCGGCTGTTCCAGCAAACGAACCGCCACTCCCCCCCACCAATGCTGTTTTTGCCAAATTAAAACTTCGCCAGTGCAGTGAAATCATGTTTTTTGTTGGAGGGGGGAGGAGTGGACCATTCGGATGTAAGCTATTCATGAGTCATGACAAAGCAAAGATGACCCAGCTGATGTGCCCTGGGAGAGGGGGCGCTAGGGACAGAAGCAATCGGAATAGTCTCTGCCGCGGCCGGGACTCGAACCGCGGACCTCGAGAGTGGCAGACCAGTACGCTAACCACTGCTCCACCGCGCACACCGTAATTACCATTTGCCAATCAAAGGATATGGTCGTCGGTCGGTCGGTGTCGGTTTCATGAAGTCCTTTACCCCCCTTTCCCCGAGAAAACGCTTAGTCTCCGCTGGCGATCTTCGACATACCTCCTCTTGCATCCCTCCTTACCTCTGATACCGGCAGAGACTCGCGGCAGAGACTATTCCGATTGCTTCTGTCCCTAGCGCCCCCTCTCCCAGGGCACATCAGCTGGGTCATCTTTGCTTTGTCATGACTCATGGTCGGTAGGTAGATTTAAGTTAATAAAAAAGAAACTCATCATCCGAGGTCAATCAAAACACCATAAAATTCCCCACTTTTTTCTAAAACGGCAACACGGTATCAGAGGTAAGGAGGGATGCAAGAGGAGGTATGTCGAAGATCGCCAGCGGAGACTAAGCGTTTTCTCGGGGGAAGGGGGGTAAAGGACTTCATGAAACCGACACAAGAAATATCCTGCATACTTCCGAAACACTCGTGGTGCAAAGAAAGTTATCTAAAATGCTAAAAACCAGAGGATGAAAACGGTTCAACAAATGAAGATAAGACCCGTGCCGAGGTTAAAAGACAAGGTTTATATCCACGATAACCCAGAGCTTGCTTTAACGTTCAGGGATACACAAAACGTGCAGTGATAAAATGAAAATGTGTAGTGGTAAAATGCCATTTTCCGTGCTTAGTACAGTGATAAATTTTCAGAACGACCTTTTTTGCTTGTTTTTTTGCGCTGATGTCCACAAATGAGTTATGAGTTCTGTGTGCAGTGATAAATTTTTCTTAAAAAAGGCTCTGTGATAACCTATCAACCAAGCAGGCCTATTCGACAGTGGCAGCTCCAGGATTTGGCAAGTGGGGGACCGTTGGGGTGGCAACTTCTAATCATGAGGGCCAACCACTTGTTGTTAAGTATGTAGTACAGTATTAAGTATAGGGTCACAACAGGGGGGCCACTGGGAGGGCCAGACACTCAATAGGGGGCACGGGCCCCCCGGCCCACCCCCTGTGGATCCGCCACTGCTATTCGAAGCTCTGTTAGTGGCTGAGAAGTCAAAGACGACGAGTGTGGTAACAGTGGCGGCTCCACCGGGGGGGCCAGGGGCCCGTGCCCCTGTTGAGAGCCTGCCCCCAGTGCCCCCAGTTGGGACCCTATACTTAATGCTACATACATTAAACAACAAATGGTTGGCCCCCATGATTAGAAGTTGCCACCCCACCGGCCCCCCCACTTGCCAAATCCTAGAGCCGCCACTGTGTGGTAACCTCAAATCAGTAAAACAGGACTTCAATTTCACCGCTATCTGTACCAGTCATGTCCCCATTGACCTGAAAAACCAGGCTGCACAAAGCCATTATTAACTCTAAGCAAGACTAAACAGGATATCTCTGAAAAATGTGCTCAATTAATGTTCTCAGTTAATCTTGCCGTTTAATAATAATACATTAAAGCTAATTATTAAACACGCGGAGGAATGTGATATTTGGCAAAATGCTCACAGACTTTCTATGCAGAGAAAAGCTTATTTCAATTCTCAAACAGATAGCAACGGAGAAAAATGCTACATAACAAAAATATTACCAGAAACTATTCAAACATTCAATACCAAATTCTGAATTGTCATTGAAAGTCTTTTAAAACAGCCATAAAGTTTAACCTCTTGGCGTTAGAATAATTGTGAAAATGACGTACCAAAAGCGTTAGATTATATATTTTTGAGGCGAAACGACGTTATTACAATATTACGCCTAACCCTAACCCTAGCCAATGGCTTAGCCTTTACGGATTCAAACAAAATTTTACAGACATAAAGATACATCAATCTATGTCATAAGTGCAAAATTTCATAAGAATATATTCACTCATTTGAGCACTTTTCAACGTTTGCGATTTGCCCTTACTGCTTATATATTAACCCTAACCCTAACCATTGGCTTAGCCTTTACTGATTGAAACGAAATTTTACAGACATAAAGAACTTTTAATTTGTTTCATCACTCTTCTGACTTTTGCATATCAGCCTACTGTAGCACTAATATATGCATTGTCCAATGACAAACAAGTTATCAATTATATAATATTTTTGTGGTCAATAGAACTTGTCGTACAAGAAACCAGCTCTCTTAAACCCCTTCTTATCTTTCATTCGATTTTTAGACATTTAACAAAGAACAGATTGCTGAAAGACTTTGTAGGCCTATAGTATCGTTTCAAATGGGTCACCATTTCTCGGGGCATTTCGAATGCTCTAGAATAAAATTGAGGCAGAATATATTGACAATTCTAGTATGGTTTGACTCAGCTAAGCTGGGGATACACGAAAATGTGGTTTTAATTTGTTTCATCACTCTTCTGACTTTTGCATATCAGCCTACTGTAGCACTAATTTATGCATTGTCCAATGACAAACAGGTTATCAATTATATAATATTTTTGTGGTCTATAGTACTTGTCATACAAGAAACCAGCTCTCTTAAACCCCTCTCTTGTTCGATTTTTTAGACATTTAACAAAGAACAGATTGCTGAAAGACTTTGTAGGCCTATAGTGTCGTTTCAAATGGATCACCATTTTTCGGGGCATTTCGAATGCTCTAGAATAAAATTGAGACAGAATATATTGACAATTCTATTACGGTTTGACTCAACTAAGCTGGGGATACACGAAAATGTGGTTTTAATTTGTTTCATCACTCTTCTGACTTTTGCATAGCAGCCCACAGTAGCACTAATATATGCATTGTCCAATGTCAAAGAGGACATTAATTATATAATATTTTTGTGGTCTATAGAACTTGTCATACAAGAAACCAGCTCTCTTAAACCCCTTCTTATCTCTCGTTCGATTTTTTAGACATTTAACAAAGAACAGATTGCTGAAAGACTTTGTAGGCCTATAGTGTAGTTTCAAATGGGTCACCATATTTGGGGGCATTTCGAATGCTCTAGAATAAAATTGAGGCAGAATATATTGACAATTCTAGTATGGTTTGACTCAGCTAAGCTGGGGATACACGAAAATGTGGCTTTAATTTGTTTCATCACTCTTCTGACTTTTGCATATCAGCCTACTGTAGCACTAATATATGCATTGTCCAATGACAAACAGGTTATCAATTATATAATATTTTTGTGGTCTATAGAACTTGTCATACAAGAAACCAGCTCTCTTAAACCCCATCTTATCTCTCGTACGAATTTTTAGACATTTGACAGAAAACAGATTTCTGAACGACTTTGTATAGTGTTATTTCATTTTCGTGGCATTTCGAAAGCTCTAGAAAAAAATTGAGACAGAATATATTGACAATTCTATTACGGTTTGACTCAACTAAGCTGGGGATACACGAAAATGTGGTTTTAATTTGTTTCATCACTCTTCTGACTTTTGCATAGCAGCCCACTGTAGCACTAATATATGCATTGTCCAATGTCAAAGAGGACATTAATTATATAATATTTTTGTGGTCTATAGAACTTGTCATACAAGAAACCAGCTCTCTTAAACCCCTTCTTATCTCTCTTCAATTTTTTAGACATTTAACAAAGAACAGATTGCTGAAAGACTTTGTAGGCCTATAGTGTAGTTTCAAATGGGTCACCATATTTGGAGGCATTTCGAATGCTCTAGAATAAAATTGAGGCAGAATATATTGACAATTCTAGTATGGTTTGACTCAGCTAAGCTGGGGATACACGAAAATGTGGCTTTAATTTGTTTCATCACTCTTCTGACTTTTGCATAGCAGCCTACTGTAGCACTAATATATGCATTGTCCAATGTCAAAGAGGACATTAATTATATAATATTTTTGTGGTCTATAGAACTTGTCATACAAGAAACCAGCTCTCTTAAACCCCTTCTTATCTCTCGTTCGATTTTTTAGACATTTAACAAAGAACAGATTGCTGAAAGACTTTGTAGGCCTACAGTGTCGTTTCAAATGGATCACCATTTCTCGGGGCATTTCGAATGCTCCAGAATAAAATTGAGGCAGAATATATTGACAATTCTAGTATGGTTTGACTCAGCTAAGCTGGGGATACACGAAAATGTGGTTTTAATTTGTTTCATCACTCTTCTGACTTTTGCATATCAGCCTACTGTAGCACTAATACATGCATTGTCCAATGTAAAAATACAGGTTATCAATTATATAATATTTTTGTGATCTATAGAACTTGTCATACAAGAAACCAGCGCTCTTAAACCCCTTCTTTTCTCTTGTTCGATTTTTTAGACATTTAACAAAGAACAGATTGCTGAAAGACTTTGTAGGCCTATAGTGTCGTTTCAAATGGGTCACCATTTTTTGGGACATTTCGAATGCTCTAGAATAAAATTGAGGCAGAATATATTGAAAATTCTAGTACGGTTTGACTCAGCTAAGCTGGGGATACACGAAAATGTGGTTTTAATTTGTTTCATCACTCTCTGACTTTTGCATATCCGTCTACTGTAGCACTAATATATGCATTGTCCAATGACAAACAGGTTATCAATTATATAATATTTTTGTGGTCTGTAGAACTTGTCATACAAGAAACCAGCTGTCTTAAAGCCCTTCTTATCTCTCGTTCGATTTTTTAGACACTTGACAGAGAACAGATTTCTGAAAGACTTTGTATAGTGTTGTTTCATTTTCGTGGCATTTTGAAAGCTCTAGAAAGAAAATTGAGACAGAATATATTGACAATTCTATTACGGTTTGACTCAGCTAAGCTGGGGATACACGAAAATGTGGTTTTAATTTGTTTCATCACTCTTCTGACTTTTGCATAGCAGCCCACAGTAGCACTAATATATGCATTGTCCAATGTCAAAGAGGACATTAATTATATAATATTTTTGTGGTCTATAGAACTTGTCATACAAGAAACCAGCTCTCTTAAACCCCTTCTTATCTCTCGTTCGATTTTTTAGACATTTAACAAAGAACAGATTGCTGAAAGACTTTGTAGACCTATAGTGTCGTTTCAAATGGATCACCATTTCTCGGGGCATTTCGAATGCTCTAGAATAAAATTGAGGCAGAAAATATTGACAGTTCTAGTATGGTTTGACTCAGCTAAGCTGGGGATACACGAAAATGTGGTTTTAATTTGTTTCATCACTCTTCTGACTTTTGCATATCAGCCTACTGTAGCACTAATATATGCATCGTCCAATGACAAACAGGTTATCAATTATATAATATTTTTGTGGTCTATAGAACTTGTCATACAAGAAACCAGCTGTCTTAAAGCCCTTCTTATCTCTCGTTCGAATTTTTAGACAGTTGACAGAGAACAGATTTCTGAAAGACTTTCTATAGTGTTGTTTCATTTTCGTGGCATTTCAGAAAGCTCTAGAAAAAATTGAGACAGAATATATTGACAATTCTAGTACAGTTTGACTCAGCTAAGCTGGGGATACACGAAAATGTGGTTTTAATTTGTTTCATCACTCTTCTGACTTTTGCATATCAGCCTACTGTAGCACTAATATATGCATTGTCCAATGACAAATAGGTTATCAATTATATAATATTTTTGTGGTCTATAGAACTTGTCATACAAGAAACTAGCTCTCTTAAACCCCTTCTTATCTCTCGTTCGATTTTTTAGACATTTGACAGAGAACAGATTTCTGAAAGACTTTGTATAGTGTTGTTTCATTTTCGTGGCATTTCGAAAGCTCTAGAAAAAAATTGAGACAGAATATATTGACAATTCTAGTATGGTTTGACTCAGCTAAGCTGGGGATACACGAAAATGTGGTTTTAATTTGTTTCATCACTCTCTGACTTTTGCATAGCAGCCTACTGCAGCACTAATACATGCATTGTCCAATGTCAAACATGTTATCAATTATATAATATTTTTGTGGTCTATAGAACTTGTCATACAAGAAACCAGCTCTCTTAAACCCCTTCTTATCTCTCGTTCGATTTTTTAGACATTTAACAAAGAACAGATTGCTGAAAGACTTTGTAGGCCTATAGTGTCGTTTCAAATGGATCACCATTTCTCGGGGCATTTCGAATGCTCTAGAATAAAATTGAGGCAGAATATATTGACAATTCTAGTATGGTTTGACTCAGCTAAGCTGGGGATACACGAAAATGTGGCTTTAATTTGTTTCATCACTCATCTGACTTTTGCATATCAGCCTACTGTAGCACTAATATATGCATTGTCCAATGACAAACAGGTTATCAATTATATAATATTTTTGTGGTCTATAAAACTTGTCATAGAAGAAACCAGCAGTCTTAAAGCCCTTCTTATCTCTCGTTCGAATTTTTAGACAGTTGACAGAGAGAACAGATTTCTGAAAGACTTTCTATAGTGTTGTTTCATTTTCGTTTTCGTGGCATTTCAAAGCTCTAGAAAAAATTGAGACAGAATATATTGACAATTCTAGTACGGTTTGACTCAGCTAAGCTGGGGATACACGAAAATGTGGTTTTAATTTGTTTCATCACTCTTCTGACTTTTGCATAGCAGCCTACTGTAGCACTAATATATGCATTGTCCAATGTCAAAGAGGACATTAATTATATAATATTTTTGTGGTCTATAGAACTTGTCATACAAGAAACCAGCTCTCTTAAACCCCTTCTTATCTCTCGTTCGATTTTTTTAGACATTTAACAAAGAACAGATTGCTGAAAGACTTTGTAGGCCTACAGTGTCGTTTCAAATGGATCACCATTTCTCGGGCATTTCGAATGCTCCAGAATAAAATTGAGGCAGAATATATTGACAATTCTAGTATGGTTTGACTCAGCTAAGCTGGGGATACACGAAAATGTGGCTTTAATTTGTTTAATCACTCTTCTGACTTTTGCATATCAGCCTACTGTAGCACTAATATATGCATTGTCCAATGACAAACAGGTTATCAATTATATAATATTTTTGTGGTCTATAGAACTTGTCATACAAGAAACCAGCTCTCTTAAACCCCATCTTATCTCTCTCATTTAATTTTTAGACATTTGACAGAAAACAGATTTCTGAACGACTTTGTATAGTGTTATTTCATTTTCGTGGCATTTCGAAAGCTCTAGAAAAAAATTGAGACAGAATATATTGACAATTCTATTACGGTTTGACTCAACTAAGCTGGGGATACACGAAAATGTGGTTTTAATTTGTTTCATCACTCTTCTGACTTTTGCATAGCAGCCCACTGTAGCACTAATATATGCATTGTCCAATGTCAAAGAGGACATTAATTATATAATATTTTTGTGGTCTATAGAACTTGTCATACAAGAAACCAGCTCTCTTAAACCCCTTCTTATCTCTCTTCAATTTTTTAGACATTTAACAAAGAACAGATTGCTGAAAGACTTTGTAGGCCTATAGTGTAGTTTCAAATGGGTCACCATATTTGGAGGCATTTCGAATGCTCTAGAATAAAATTGAGGCAGAATATATTGACAATTCTAGTATGGTTTGACTCAGCTAAGCTGGGGATACACGAAAATGTGGCTTTAATTTGTTTCATCACTCTTCTGACTTTTGCATAGCAGCCTACTGTAGCACTAATATATGCATTGTCCAATGTCAAAGAGGACATTAATTATATAATATTTTTGTGGTCTATAGAACTTGTCATACAAGAAACCAGCTCTCTTAAACCCCTTCTTATCTCTCGTTCGATTTTTTAGACATTTAACAAAGAACAGATTGCTGAAAGACTTTGTAGGCCTACAGTGTCGTTTCAAATGGATCACCATTTCTCGGCATTTCAATGCTCCAGAATAAAATTGAGGCAGAATATATTGACAATTCTAGTATGGTTTGACTCAGCTAAGCTGGGGATACACGAAAATGTGGTTTTAATTTGTTTCATCACTCTTCTGACTTTTGCATATCAGCCTACTGTAGCACTAATACATGCATTGTCCAATGTAAAAATACAGGTTATCAATTATATAATATTTTTGTGATCTATAGAACTTGTCATACAAGAAACCAGCGCTCTGAAACCCCTTCTTTTCTCTTGTTCGATTTTTTAGACATTTAACAAAGAACAGATTGCTGAAAGACTTTGTAGGCCTATAGTGTCGTTTCAAATGGGTCACCATTTTTTTGGGACATTTCAATGCTCTAGAATAAAATTGAGGCAGAATATATTGAAAATTCTAGTACGGTTTGACTCAGCTAAGCTGGGGATACACGAAAATGTGGTTTTAATTTGTTTCATCACTCTCTGACTTTTGCATATCAGTCTACTGTAGCACTAATATATGCATTGTCCAATGACAAACAGGTTATCAATTATATAATATTTTTGTGGTCTATAGAACTTGTCATACAAGAAACCAGCTGTCTTAAAGCCCTTCTTATCTCTCGTTCGATTTTTTAGACACTTGACAGAGAACAGATTTCTGAAAGACTTTGTATAGTGTTGTTTCATTTTCGTGGCATTTTGAAAGCTCTAGAAAGAAAATTGAGACAGAATATATTGACAATTCTATTACGGTTTGACTCAGCTAAGCTGGGGATACACGAAAATGTGGTTTTAATTTGTTTCATCACTCTTCTGACTTTTGCATAGCAGCCCACTGTAGCACTAATATATGCATTGTCCAATGTCAAAGAGGACATTAATTATATAATATTTTTGTGGTCTATAGAACTTGTCATACAAGAAACCAGCTCTCTTAAACCCCTTCTTATCTCTCGTTTCGATTTTTAGACATTTAACAAAGAACAGATTGCTGAAAGACTTTGTAGACCTATAGTGTCGTTTCAAATGGATCACCATTTCTCGGGGCATTTCGAATGCTCTAGAATAAAATTGAGGCAGAAAATATTGACAGTTCTAGTATGGTTTGACTCAGCTAAGCTGGGGATACACGAAAATGTGGTTTTAATTTGTTTCATCACTCTTCTGACTTTTGCATATCAGCCTACTGTAGCACTAATATATGCATTGTCCAATGACAAACAGGTTATCAATTATATAATATTTTTGTGGTCTATAGAACTTGTCATACAAGAAACCAGCGCTCTTAAACCCCTTCTTATCTCTTGTTCGATTTTTTAGACATGTAACAAAGAACAGATTGCTGAAAGACTTTGTAGGCCTATAGTGTCGTTTCAAATAGGTCACCATTTTTTGGGGCATTTCAAATGCTCTAGAATAAAATTGAGGCACAATATATTGAAAATTCTAGTACGGCTTGACTCAGCTAAGCTGGGGATACACGAAAATGTGGTTTTAATTTGTTTCATCACCCTCTGACTTTTCCATATCAGCCTACTGTAGCACTAATATATGCATCGTCCAATGACAAACAGGTTATCAATTATATAATATTTTTGTGGTCTATAGAACTTGTCATACAAGAAACCAGCTGTCTTAAAGCCCTTCTTATCTCTCGTTCGAATTTTTAGACAGTTGACAGAGAACAGATTTCTGAAAGACTTTCTATAGTGTTGTTTCATTTTCGTGGCATTTCGAAAGCTCTAGAAAAAAATTGAGACAGAATATATTGACAATTCTAGTACAGTTTGACTCAGCTAAGCTGGGGATACACGAAAATGTGGTTTTAATTTGTTTCATCACTCTTCTGACTTTTGCATATCAGCCTACTGTAGCACTAATATATGCATTGTCCAATGACAAATAGGTTATCAATTATATAATATTTTTGTGGTCTATAGAACTTGTCATACAAGAAACTAGCTCTCTTAAACCCCTTCTTATCTCTCGTTCGATTTTTTTAGACATTTGACAGAGAACAGATTTCTGAAAGACTTTGTATAGTGTTGTTTCATTTTCGTGGCATTTTGAAAGCTCTAGAAAAAAATTGAGACAGAATATATTGACAATTCTAGTATGGTTTGACTCAGCTAAGCTGGGGATACACGAAAATGTGGTTTTAATTTGTTTCATCACTCTCCTGACTTTTGCATAGCAGCCTACTGCAGCACTAATACATGCATTGTCCAATGTCAAACATGTTATCAATTATATAATATTTTTATGGTCTATAGAACTTGTCATACAAGAAACCAGCTCTCTTAAACCCCTTCTTATCTCTCGTTCGATTTTTTAGACAATTAACAAAGAACAGATTGCTGAAAGACTTTGTAGGCCTATAGTGTCGTTTCAAATGGATCACCATTTCTCGGGGCATTTCGAATGCTCTAGAATAAAATTGAGGCAGAATATATTGACAATTCTAGTATGGTTTGACTCAGCTAAGCTGGGGATACACGAAAATGTGGCTTTAATTTGTTTCATCACTCTTCTGACTTTTGCATATCAGCCTACTGTAGCACTAATACATGCATTGTCCAATGACAAACAGGTTATCAATTATATAATATTTTTGTGGTCTATAGAACTTGTCATAGAAGAAACCAGCAGTCTTAAAGCCCTTCTTATCTCTCGTTCGAATTTTTAGACAGTCGACAGAGAACAGATTTCTGAAAGACTTTCTATAGTGTTGTTTCATTTTCGTGGCATTTCGAAAGCTCTAGAAAAAAATTGAGACAGAATATATTGACAATTCTAGTACGGTTTGACTCAGCTAAGCTGGGGATACACGAAAATGTGGTTTTAATTTGTTTCATCACTCTTCTGACTTTTGCATAGCAGCCTACTGTAGCACTAATATATGCATTGTCCAATGTCAAAGAGGACATTAATTATATAATATTTTTGTGGTCTATAGAACTTGTCATACAAGAAACCAGCTCTCTTAAACCCCTTCTTATCTCTCGTTCGATTTTTTAGACATTTAACAAAGAACAGATTGCTGAAAGACTTTGTAGGCCTACAGTGTCGTTTCAAATGGATCACCATTTCTCGGGGCATTTCGAATGCTCCAGAATAAAATTGAGGCAGAATATATTGACAATTCTAGTATGGTTTGACTCAGCTAAGCCGGGGATACACGAAAATGTGGCTTTAATTTGTTTAATCACTCTTCTGACTTTTGCATATCAGCCTACTGTAGCACTAATATATGCATTGTCCAATGACAAACAGGTTATCAATTATATAATATTTTTGTGGTCTATAGAACTTGTCATACAAGAAACCAGCTCTCTTAAAGCCCTTCTTATCTCTCGTTCGAATTTTTAGACAGTTGACAGAAAACAGATTTCTGAAAGACTTTGTATAGTGTTGTTTCATTTTCGTGGCATTTCGAAAGCTCTAGAAAAAAATTGAGACAGAATATATTGACAATTCTAGTACGGTTTGACTCAGCTAAGCTGGGGATACACGAAAATGTGGTTTTAATTTGTTTCATCACTCTTCTGACTTTTGCATAGCAGCCTACTGTAGCACTAATATATGCATTGTCCAATGACAAACAGGTTATCAATTATATAATATTTTTATGGTCTATAGAACTTGTCATACAAGAAACCAGCTCTCTTAAAGCCCTTCTTATCTCTCGTTCGAATTTTTAGACAGTTGACAGAAAACAGATTTCTGAAAGACTTTGTATAGTGTTGTTTCATTTTCGTGGCATTTCGAAAGCTCTAGAAAAAATTGAGACAGAATATATTGACAATTCTAGTACGGTTTGACTCAGCTAAGCTGGGGATACACGAAAATGTGGTTTTAATTTGTTTCATCACTCTTCTGACTTTTGCATAGCAGCCTACTGTAGCACTAATATATGCATTGTCCAATGTCAAAGAGGACATTAATTATATAATATTTTTGTGGTCTATAGAACTTGTCATACAAGAAACCAGCTCTCTTAAACCCCTTCTTATCTCTCGTTCGATTTTTTAGACATTTAACAAAGAACAGATTGCTGAAAGACTTTGTAGGCCTACAGTGTCGTTTCAAATGGATCACCATTTCTCGGGGCATTTCGAATGCTCCAGAATAAAATTGAGGCAGAATATATTGACAATTCTAGTATGGTTTGACTCAGCTAAGCTGGGGATACACGAAAATGTGGTTTTAATTTGTTTCATCACTCTTCTGACTTTTGCATATCAGCCTACTGTAGCACTAATATATGCATTGTCCAATGACAAACAGGTTATCAATTATATAATATTTTTGTGGTCTATAGAACTTGTCATACAAGAAACCAGCTCTCTTAAAGCCCTTCTTATCTCTCGTTCGAATTTTTAGACATTTGACAGAGAACAGATTTCTTAAAGACTTTGTATAGTGTTGTTTTATTTTCGTGGCATTTTGAAAGCTCTAGAAAAAAATTGAGACAGAATATATTGACATTTCTAGTACGGTTTGACTCAGCTAAGCTGGGGATACACGAAAATGTGGTTTTAATTTCAATCTATGTAGTAAGTGCCAAATTTCATAAGAATATATTCACTCCTTTGAGCACTTTTCAACGTTTGCAATTTGCCCTTTATGCTTATATATTAACCTACCGAGAATGGTATTGGCAGACGTGTGATTGGCTAGCACTTTTGACTGGCAAGTGAAGAAGACCTAGCAATCACGTTTTTTGAAAAATTAGGCCACCATGTCTTGCATATCAAAAGTGCTTGGCATTCAGAATTTTGCCTGTGGTATTCTCTTTTGCTTAAAATGGACATTTTTATCAAGGTGCTCTTTTACCTGTCCCAAATGCCTAAGTCACAGCCAGTGCCAAATATATCCCGCTTTTGTCAAGGTAAATTTAGTTGCTCTGAAACTGATATCTTGCCCGTATCACGTACGGGATTAACGCTAAGGAGGTTAATCATGTTCTACGAAATCCAAGATAAATTATAATTCCTGGTAAAATATATTCCATATTACTTCTCAAAGTCATGGAATCCTTTCATCTGAAACAAAATAAAGTTCTAGAAGGAGAAAGCCTTCTGCCGTTAGATGGCCAAACAACCGTGGCCGCCGATATCAACCCACCCAGGAAGCAGACTGGAAAACAGACACATGATCAATCAAACGACTTCCAGGAACATGGACCCAGACACGGAAGCCTCGGCTTCCATGACCCAGATAAGCGGTAACACAGTCAATTAACAAAAGAATCAGATAAACGGAACTCAATCAAATGCCAACCAATCTGTCTCTCTCTCACACAGCCACAGAGGAGGTCCGTGTGTGTGTGTGTGTGTGTGGGGAGGGGGTTCGTCAGAGTTGAACATAAGCTCCAAACGCCCCCACTTAATCCAGCGCCACTGGTGGGTGGCCAGTATCAGCAAAATTGCATTCACTCAAGCCACTCCCCACCCCCACCCCACCCCGGAAAAGCCAAGAACCCGGTAAGCTCGGAAAGAGTGTCCCATTGGATCATCTTTGGAAATCCTGGGGCAGATCGAAATCCAGGATCTTGGATTTCCACAGTCACCCGCTCTCACTCGGATTTTGTCAAACACGACATGCCAGAACGTCCCTGGAGGACAAAGATCCATTCGAATCCTGGATTATCACGATCCCAGATTTAGTGCATATGCCAATGGCAGTCCACTGGACGATCCATGATGACAAAACACTTTGAGCCGATTGAGAAAAGCAGAAATCAAAATGTTATAGTACTAAACTCTTTGTACTCTGGTGGGAAATTGTGCACAACAAATAACTGCCAAAATATACATAGACACTAACAATTTCCAATATTCCACTGATACCTGCAAGCAAGCAGGCAAATGCACAGGTAGGTACTTTTATTACGACACACACACACACACACTTGCACCTGTTAAAAATACTAAAATATATAGGGTGTATAGCTGAATGAACAACCGGTATGTTTTGCTTATGTCCTGCTCTTCAGCAGTTAAGATAATAAAGAAGGAAAAGCCGTATTGAAAAAATTTCCAAACTAATTTTAAAATGTCCACATTTTATCCAGCGCATCTTAGCATTCAGCTTAAAAGTTCCCATTAAACATCCCTCTGCCAAGTGTAATGTCGTCTGCTATTCATAACACTTACATTTAAATCGAAAATATGCAGAACATGCGGTTGCTAAATGTAGCTAGAGTTGTCAGCAAAAAAAAGAACAGGGCTAAGAACTTAACACTGAAGGCCAAAATGTAAGTGGATGAAAATACCAGTGCCCAAAGAAGAAGAAGAAGAAGAAGAAGAAGAAGAAGAAGAAGAAGAAGAAGAAGAAGAAGAAGAAGAAGAAGAAGAAGAAGAAGAAGAAGAAGAAGAAGAAGAAGAAGAGCTGCGCCATTACCATCCCCCATTCCGCACTGGCGAGAGCCCTCCACGAACGGCGGCGGTGAGGTCTATAGGCCTATAGGCAGTGGCGGCTCTAGGATTTAAGTGGGGGGCGTTGGTGTGGCAACTTTTAATCATTAAATTTTGTTGCACAATGTATGTAGCATAGTATAGGGTATAGCATAGCAAGTCCCAACTGAGGGGGGCACTTGGAGGCCAGGCACTCAATAGAGGGGGAACGGGCCCCCTGTCCCCCGGTGGAGCTGCCCCTGCCAATAGGCAAACATTAGTCAGTGGCTATCAGTCAGACATTAGTTGTCAATCATCCAGTTGCTATCAATCAAACAGCACAGGGTATGTGACAATCCACAGTAACTTTAAGACAAGAGCTATAGGCTCATCTCTTTCTCCCGCTCTCTGTCTCTCTACCCTCTCTCTCTCTCTCTTTCTCTTTCTCTCTCTCTCTCTCTCTCTCTCTCTCTCTCTCTCTCTCTAAGAAGAAGAAGAAGAAATATATATATAAATACATGAGACAGTGGCGATGTACACAGTTAAGGGGTTAATGCGTAGGATTTGTGCAAAATCAAGCGCAATTTTGACAGTTATTTCGTCCTGTTAAAGATCGGTTTCAAGCACCATATTGAGCCACTATCTTATAGCATCCTCTACTACATAGATATCAGTCGCTATTACGTACATAGGCCTTCAACTTCCGCATTTAGAAGGCCTCATCCATGACCACCCTCGCTATTCCATAATGCTAATAATGCGTAGGATTTGTACAAAATCAAGAGCATTGCTGACAGTTATTTCGTCCTGTTAAAGATTGATTTCAAGCACCATATTGAGCCACTATCTTTAGCATCCTCTACTACATAGACATCAGTCGCTATTACGAACATAGGCCTTCAACTTTCGAATTTAGAAGGCCTCATCCATGACCACCCTCGCTATTCCATAATGCTAATAATGCGTAGGATTTGTGCAAGATCAAGAGCATTGCTGACAGTTATTTCGTCCTGTTAAAGATCGGTTTCAAGCACCATATTGAGCCACTATCTTATAGCATCCTCTACTACATAGATATCAGTCGCTATTGCGTACATAGGCCTTCAACTTCCGCATTTAGAAGGCCTCATCCATGACCACCCTCGCTATTCCATAATGCTAATAATGCGTAGGATTTGTACAAGATCAAGAGCATTGCTGACAGTTATTTCGTCCTGCTATAGATTGATTTCAAGCGCCATATTGAGCCACTATCTTTAGCATTCTCTACTACATAGACATCAGTCCCTATTACGAACATAGGCCTTCAACTTCCGAATTTAGAAGGCCTCATCCATGACCACCCTCGCTATTCCATAATGCTAATAATGCGTAGGATTTGTGCAAGATCAAGCGCATTTTTGACAGTTATTTCGTCCTGTTAAAGATCGTAACCCTAACCCCAATAAGAAGAAGTAGAAGAAGAAGAAGAAGAAGAAGAAGAAGAGCTGCGCCATTATCATCCCCCATTCCGCACTGGCGAGAGCCCTCCACGAACGGCGGCGGTGAGGTCTATAGGCCTATAGGCAGTGGCGGCTCTAGGATTTAAGTAGGGGGCGTTGGTGTGGCAACTTTTAATCATTAAATTTTGTTGCACAATGTATGTAGCATAGTGTATAGCATAGCAAGTCCCAACTGAGGGGGGCACTTGGAGGCCAGGCACTCAATAGAGGGGGAACGGGCCCCCTGTCCCCCGGTGGAGCTGCCCCTGCCAATAGGCAAACATTAGTCAGTGGCTATCAGTCAGACATTAGTTGTCAATCATCCAGTTGCTATCAATCAAACAGCACAGGGTATGTGACAATCCACAGTAACTTTAAGACAAGAGCTATAGGCTCATCTCTTTCTCCCGCTCTCTGTCTCTCTACCCTCTCTCTCTCTTTCTCTTTTTCTCTCTCTCTCTCTCTCTCTCTCTCTCTCTCTCTCTCTCTCTCTCTATCTATCTAAGAAGAAGAAGAAGAAATATATATATATATATATAAATACATGAGACAGTGGCGATGTACACAGTTAAGGGGTTAATGCGTAGGATTTGTGCAAAATCAAGCGCAATTTTGACAGTTATTTCGTCCTGTTAAAGATCGGTTTCAAGCACCATATTGAGCCACTATCTTATAGCATCCTCTACTACATAGATATCAGTCGCTATTACGTACATAGGCCTTCAACTTCCGCATTTAGAAGGCCTCATCCATGACCACCCTCGCTATTCCATAATGCTAATAATGCGTAGGATTTGTACAAAATCAAGAGCATTGCTGACAGTTATTTCGTCCTGTTAAAGATTGATTTCAAGCACCATATTGAGCCACTATCTTTAGCATCCTCTACTACATAGACATCAGTCGCTATTACGAACATAGGCCTTCAACTTTCGAATTTAGAAGGCCTCATCCATGACCACCCTCGCTATTCCATAATGCTAATAATGCGAAGGATTTGTGCAAGATCAAGCGCATTTTTGACAGTTATTTCGCCCTGTTAAAGATCGTAACCCTAACCCCAATAAGAAGAAGAAGAAGAAGAAGAAGAAGAAGAAGAAGAAGAAGAAGAAGAAGAAGAAGAAGAGCTGCGCCATTACCATCCCCCATTCCGCACTGGCGAGAGCCCTCCACGAACGGCGGCGGTGAGGTCTATAGGCCTATAGGCAGTGGCGGCTCTAGGATTTAAGTGGGGGGCGTTGGTGTGGCAACTTTTAATCATTAAATTTTGTTGCACAATGTATGTAGCATAGTGTATATAATAGCAAGTCCCAACTGAGGGGGGCACTTGGAGGCCAGGCACTCAATAGAGGGGAACGGGCCCCCTGTCCCCCGGTGGAGCTGCCCCTGCCAATAGGCAAACATTAGTCAGTGGCTATCAGTCAGACATTAGTTGTCAATCATCCAGTTGCTATCAATCAAACAGCACAGGGTATGTGACAATCCACAGTAACTTTAAGACAAGAGCTATAGGCTCATCTCTTTCTCCCGCTCTCTGTCTCTCTACCCTCTCTCTCTCTTTCTCTTTCTCTTTCTCTCTCTCTCTCTCTCTCTCTCTCTCTCTCTCTCTCTCTCTCTCTCTAAGAAGAAGAAGAAGAAATATATATATAAATACATGAGACAGTGGCGATGTACACAGTTAAGGGGTTAATGCGTAGGATTTGTGCAAAATCAAGCGCAATTTTGACAGTTATTTCGTCCTGTTAAAGATCGGTTTCAAGCACCATATTGAGCCACTATCTTATAGCATCCTCTACTACATAGATATCAGTCGCTATTACGTACATAGGCCTTCAACTTCCGCATTTAGAAGGCCTCATCCATACCACCCTCGCTATTCCATAATGCTAATAATGCGTAGGATTTGTACAAAATCAAGAGCATTGCTGACAGTTATTTCGTCCTGTTAAAGATTGATTTCAAGCACCATATTGAGCCACTATCTTTAGCATCCTCTACTACATAGACATCAGTCGCTATTACGAACATAGGCCTTCAACTTTCGAATTTAGAAGGCCTCATCCATGACCACCCTCGCTATTCCATAATGCTAATAATGCGTAGGATTTGTGCAAGATCAAGAGCATTGCTGACAGTTATTTCGTCCTGTTAAAGATCGGTTTCAAGCACCATATTGAGCCACTATCTTATAGCATCCTCTACTACATAGATATCAGTCGCTATTACGTACATAGGCCTTCAACTTCCGAATTTAGAAGGCCTCATCCATGACCACCCTCGCTATTCCATAATGCTAATAATGCGAAGGATTTGTGCAAGATCAAGCGCATTCTTGACAGTTATTTCGTCCTGTTAAAGATCGTAACCCTAACCCCAATAAGAAGAAGAAGAAGAAGAAGAAGAAGAAGAAGAAGAAGAAGAAGAAGAAGAAGAGCTGCGCCATTACCATCCCCCATTCCGCACTGGCGAGAGCCCTCCACGAACGGCGGCGGTGAGGTCTATAGGCCTATAGGCAGTGGCGGCTCTAGGATTTAAGTGGGGGGCGTTGGTGTGGCAACTTTTAATCATTAAATTTTGTTGCACAATGTATGTAGCATAGTATAGGGTATAGCATAGCAAGACCCAACTGAGGGGGGCACTTGGAGGCCAGGCACTCAATAGAGGGGGAACGGGCCCCCTGTCCCCCGATGGAGCTGCCCCTGCCAATAGGCAAACATTAGTCAGTCGCTATCAGTCAGACATTAGTTGTCAATCATCCAGTTGCTATCAATCAAACAGCACAGGGTATGTGACAATCCACAGTAACTTTAAGACAAGAGCTATAGGCTCATCTCTTTCTCCCGCTCTCTGTCTCTCTACCCTCTCTCTCTCTCTTTCTCTTTTTTTTCTCTCTCTCTCTCTCTCTATCTAAGAAGAAGAAGAAATATATATATAAATACATGAGACAGTGGCGATGTACACAGTTAAGGGGTTAATGCGTAGGATTTGTGCAAAATCAAGCGCAATTTTGACAGTTATTTCGTCCTGTTAAAGATCGGTTTCAAGCACCATATTGAGCCACTATCTTATAGCATCCTCTACTACATAGATATCAGTCGCTATTACGTACATAGGCCTTCAACTTCCGCATTTAGAAGGCCTCATCCATGACCACCCTCGATATTCCATAATGCTAATAGGGCGTAGGATTTGTACAAAATCAAGAGCATTGCTGACAGTTATTTCGTCCTGTTAAAGATTGATTTCAAGCACCATATTGAGCCACTATCTTCAGCATCCTCTACTACATAGACATCAGTCGCTATTACGAACATAGGCCTTCAACTTTCGAATTTAGAAGGCCTCATCCATGACCACCCTCGCTATTCCATAATGCTAATAATGCGTAGGATTTGTGCAAGATCAAGAGCATTGCTGACAGTTATTTCGTCCTGTTAAAGATCGGTTTCAAGCACCATATTGAGCCACTATCTTATAGCATCCTCTACTACATAGATATCAGTCGCTATTACGTACATAGGCCTTCAACTTCCGCATTTAGAAGGCCTCATCCATGACCACCCTCGATATTCCATAATGCTAATAGGGCGTAGGATTTGTACAAAATCAAGAGCATTGCTGACAGTTATTTCGTCCTGTTAAAGATTGATTTCAAGCACCATATTGAGCCACTGTCTTTAGCATTCTTCACTACATAGATGTCAGTCGCTATTGCGTACATAGGCCTTCAACTTCCGAATTTAGAAGGCCTCATCCATGACCACCCTCGCTATTCCATAATGCTAATAATGCGTAGGATTTGTGCAAGATCAAGAGCATTGCTGACAGTTATTTCGTCCTGTTAAAGATCGTAACCCTAACCCCAATAAGAAGAAGAAGAAGAAGAAGAAGAAGAAGAAGAAGAAGAAGAAGAAGAAGAAGAAGAGCTGCGCCATTATCATCCCCCATTCCGCACTGGCGAGAGCCCTCCACGAACGGCGGCGGTGAGGTCTATAGGTCTATAGGCAGTGGCGGCTCTAGGATTTAAGTGGGGGGCGTTGGTGTGGCAACTTTTAATCATTAAATTTTGTTGCACAATGTATGTAGCATAGTATAGGGTATAGCATAGCAAGTCCCAACTGAGGGGGGCACTTGGAGGCCAGGCACTCAATAGAGGGGGAACGGGCCCCCTGTCCCCCGGTGGAGCTGCCCCTGCCAATAGGCAAACATTAGTCAGTGGCTATCAGTCAGACATTAGTTGTCAATCATCCAGTTGCTATCAATCAAACAGCACAGGGTATGTGACAATCCACAGTAACTTTAAGACAAGAGCTATAGGCTCATCTCTTTCTCCCGCTCTCTGTCTCTCTACCCTCTCTCTCTCTTTCTCTTTTTCTCTCTCTTTTTTTTTCTCTCTCTCTCTCTCTCTATCTAAGAAGAAGAAGAAGAAATATATATATATAAATACATGAGACAGTGGCGATGTACACAGTTAAGGGGTTAATGCGTAGGATTTGTGCAAAATCAAGCGCAATTTTGACAGTTATTTCGTCCTGTTAAAGATCGGTTTCAAGCACCATATTGAGCCACTATCTTATAGCATCCTCTACTACATAGATATCAGTCGCTATTACGTACATAGGCCTTCAACTTCCGCATTTAGAAGGCCTCATCCATGACCACCCTCGCTATTCCATAATGCTAATAATGCGTAGGATTTGTACAAAATCAAGAGCATTGCTGACAGTTATTTCGTCCTGTTAAAGATTGATTTCAAGCACCATATTGAGCCACTATATTTAGCATCCTCTACTACATAGACATCAGTCGCTATTACGAACATAGGCCTTCAACTTTCGAATTTAGAAGGCCTCATCCATGACCACCCTCGCTATTCCATAATGCTAATAATGCGTAGGATTTGTGCAAGATCAAGAGCATTGCTGACAGTTATTTCGTCCTGTTAAAGATCGGTTTCAAGCACCATATTGAGCCACTATCTTTAGCATCCTCTACTACATAGACATCAGTCGCTATTACGAACATAGGCCTTCAACTTTCGAATTTAGAAAGCCTCATCCATGACCACCCTCGCTATTCCATAATGCTAATAATGCGAAGGATTTGTGCAAGATCAAGCGCATTTTTGACAGTTATTTCGCCCTGTTAAAGATCGTAACCCTAACCCCAATAAGAAGAAGAAGAAGAAGAAGAAGAAGAAGAAGAAGAAGAAGAAGAAGAAGAAGAAGAAGAAGAAGAGCTGCGCCATTACCATCCCCCATTCCGCACTGGCGAGAGCCCTCCACGAACGGCGGCGGTGAGGTCTATAGGCCTATAGGCAGTGGCGGCTCTAGGATTTAAGTGGGGGGCGTTGGTGTGGCAACTTTTAATCATTAAATTTTGTTGCACAATGTATGTAGCATAGTGTATATAATAGCAAGTCCCAACTGAGGGGGGCACTTGGAGGCCAGGCACTCAATAGAGGGGGAACGGGCCCCCTGTCCCCCGGTGGAGCTGCCCCTGCCAATAGGCAAACATTAGTCAGTGGCTATCAGTCAGACATTAGTTGTCAATCATCCAGTTGCTATCAATCAAACAGCACAGGGTATGTGACAATCCACAGTAACTTTAAGACAAGAGCTATAGGCTCATCTCTTTCTCCCGCTCTCTGTCTCTCTACCCTCTCTCTCTCTTTCTCTTTTTCTCTCTCTCTTTCTCTCTCTCTCTCTCTCTCTCTCTCTCTCTCTCTCTAAGAAGAAGAAGAAGAAATATATATATATATAAATACATGAGACAGTGGCGATGTACACAGTTAAGGGGTTAATGCGTAGGATTTGTGCAAAATCAAGCGCAATTTTGACAGTTATTTCGTCCTGTTAAAGATCGGTTTCAAGCACCATATTGAGCCACTATCTTATAGCATCCTCTACTACATAGATATCAGTCGCTATTACGTACATAGGCCTTCAACTTCCGCATTTAGAAGGCCTCATCCATGACCACCCTCGCTATTCCATAATGCTAATAATGCGTAGGATTTGTACAAAATCAAGAGCATTGCTGACAGTTATTTCGTCCTGTTAAAGATTGATTTCAAGCACCATATTGAGCCACTATCTTTAGCATCCTCTACTACATAGACATCAGTCGCTATTACGAACATAGGCCTTCAACTTTCGAATTTAGAAGGCCTCATCCATGACCACCCTCGCTATTCCATAATGCTAATAATGCGTAGGATTTGTGCAAGATCAAGAGCATTGCTGACAGTTATTTCGTCCTGTTAAAGATCGGTTTCAAGCACCATATTGAGCCACTATCTTATAGCATCCTCTACTACATAGATATCAGTCGCTATTACGTACATAGGCCTTCAACTTCCGCATTTAGAAGGCCTCATCCATGACCACCCTCGCTATTCCATAATGCTAATAATGCGTAGGATTTGTACAAAATCAAGAGCATTGCTGACAGTTATTTCGTCCTGTTAAAGATTGATTTCAAGCACCATATTGAGCCACTATCTTTAGCATCCTCTACTACATAGACATCAGTCGCTATTACGAACATAGGCCTTCAACTTTCAGAATTTAGAAGGCCTCATCCATGACCACCCTCGCTATTCCATAATGCTAATAATGCGAAGGATTTGTGCAAGATCAAGCGCATTTTTGACAGTTATTTCGCCCTGTTAAAGATCGTAACCCTAACCCCAATAAGAAGAAGAAGAAGAAGAAGAAGAAGAAGAAGAAGAAGAAGAGCTGCGCCATTACCATCCCCCATTCCGCACTGGCGAGAGCCCTCCACGAACGGCGGCGGTGAGGTCTATAGGCCTATAGGCAGTGGCGGCTCTAGGATTTAAGTGGGGGGCGTTGGTGTGGCAACTTTTAATCATTAAATTTTGTTGCACAATGTATGTAGCATAGTGTATATAATAGCAAGTCCCAACTGAGGGGGGCACTTGGAGGCCAGGCACTCAATAGAGGGGAACGGGCCCCCTGTCCCCCGGTGGAGCTGCCCCTGCCAATAGGCAAACATTAGTCAGTGGCTATCAGTCAGACATTAGTTGTCAATCATCCAGTTGCTATCAATCAAACAGCACAGGGTATGTGACAATCCACAGTAACTTTAAGACAAGAGCTATAGGCTCATCTCTTTCTCCCGCTCTCTGTCTCTCTCCCTCTCTCTCTCTCTCTCTCTCTCTCTCTCTCTCTCTCTCTCTCTCTCTCTCTCTCTCTCTAAAGAAGAAGAAGAAGAAATATATATATAAATACATGAGACAGTGGCGATGTACACAGTTAAGGGGTTAATGCGTAGGATTTGTGCAAAATCAAGCGCAATTTTGACAGTTATTTCGTCCTGTTAAAGATCGGTTTCAAGCACCATATTGAGCCACTATCTTATAGCATCCTCTACTACATAGATATCAGTCGCTATTACGTACATAGGCCTTCAACTTCCGCATTTAGAAGGCCTCATCCATGACCACCCTCGCTATTCCATAATGCTAATAATGCGTAGGATTTGTACAAAATCAAGAGCATTGCTGACAGTTATTTCGTCCTGTTAAAGATTGATTTCAAGCACCATATTGAGCCACTATCTTTAGCATCCTCTACTACATAGACATCAGTCGCTATTACGAACATAGGCCTTCAACTTTCGAATTTAGAAGGCCTCATCCATGACCACCCTCGCTATTCCATAATGCTAATAATGCGAAGGATTTGTGCAAGATCAAGCGCATTTTTGACAGTTATTTCGCCCTGTTAAAGATCGTAACCCTAACCCCAATAAGAAGAAGAAGAAGAAGAAGAAGAAGAAGAAGAAGAAGAAGAAGAAGAAGAAGAAGAAGAAGAGCTGCGCCATTACCATCCCCCATTCCGCACTGGCGAGAGCCCTCCACGAACGGCGGCGGTGAGGTCTATAGGCCTATAGGCAGTGGCGGCTCTAGGATTTAAGTGGGGGGCGTTGGTGTGGCAACTTTTAATCATTAAATTTTGTTGCACAATGTATGTAGCATAGTGTATATAATAGCAAGTCCCAACTGAGGGGGGCACTTGGAGGCCAGGCACTCAATAGAGGGGAACGGGCCCCCTGTCCCCCGGTGGAGCTGCCCCTGCCAATAGGCAAACATTAGTCAGTGGCTATCAGTCAGACATTAGTTGTCAATCATCCAGTTGCTATCAATCAAACAGCACAGGGTATGTGACAATCCACAGTAACTTTAAGACAAGAGCTATAGGCTCATCTCTTTCTCCTGCTCTCTGTCTCTCTAAATTCTCTCTCTCTCTTTCTCTCTCTTTCTCTCTCTCTCTCTCTCTCTCTCTCTCTCTCTCTCTCTATCTAAGAAGAAGAAGAAGAAATATATATATAAATACATGAGACAGTGGCGATGTACACAGTTAAGGGGTTAATGCGTAGGATTTGTGCAAAATCAAGCGCAATTTTGACAGTTATTTCGTCCTGTTAAAGATCGGTTTCAAGCACCATATTGAGCCACTATCTTATAGCATCCTCTACTACATAGATATCAGTCGCTATTACGTACATAGGCCTTCAACTTCCGCATTTAGAAGGCCTCATCCATGACCACCCTCGCTATTCCATAATGCTAATAATGCGTAGGATTTGTACAAAATCAAGAGCATTGCTGACAGTTATTTCGTCCTGTTAAAGATTGATTTCAAGCACCATATTGAGCCACTATCTTTAGCATCCTCTACTACATAGACATCAGTCGCTATTACGAACATAGGCCTTCAACTTTCGAATTTAGAAGGCCTCATCCATGACCACCCTCGCTATTCCATAATGCTAATAATGCGTAGGATTTGTGCAAGATCAAGAGCATTGCTGACAGTTATTTCGTCCTGTTAAAGATCGGTTTCAAGCACCATATTGAGCCACTATCTTATAGCATCCTCTACTACATAGATATCAGTCGCTATTACGTACATAGGCCTTCAACTTCCGCATTTAGAAGGCCTCATCCATGACCACCCTCGCTATTCCATAATGCTAATAATGCGTAGGATTTGTACAAAATCAAGAGCATTGCTAATTTTATTTCGTCCTGTTAAAGATTGATTTCAAGCACCATATTGAGCCACTATCTTTAGCATCCTCTACTACATAGACATCAGTCGCTATTACGAACATAGGCCTTCAACTTTCGAATTTAGAAGGCCTCATCCATGACCACCCTCGCTATTCCATAATGCTAATAATGCGAAGGATTTGTGCAAGATCAAGCGCATTTTTGACAGTTATTTCGCCCTGTTAAAGATCGTAACCCTAACCCCAATAAGAAGAAGAAGAAGAAGAAGAAGAAGAAGAAGAAGAAGAAGAAGAAGAAGAAGAGCTGCGCCATTACCATCCCCCATTCCGCACTGGCGAGAGCCCTCCACGAACGGCGGCGGTGAGGTCTATAGGCCTATAGGCAGTGGCGGCTCTAGGATTTAAGTGGGGGGCGTTGGTGTGGCAACTTTTAATCATTAAATTTTGTTGCACAATGTATGTAGCATAGTGTATAGCATACCAAGTCCCAACTGAGGGGGGCACTTGGAGGCCAGGCACTCAATAGAGGGGGAACGGGCCCCCTGTCCCCCGGTGGAGCTGCCCCTGCCAATAGGCAAACATTAGTCAGTGGCTATCAGTCAGACATTAGTTGTCAATCATCCAGTTGCTATCAATCAAACAGCACAGGGTATGTGACAATCCACAGTAACTTTAAGACAAGAGCTATAGGCTCATCTCTTTCTCCCGCTCTCTGTCTCTCTACCTCTCTCTCTCTCTTTCTTTCTCTCTCTCTCTCTCTCTCTCTCTCTCTCTCTCTCTCTCTCTATCTAAGAAGAAGAAGAAGAAATATATATATATATATATATATATATACATGAGACAGTGGCGATGTACACAGTTAAGGGGTTAATGCGTAGGATTTGTGCAAAATCAAGCGCAATTTTGACAGTTATTTCGTCCTGTTAAAGATCGGTTTCAAGCACCATATTGAGCCACTATCTTATAGCATCCTCTACTACATAGATATCAGTCGCTATTACGAACATAGGCCTTCAACTTCCGCATTTAGAAGGCCTCATCCATGACCACCCTCGCTATTCCATAATGCTAATAATGCGTAGGATTTGTGCAAGATCAAGCGCATTTTTGACAGTTATTTCGTCCTGTTAAAGATCGTAACCCTAACCCCAAGAAGAAGAAGAAGAAGAAGAAGAAGAAGAAGAAGAAGAAGAAGAAGAAGAAGAAGAAGAAGAGCTGCGCCATTACCATCCCCCATTCCGCACTGGCGAGAGGCCTCCACGAACGGCGGCGGTGAGGTCTATAGGCCTATAGGCAGTGGCGGCTCTAGGATTTAAGTGGGGGGCGTTGGTGTGGCAACTTTTAATCATTAAATTTTGTTGCACAATGTATGTAGCATAGTATAGGGTATAGCATAGCAAGTCCCAACTGAGGGGGGCACTTGGAGGCCAGGCACTCAATAGAGGGAACGGGCCCTGTCCCCGGTGGAGCTGCCCTGCCAATAGGCAAACATTAGTCAGTGGCTATCAGTCAGACATTAGTTGTCAATCATCCAGTTGCTATCAATCAAACAGCACAGGGTATGTGACAATCCACAGTAACTTTAAGACAAGAGCTATAGGCTCATCTCTTTTCTCCTGCTCTCTGTCTCTCTACCCTCTCTCTCTCTTTCTCTTTCTCTCTCTCTCTCTCTCTCTCTCTCTCTCTCTCTCTCTCTCTATCTATCTAAGAAGAAGAAAAAAAAAATATATATATATATATATATATATATATATATATATATATATATACATGAGACGGTGGCGATGTACACAGTTAAGGGGTTAATGCGTAGGATTTGTGCAAAATCAAGCGCAATTTTGACAGTTATTTCGTCCTGTTAAAGATCGGTTTCAAGCACCATATTGAGCCACTATCTTATAGCATCCTCTACTACATAGATATCAGTCGCTATTACGTACATAGGCCTTCAACTTCCGCATTTAGAAGGCCTCATCCATGACCACCCTCGCTATTCCATAATGCTAATAATGCGTAGGATTTGTGCAAGATCAAGAGCATTGCTGACAGTTATTTCGTCCTGCTAAAGATTGATTTCAAGCACCATATTGAGCCACTATGTTTAGCATTCTCTATTACATAGACATCAGTCGCTATTACGAACATAGGCCTTCAACTTTCGAATTTAGAAGGCCTCATCCATGACCACCCTCGCTATTCCATAATGCTAATAATGCGTAGGATTTGTGCAAGATCAAGAGCATTGCTGACAGTTATTTCGTCCTGCTAAAGATTGATTTCAAGCGCCATATTGAGCCACTATCTTTAGCATTCTCTACTACATAGACATCAGTCGCTATTACGAACATAGGCCTTCAACTTCCGAATTTAGAAGGCCTCATCCATGACCACCCTCGCTATTTCATAATGCTAATAATGCGTAGGATTTGTGCAAGATCAAGCGCATTTTTGACAGTTATATCGTCCTGTTAAAGATCGTAACCCTAACCCCAATAAGAAGAAGAAGAAGAAGAAGAAGAAGAAGAAGAAGAAGAGCTGCGCCATTACCATCCCCCATTCCGCACTGGCGAGAGCCCTCCACGAACGGCGGCGGTGAGGTCTATAGGCCTATAGGCAGTGGCGGCTCTAGGATTTAAGTGGGGGGCGTTGGTGTGGCAACTTTTAATCATTAAATTTTGTTGCACAATGTATGTAGCATAGTATAGGGTATAGCATAGCAAGAACCAACTGAGGGGGGCACTTGGAGGCCAGGCACTCAATAGAGGGGGAACGGGCGCCCTGTCCCCGGTGGAGCTGCCCCTGCCATAGGCAAACATTAGTCAGTGGCTATCAGTCAGACATTAGTTGTCAATCATCCAGTTGCTATCAATCAAACAGCACAGGGTATGTGTCAATCCACAGTAACTTTAAGACAAGAGCTATAGGCTCATCTCTTTCTCCCGCTCTCTGTCTCTCTACCCTCTCTCTCTCTTTCTCTTTCTCTCTCTCTCTCTCTCTCTCTCTCTCTCTCTCTCTCTCTCTCTCTCTATCTAAGAAGAAGAAGAAGAAGAAATATATATATATATATACATGAGACAGTGGCGATGTACACAGTTAAGGGGTTAATGCGTAGGATTTGTGGAAAATCAAGCGCAATTTTGACAGTTATTTCGTCCTGTTAAAGATCGGTTTCAAGCACCATATTGAGCCACTATCTTATAGCATCCTCTACTACATAGATATCAGTCGCTATTACGTACATAGGCCTTCAACTTCCGCATTTAGAAGGCCTCATCCATGACCACCCTCGCTATTCCATAATGCTAATAATGCGTAGGATTTGTACAAAATCAAGAGCATTGCTGACAGTTATTTCGTCCTGTTAAAGATTAATTTCAAGCACCATATTGAGCCACTATCTTTAGCATCCTCTACTACATAGACATCAGTCGCTATTACGAACATAGGCCTTCAAATTCCGAATTTAGAAGGCCTCATCCATGACCACCCTCGCTATTCCATAATGCTAATAATGCGTAGGATTTGTGCAAGATCAAGCGCATTTTTGACAGTTATTTCGTCCTGTTAAAGATCGTAACCCTAACCCCAATAAGAAGAAGAAGAAGAAGAAGAAGAAGAAGAAGAAGAAGAAGAAGAAGAAGAAGAAGAAGAAGAAGAAGAAGAGTGAGCAGAGAACAGATGACATCCCTCCAATGCATTCTTCACTCTAAACGCCCCCACCCCACCCCCTCCACACCCACCCCGTCTAACACTAGACCTTCAAATAGGAATTGGTGCTAAGAGCCTAAGACCTACCAGTCAGCACATCTAACCTGCATGTAACAGCAAAAGCCGCTCTGATTGATTGAAGTCAAGTACCGTACTTACCGTCGAGTTCTCGTTCCAGATCAGTGTGTTGGGTGTAGCCCCTCTTGGCTCCCAGCTGTAGCAGAATAACGATTAGAATTGTTGATTGAATCAACATTTCTGGAATCAGTGGATGCAGCAGCAGCAGCAGCAGCAGCTGAAGGCTGACTTCCAGGCCTTCCAGGTGCCACAGTTGTTGCTTCCCGTGCTGGCAATTTGGTGGAAAGGCAGGGAAAGGCCCCCAAACCTTCACATGGCTGTACTAAAAAAAACCAGTATCTTCTACTCTTTGATTATCGTATGTAGTAAACCCTTCTTTTGAAATTAAGTTCAGATTTCCAAGTGTCTGGCAGCTGAGAATGTCACGAATCTTCAGGAAAGATTCATCAGACTCTACGACAAAAAGTGTGCAATTCCATTCAATTAATTAGCATAACTATAATTTAAATCATTACAATCAATCAACAAGACAATAACAAATCTGTCCACTTCAAGAAACATATTTTTTTAATCATCAGTTCTGTCAGGCTGTAATAAAGTGAAAAAGTAAAAAGCCAAAGTAAAAGCCAAACATTTCTGGTTAACCACAAGATAAATGGCAAGGTCAGCCTGGAGGTGCATATATATATATATATATATATATATATATATATATATATATAGAGAGAGAGAGAGAGAGAGAGAGAGAGAGAGAGAGAGAGAGAGAGAGAGAGAGAGAGAGAGAGAGAGAGAGAGAGAGAGAGAGAGAGGTCTATTTAGAGTTTTTAAAATTTGCCCACAATCATGCTGATGAAATCAGCACAGAGAATTCTCGCCCCAACCCAGACGACTGGTTGGCAACAGTTATGAAACCGGACAGCAGTCTCATAAGACTCAACAAGCCCATTCATATGTTGCAGCTTCACTAACGACCATTCCCTTAATGACGGTACTGATAAAGAAAATCAAATGAAAACCAGAACGAGGCTAACCGGTACACCAGGACATGTACCAAAAGCTACAGTACCAGCTAAGATAACAAGGCGCCGATCTAACAGAATCTTGGTACAACTACCAAAGCCACTTTAAAAGACATTAGGACAAAGGTTCAACCCGCACTCAACGACCTTTTATTTACAAGTAGATGCAACAGGCAGTTCATTAACGCCTCTATAATACTCACAGAAAGAGGAAAGCTTCCTACATCATTAAGCACCTCCACATGTCTGGGAGAATCTATTGTAAGAAGCAATAGCCATCTTAGATTTATACAAACTCTATTCCATCCTACTAACTAGTTACTTACTAGTCTGCAGCAGATCATCACTGTCACTGGCGTAGCTACGGGGGAGGGGTCACCCTATTCGGATAGGGATCGATTGTGAGATTCGTCCAAAACTGGGTTGGGGAAAGGGGTGGTATCAGAACGAGGAAAACGCACCAGATGGCAGACTTTTAAGCACTTGTGGTAACTTTTGTTGTTGTATGCTTGCCAAGACTTTTGGGCCGAAAATTGTCAAAGTGCCCCCTATTCTGGAATACTGGCTACGCCACTGACCAAATATCCAAAGTAAATATCCAAAGACCAAATGTAAATGGTTGTTAACAAGAATGTCTCCCAGCTTCCAAACACTGCCTTCAAACCAACACAGTATGCCTATGCTTGGATAGTACACAAATACCAATTTCAAAGTACAGTACCTAGGATTGAGCACAGGCTGACAACTAAACGGCCTTCAAAAAATTTAATTTACTTTAACAGGCATGGACAAATGCTAAGGACAGAATCAGATTCTAAACAGATGTAGGCCTAGGCGTGGTTCTGATGGGACACTAACCCCCACGCGGACATCGGCCTCTACCCCTCCCCCTCATTGAAAAGCTTACAAGTTCCTGCCCTCTATATTTAGGGTATTGCATAGTTTGCGCACCCGTTGTTTGCGCACCTGTAGTATGCGCACCAAGTTAAGTTTCAACGGTTAGATAGATAGATAGATAAGATACACTTCTATGGCCCTTTGTGCCACCAAAGGGCCGCTGCAGTCAAATAATTCAATCGAACATATATGTCTTTAACTGTAATAGGAAAACAGCACGCGATAAAGACGTGTCACGTAAATTCGGTGGAAGAGAGTTCCACACGTTAGGTCCAGCGATCTTGAAAGACCGATCTCCCATTTTGGTGGAATTCCTGTGGGAGACAAGCTTAGATTTTGACAATCCTGGGTTCGGTAGTCCGGAGATTCTCCACGCAAACACTTGTCAACAAGAGAGATCAGTTTATAGTTTATCCGCTTAGTATACTTATTGGAAGCCAAACCTTGCATTCCTTTATAGCCTTTCCTTTATAGCTTGACCGCTGGTCTCTGGCTTAGGGTAGTCCGTAAATGACGTAACGCGCCTAAGGGGGAAGGGTCAGGAAATTTGTTACGAAGTGTGACGAGGGCAAGAAGAAATGAAGGCGTGGGCAACTACCACCCCACCCCTCCCGGTCCTCCCCAAAGGAACTCATTATCGGGTTAGGGTTATGGAAACAGGTTATTGAGATCTCATCTCCTCATCACACTTCGTAACAAATTTCCTGACCCATACCCCTAGGCGCGTTACGTCATTCATGGACGACCCCTAAGCCCGAGACCAGCAATCAAGCTATAAAGGAAAGGCTATAAAGGAATCCAAAGGTATTTGTTCACATTGTTATTAACCCTTGAAACTTAACTTGGTGCTCAAACTACTGGAGCACAAAGTCCCAGGTGCGCAAACTACTGGTGTGCATACTAATGTAAACCATATTTAGTCAATGTCTTTATCTCATTTTACTTTCAATCTATGAACTCTTCACAATGAGAAATTCTCAGTTATGATTTCACAAATCGATTCACCTCAGACAATTCAATAAGAAACCCATACGATAAGTAAAGCTGACATCTGTCCGTCTGCCTGTCTTTCTGTCTGCCTGCCTGTCTGTCTCTCTTTAAAACCAAGGAATGGTAATAAACATAGGCGGATTTTATTAAAGGCTAGGGTAGGCTTAAGCATACCCAACTAATCCCACCAACGAAAGAATGCGTTCTATATGAGTTGCCCATACGCCTATAGAAAAAAATAGCCATTGACACAGAAGAAATTTTTTTAATACGTAGCAATTTCAGCTTATTTCAGTAGAGGGTGCTAACCTTCCTGACCACCCAACTCAAATATTTAGTCCCTCCTCCCAAGAAATCAAAAGTTATAGGCCTATAAAAGAATACGTTCTCTATGTGTTGCCCATACAGACCCCCCATGTTAGCCTACCCAAATCTTAAACTCTAAATCCGCCTATGGATTTGACGCAATAAAGATGGGGACACAAGAAAATGTGGTTTTAATTCATTTCAAACTCCTCTGAATTTTTGCATATCTGTAGCTTGCTCTAACAATAGTCCTTCCATAGGCTCACCATTTTGTGGCATTTCGAACACTCTAGAATAAAATTGAGATGGAATATATTGATAATCACGGAATGAGTTGACACATTAAAGATGGGGACACAAGAAAATGTGGTTTTAATTCGTTTCAAACTCCTCTGAATTTTTGCATATTTATAGCTTGCTGTGACAATAGTCCTTCCATAGGCTCACCATTTTGTGGCATTTCGAAATTTGTTGATGACTCGTGGACCTTATAAAATTTGAACTTTAAATTAACTGTAATTAGCATATAGGCTCCTTGTTTTGTCAATCAATTAATTATTTAATCATAAAGTTGCAAATCTTAGTCAACATATTTAACTTCTAATGGAATCAGCACTCTTAGGGTCATAAGCGTGTTTTGTATTGGCGAGATATCTTGAGGAAGACAATCCCCTTACGTTCCCTCTGAAACCTCTTCTCTTGGCGGTCCCCTATGGGCCAGTGGGCCCAGTTTGAAAACCACTGTTATAGGGTTAGAAGAATTCCAGATGGTAGTATTTTTAGATCAATGATCCATTTGTTTGGCCATGACCTTTGGACATTTTGGTTTCCTGGACCTACACGATCGTCATCTCATCTCACATTTTCAACCTCGTTAAATCGGTCATCTCCCAAAATCTAGAATCTGACTCCACAAACTAGACATAAAAAGTAATTTTTAAAAAAATTGGGAATTTTATTCATAATACTGAATTCTGAGGGACTTATCCCCCCCCCCCAATGTCCAAAGACAAGATGACATGGGAGAGTGTACCCGTATTTACCGTAATAGAGAAGGCCTTGTCAGAATTATTTTGCAAAGGCCAATGCAAACTACAAAAGAGTGAGGGTGTTAATTTTACAGCCATTTACAAAATTCTCGATGTTTTTTTCGCATTCCGGCTCAGCAACATCAAAACATTACATGCGGAGGAAAACGCGCCAGAACATTCCGCTGTAGACTCCGTCAATGATGCACCGGCATTAGAAATTCTTCACAGACCGTCTGCACATGGACTGCATTTACAGCACCAACATGATTCCAATTAAAAATCCATTACTTTGGAAAACCCTTGGCTCTCCTCCTCCTCCTCCTCCTCCTCCTCCTCCTCCTCCTCCTCCTCCTCCTCCTCCTCCTCGAAACCAGTCTATTTTCTGCCTTCATGGCTTGCTCTGCCTCTTGAGCTGCATATTAAGCATGTTAGGAATGCCAGAGAGAAACTATAACATACATGACAGCAAAACCCAGCTCTCTCTCATTAGTACGTGAATCATTTGGGAAAGTGGAATCAGGCAACTCTACATAGACATGTTACCCTTGGTGGAATGTTACCTCTCATCCCTTGGGTGCACACCTTGTTTATACAACTGACTGAAGATTAATGTGGAAATTCCGTGTTACCTTTTTCTCTCGTGGATCTTATTAGATTATATTACATAATTAAACCAGCCTTCCAATGTCAAAGATACAGCTCATATACAAAATCAGATATTGATTAAAAACATGTTGGAATAATATAAATATATAAAAGGTCACTAAGTTAAGACATCCAAGACTCTAAGCTATCCACAATGCCAGGATATTAATCTAACAGATCAAGTGCAAAACCATTTTAACTAGAAACTGAATTTTAATGCAAAAAGAAATCATCATCACTGCCAAAGTGTGATATCTGTTGAAGACGGGTATCAACAGCAACAGAGCCCGACCTATGCTGGGCCTTTTTCATATTGTGAGCTACATACACCCAAGAGCCTGCTAGTTACACGACAAAGAATTCTTCATAACCACATTTAATTTCCACAACAAATTTTTGCAACCTGATACAAAATTGGGGGCTCTTTGACAAACTGGGTTGAGCAAAATGGGTGGTTGTCGGCAAGTTACCAAAATTCTGGAACCAGCCCACGAGCATTCATTGTAACGACTTTAAATAGTATTAAGATTTTTAAAAATGGATTTTGAAAAACCAAGGCTATATTTAAATGCCTTAGCCAGTGTGGGAATCAACTCCTAAAAACCAGAAAATTCAACATTGAAATTCAACAAGTTTGTCCCTGTCAAATAGAATTCATATTCTCCATTTGATATGAATTTCCAAATATAAGCACTTTTCCTATAAATGCAAGTGTTGCATACCCTGTATTCCAGGTAATAGATTAAAGGGGAAGTAACGCTTATTTCATTTCATACTGACAGCATATTCCAAAATCTAAATCCAGTCCAGTTTTTTCATATCCTACACTAAAAATATTTAACTTATTTCAATTATTTGATGATCATCCGACCGCTAGGATCTTAACCACTAAATAACAGCAGACTGGTGTCATTTAAAAAAAATAGAGATCATTACCCCCCCCCCCCCAAATTACAACAAGAAAATCATCTCACACAGATTTTCTCCATCCGTTCTAATCAGAATATCGTAACTGCCGCATAACCATCTATGCGTTTACATGTACCAACCAACTCTAAACCGTTTTCAAACTAAGCAACTAAGCCCGGTCTCTATAAAGTATAGGCAACAAAGATTTTCTCAGCTTCTAGTGACCCAGTTTCTCCAAAACGGAGCAACAGAGGCAAGTGCGCCCACTCCCCTCAACCCACCACCCCACCCCTCACACACACACACACACACACACAACAGAACTGTCAGAAAGACCTGACAAGCTTCTACGGTGTAGGATAATTAAGGCGCTGCTGCTGTCAGTCGGTGAACGGCTGTCACTTAAGCCTGCATACAGTTTCCGCATCCCTACACATCCAAAGAATGTTGAGCGTCCTGTTGTTATACAGAAAAACTACACATCGAAACCACTAGGAACACCCGCAGTGGCAACACACCCACAAAAAAGCAATAATTAGGTTTCTAATAATTCGGTTTCTAACTGACGAGTTAGAACAATTAAATGAGTTATAAATGACCCAGAGATGACCCTTTGGACAAAACTACCCTGCCTCACTGACGTTCACCTTTTGTCTATAACTGCCGGTATTTCAAATCTAGGCTTAGAAGCATCTAAGAATCAGCAGCCACTGCATTGCTACTCTTAAAAGTTCTATGGAAATCTGCAAGATTTTACTCCCGTCTACTCACTTAATTTAATGAGTTTAGTCAAGTTTCAATCAATTTTCTAATCCAAACAAAATGTTTCAAACAATAATATGATCGCTTTCAACATAGTAGCTAAATAAAGAAATCATAAATCAAAAAAGCAAAAATATCATAACTATGATGAGAAACACTTGACATTCTATATTAGAACACGACCAGCAATGAACAATTATCATAGCACTATAGCAGTGGAAAACAATAGCAAATGACTTGCTATTCTGTGGGCATTACCAAAATTCCACGTAGTTTAAAAGGTCTGTAACAGTTATTTTGCCAAACAACTGCTCTGATAAAGAGAAACACGTGGGAACCTCTTCGAATGACACCTGGTACGACCATGTGAGCTGAACTCAGATGGATATGGGAAAATGAAAAATACTGGCATCACACTAAAAGTGCATTATAAAACCTGTTCCATGTGCAAAACAGTCCCATTTATTTTGGTGACCCAAATGCATCTGTAAAAAGTACAGTAGGACACTAGTGGTAGATCTGATGATTTATGTACCATACATCATGGCGCTTTCTACAGCATTTGTTTGGTACATTAGCGATCTTGCAAAACAGAAGAAGCAAAAATATATGAGCTTAACAAACGATCTTAAATAACAAAAAAGAATGCCGAACACAGGGTGCCTTCAATGACATCAATTGCACGAGAACAGAGTTGTTTATAAGCATTCGAAACGTAAATTGCGGTCAGTGAATTAATATCTCAGTAACATCAAATGAATTTGGAGGCAGATCAGTATTCCAAAGTTAAAGTTAGTGTATACACAGATACACAGACACACACACACACACAGACACACACACACACACACACTATTCATGAACAGAATAAAAGATAAACTACCTAACACACAATAAACTTTAGAGCAAACTTTTCCTTAATCAGACTTCATAAATATACTGGAATCATCGCCACATACTGATCATTCTGAGAAGTTCTACTCAATAATAATAATATTACTATTTATTAATATTATTAATAAGTGTTATATGTTACAAAGTTATCAGGCACTCGTGCCAAAGTTTAAAGCCTGCGTCACTGCCTTCCTTGTAAGAATTTAATAAATAAACAGACGCAAAAGGCGGAACAGCCTCAAAGGTCAAAGGTGAATTCCATCAGCTGACATTAAACATCCTCTGATCTTCCCAAAACAACCATTTCTACAATCCTGCGCATAGCTGGCGTGCCTATGATCGGCTATTAGAAGTTTTACTCACCCAAGAAGTCAGCAGAGCGGGTGCTTTGGTCGTAAAACGAAGAACAAGAGCGTGGCTTATACGATAGGGGCTACACCTGTCACAGTCCAACTATACAGTTAAACTGATGCACATCCCCCCTCCCTTGTCCAACAGATGCGTTCAACAACGCAAAAAACGCTGCCGATCCCAAACGGTGTTCGATTCATCGCACCGCGAAATCAAAACCGTTCGTAGTGGCGATCATCGTTGCGGCCGCCTTCCTAGCGTCCCAGTAAACTGTCAAGAATTCCGAATATTCCGCAAACGCAGCGCTTTTAAACGCCAACCTGTTGTATGACATGGTAACGCAGCGTGGACAACCAACACTGCGGTTTATTCCGCCGTCGAGTCTCCTTCAGTCTCTCGTTTACGCTCGTTCCACTAGCGTTTGTTTTTGTCCCTCGTTGTTGCTGTTTAGCATAAACACTCCGTGACGTAAACGAGGCCGTGGCCAAGGCTGACATTGGGCCCCGGGGCCCAAAGCCTCTTCCGCCCAGCCAGGTGGCGGCAGCCTCGTCCGCCGAACCACCCCATTGCCGAGTTGAAGCACAACAGCGGAAAGAACAAGGCCATGCCGCTTGCTTCGGCCGCCATTATAGAAAATCTGATAATAATAATAATAATAATGTGATTTTAAGTGGTTTAGGAGGCTAAGTAAGCCTGTGTGAAAACCACTGAAAACATGATAACATGAATATTCTTGATTAGACTGCTTTTATTTGTCTGTACCATTTTCTGCTCCTCTGTTGTGAGGCGCTTGTGTTTCAAAAACTGAAAATGCTCTGAACATCAGCATGGCAAAATAAGGAAGTAAAGTAAAGTAAAGTAAAATCTCGTGGATTTCTATAGAATACAGTAGGCAGCTAATCATTTTCCAGCCAAGGCTTAATTATAGCCTTAATAATAATAATAATAATAATAATAATAATAATAATAATAATAATAATAATAATATCGCGATTTAAAGTGGTTTAGAAAGCTAAACCTTCCTATTCCAAAACTCATTGAATATAACAAGGTAACAAAGTTTAAAGTGATTCAGTAGGGACTGCCCTGCCATTTCCTCCAAAGCAATAACAACCTAACCCACCGCCTTATAGATACACTGACCTTTGCCCGACCGACAAACCACCTTGCCTATAGCTATTTCAAGAAATATTAAGCTTATAAGAATAAGCAGCTAACTACTGTACTACAACAAAATCGCTGTAAAAGTTTTACGAGATTTTACTTACTCACTAAGTATGTCCGTGTAAAAACCACTGTATATTCCTCTGGAGATTTAGCGAATTCAGTACTTCGACCATCAGAGTAAGTTAGGGCCAAATTACTTAAACGTGAATGTTTCCAACCTTCCACCCCTCAATGTTATTGTTAAGCTAAGAACACCGAACATTACCGATTTGGCTTTAAAAATAAAATATAGGCGCTTTACAACTACGCGTAGATTTGATTTTTGTCCATAGAGCCAAGCCTCGAGTCCACAGAGATCAACGGTGGTTCAACTAAATAGCGAAATCTGATAACAGAATTAAAGTGTAAAATCTTCGGTTGAAGTGAAACGATGAGCGCAAAACTCAACATTTCTTCTAGGTTCGCCGTTCTGAAGGTGGAAGAGGGCGTCGACGACGAATCGGACGAACGGGAGGACCTCAACGACCACCGGGACCAACATCGACCGGCGAAGGCGACCCCGACCCCCTCAACGAAGAAGAACAAGAAAAAGAATGAACCCCAAAGGGTAATTAATCCACCATTTGACTGATGAATTCGTATTGATTAGCACCGTCTCTACAGTACCTGGCCGTTTTCAACCCTATTAATGACTTAGAGCCGATGAATTTTGCGATTGATGTGGATATATTATCTGGACAACTTGATCCGCTGGCCGAAACCCACATTGCGCACGAAGGTGACATGTTAAATTAGACATTATTGGCATTTAGACATTGTTGCCCGAATGGTATCCAGTCCATTGATGATTATCTTGTCTCTGCTCGATATGCCTTCATTGTTTGCATTACCTCTTCTGAACGTATGTGCTTACATAGTTTAATAGCATGGAGTGGCACTTTAGTTGGGTTTTTGTTCATTTATTAAGCAGTTACAATTTGCTGGGTTTTTAAAAGGCCAGTGGTGTCTGTTTTAGTTGGGAGGAAAGGCTTCAGGGCAGGGAGATGCGTTGAAGGTGGTCGAAGCAGTTTTTTCAAATGAAGCAGTTTTGTCAGACGTTCATTGGGCAGAACTAGAGAAAAGAGAAGAAGAGGTAAGTGAGACTGTGTTGAGTTTATTTTGTTGTTTGACTTTGCAGTGAATTAAAAATTGTAGCCGTTGAAAGATGATCGCTCAACAAATGCCTGTCTGCAACTCGGCCTTCTTTCTCTCACTTCAAACTTATTATTGTTAATTTTTCTGTTGCGGTACACAGATTGTCAATAAAATAAAGGAAATCCTACAAATATTGTGGATACATGTGTCATAAATTTTTGTTCAGTTTGCAAAATTTGTGTAGTATGTTTAGTAATCCACTTGTTGAGAGTGACCCCTTCCCTTTTGGTTGAAAATTTTGGGTTGGCTTGCCTGCTTCTTGAATAAATATGTTTACAGTTTTATTTGAAATTTGATTTTATGAATGTTTATGTCATGTGCATGACATAAACATAAATGGGAGACTAAAACATAAATGGGAGCCTAAAACATAAATGGGAGCCTAAAACATAAATGGGAGCCTAAAACATAAATGAAAGACTAAAACATAAATGGGAGACTAAGACATAAATGGGAGACTAAGACATAAATGAGAGACTAAAACATAAATGAAAGACTAAAACATAAATGGGAGACTAAGACATAAATGGGAGCCTAAAACATAAATGAAAGACTAAAACATAAATGGGAGATTAAGACATAAATGGGAGACTAAAACATAAATGGGAGACTAAGACATAAATGGGAGCCTTGTTTGAAAGCTTTTTACAGTTGAATAATTGTTTTCTTTGCAGTACACAGATGGAGAATTTCGTCGTGAACTTAGCGAGACTTTGCTTAACAGCAGACTTCAGTACGAGCAAATGAAACAGAAGGTTGGAAATAAATGCGTTTGTTTAGAAGAGAAACGCTGTAGTTGTCAGAACTGGGGAACTGAATTTCTTAAATTTGGAGCCGTGAAAAACAAATTTCTGCTGCGGAATTCAGAGTGCGATTTTTGCTGTATTTTAGTCGGAAGCCGACATGAGTAGTCAGCTGGCAAGTCATCAGAACAAGAAGAAGAAGAAGAAGGAGAAGAGCGTTACGATGACTTTAGATCAGTTCAGCCAAGGATCGTACAATAATATTCATCCAAAAGGTGCTTGGCTTATTTGTCTTTTCTTCACTACTATTGAACCCACTTAAATGCATATATCACTGATGCAGATAGATGTCAGACGAATCAACTTACATTGGTTAAGATATTATTATCGTCTCGATCATACCATAGAAAGTACCTCTTTGCTTTCTTCAGGTGTTGGGCATTTCTACGTTGACGACTATGGACTTCCATTTCTCTCTGTTGTGTGTTGCTTGTATGAGTTCTAATTCTGTAGTTACTCCCTTTACATCATTCAGTAAACTGCTGATATACGTCATTCTTTGTCTTCCTCTTGATCGTTTTCCTTCGACTTTTACAGTAGCTACCAGGTTTTCGATACCTTTCTTCCTCATTATATGTCCAAAAAAATTGAAGTTGTCTAGAAAGGTTTCTAATATAAGTGAGTGGCTTATATTAGATTTTTAAAAATTGCTTTATACCTTGGCCTTTTGAGACCCTTCTTCTATTAGAAATTCTTTGGTAAAGCAATCACCATTGAAAATTTAAAAAGAAAATGGTGGAAAACTGGCCTGACTTTCGGACCCCATAGACTAGTTCTGGTGAATATCAGATTCTATGAAATTTAGTGAAAGTTGCCATAGAGATGTAGACTCTTTGCAGACTCTATGGGAGCTGTTGTTTGATGTTGCAGACCGTCGTTTAGAGTCTCATTCGAGCAGTGAGGCTGCGATCCTTGGTCGTAATGAATCGGACTTCTTTGACAGAATAGACGAAGACGCGGCCACAATCTTAGATCAGGAGCGACAAAGGCTTAAGCCGAAGCCAAAGAATAAAACCATCATAATATCACAGGTTAAAACGTCAGACTATCTCCTATTTCACTGCTATTCCATTCCATCTTAACCCTTAAAACACTGGAATCAAGTATACTCAGTTATGTTGCAAATAGTTACAAAGTATCTGGAGGCTTAAGGGTTAATGCCTGTAGTTGAGCCATTCTAAGGATGCTTGTGAGTTTAATCATAAAGCAAGCCGTGTATTTGAGCTCCATTGACATTGTTCTGTTGACAGTCATTGTCTATGTGTATTGTATATTGCTATTTTTGCACAAGCAGTTCAGATAATTTGCCATACTCTTAGAAACTGATTTAATAAATTTGTTATCAAGAAATATTTTTTGAATCATTTTCACTTGGAGTTTAGGGTTTGTTGGGTTTCTTTTAAAATATTGTCTTATTATTTGGACATTTCGTATTAGGAATGGCTTTTTTGATTATTTATTTAAGTCAAAAGGTGATCCTCCAGAAGAAACACCAGAGATTAAAAAGCAGAAGAAAGATTTGGGAATCAGAGAGAAAGAGGTTGTCATGCTCTGTGCCACTCAGAAAAAATTGGAGGTAAGATGGTTCTTTTACATGTAGCATAATGATTTGAAAATCTAGAGAGTCTAGTCTTTTTAACTTAATTTCACTGGACCAATTGATTATCTGCTTATTATTTTAATGTGTGTGTGTGTGTGTGTGTGAGAGAGAGAGAGAGAGAGAGAGAGAGAGAGAGAGAGAGAGAGAGAGAGAGAGAGAGAGAGAGAGAGAGACACACAGACAGACAGACAGAGAAAGATAGACTGTGCTGAAAATTAAATTCACTTTGTTCCAGTAAGTTTTGATATTTTTACAGGATGAGCTTCAACAAGTCAAGAAACGAAACCAGCAACTTCTTCATATGTTAGGTCAAGGTGAAAGTACGTGTCTCCAATGATCTGTTTAACAGCAGATCCTATATTCTAAGACCCAGTTATCACACGAATGTCTAATATCTGCCTAGCATATATGCCAGCTGCTCTGATAGAAGAACATTACAATACAAAGTAATTGATTACAATAAATCTTTTGAAATCTTGTCTAATCTTATAATATTATTATATCCTGTAATGATTTTACTTGTATGTCGATTTCTAGTAAGAAGAACAGTGGGATTGGTTTTGGATTCTGCCTGATTACCAATAATAGTAATTGTATGAAATGATGGATATTGTTGTATGTTGTTTCCTGTAGTGAAGGGAAAGACGCCGTTTTTGATGGAGATCGAGGATCTGAAGTTGATTGGAGAAGAGCTTACGAACGAACTGGCAAAGCGGAAATCGGAGCTGGAAGAGGAAAGATCGAGCGTCCTGGCGCTGAGGACTGAAGTTGAAAAACTAAAGGTATGCACCTAGTCATTTAATTGTTTGTGTATCTTAAAGTAAATAAGTAAGTAAGTAAAATCTCGTGGATTTATATATATATATATATATATATATAGCACTTTCAAAAGTAGTACCTTAGTAGCTTCTTTTTCTTAGGCACTAACGTCTATCTTGAAATAGCTATAGTCAAGGTGCATTGGTCAGCCAGGCAATGGTCGGATGTTAGGAAAGTTGACCACCTTCTGTTTGGTAAGCCGACGTGCAGTAATCTTAACCCATGGTGATGGCAGTAGCGGTGATGATGATGATGATGATGATGATGATGATGATGATGATGATGATCGAGTTCTTTGCCCAAGCACAGGCTATTGTTAATTCCTATGAATTTGGATCAACCCTTTACCTTTCGTTTGACCCGTGACCTTTAATTTCAGTGCAATTCTATCGCCTTTGCAGCACGTGCTATTATTTGTGCTAAAAGGGTTTTTACTGGAGCATGGATACTGGAGCATAGTTGTATGTACTTGCTGAGTTTTACAATGGCAGTATGTCTTATGTTGGTCAAGTAAACTGTGTTAATTTTTTCATAATTATATTATTTCTTCTTCTTCTAGGAATTTAAGCACAGTGGAAAATAGCATCGTGACATCGTTGAGAAGCGCTTTCATCGGCCAGCAAGTTATTTTTATTTCTGGAATGGGAAACTTATCGGAAGACAATGGTAGAAGCAGCCAACGAGAGACTTCGATAGGGAAATTAAATTACATTTATAATTGATGAGGCCTTTTGGTGAAACTGGGACAGTTTTGCATTCCTAATACATAGTTGACATAATTTGTGACAAGTAACTTGATTTTATGTTATTTCTTTCTCTGAGTTTTAACTCAATAGTAACGGCTCCAATATCAGTGTTGACTGCTACAATATTTTCAAATTCTTAATAATTATACTAATATATAATTACATTTTATGTACTTGCATATTATTTGACATAACAGGATAGCTCTTTGTGTGATACAATTTGTTTGAAATTGCTTTTGAAATTGGAAAGATAACATTTTTGATTTATGTTTAGTGTTTTAATGGTTTGCTTTAAAGTTTTCAATACATAAAACTTCTGGTTTCGTTGATCATTTGAATTGAGACGGTGCTTATTTTAAATGCAGAATTACAGTAAGATCCCATTATACTGCAGTCTGCTTACTCTGCTATGACAGAACCTCAGCAATAGGGAATGAAGTGTGCAGATCAATTACAGTATTATCCCATTAAAATCATCTAATTATGTAAGCAGGTTAGATGCACTGGAACACATTTTCATCGATATCCTGTAACAACAGTTGTGGGTCAAATGATGCATTTAACTGACAAGGGTCTTATGTGTTCTGGAATCTTATAACGGGTTTCCATTGTACATATAACAATATCAATTGTACATATTAGTATACATATTGCATCAATATTATACATCTGTCCCTTAAAAAGTCAAAGGTAGTTAATGCAGTATTGACGATAATCGAACATATGTCTTGCTTTGTTGGTCTCAAGCTAAATAGGAGAATTTAAGAACATGTAACCACGTGCAGTCAATCTTCATTCAGTACCAGTCCCACAGAAATCTGTCTTTTACGTAGCTTTACAAAACTAAACGATAAAAATCCACCACCCAGATACCCTCTTACTGATATAGTATAAATATGGCTGAAAGCTCTTTTGATGCACAACGGTAAATTAAAGCTCATGCTGTATTTTTCTGCAGAAATTCTTTCAAATACTCTGGTGCGCTCCTACAGCAGCGTAGTGTTGTCTGCCTTCAGCTTCAGGAAAAAGAGAAATATCGTCGCCTGCGCCGCGATTTCGTTGGTTCCGAGCCAAAGCCGCTGTTCGGTCGTCATCGGCCGCTGTTGCAACAGTGCCGGATGGAGCATCGTCGGACCGAAGACGGTTGCCAGGTTCTCAAGCGTCATCTTGTTCTTGTCTTTGTTCTTAAAGATTCTGTACAACGGACCAACGTTCTCAAAGCTCTAATATCGATACATGCAAAGCATAAAGTACAGTCATACGTAATTAATATAATATAATATAACGAGGCTTAAGGTGGTTCAGGAGGGTCTGCCCTCTGTGAAAACCACTTTCATTTGCCCATCCAATCTAGTATCCCATAGTACTAAGGTTTATTTTGAAATCATCCACACCATTAGTAGCCATTACTATCTTCTCATTCAATTCATTCCATCTGTCCACCACTCATTAATCGAACCCATTAACCCCTTAGCCGTGTATTTAACTGTAACTCAATGTAAAATGGACGGATATATCCGGGATCCCCAGTTAAGGGGTTAATATGTAGTTCTGCTGAACATAACATCCTAAATTCTGTGTTAACTGAAACCAAGTATGGCAGGCCAATAGGCCAATATCAACAAGGTCTTCTTCTGTAACTTGATTCATTGCATATAATCGCTTTAACTTCCATGGACTTGTTATCTATAATCTCTGGACTATGGAAACACTTTAATGCAAAATAATAAAGCATTAGCATAAAGCTGATAATAGTCTGAATTTTACAGAAAAATAACTAAATATTGTGGCTTCATTTTATTCCCTGGTTAGCAAAGAAGCCAGTAAGGTTAAGATATAACAGTAAGTGGATCAATGTGCTTTATTTACCGTATTAGATGATCGAACATGAATATAACAGTGGCGTAGTTGCATTTTGGAATTGCCTTTAATGTATTCACCAGAAACTTCTCCTTGGCTTCTGGATCCGCTAAGCCTGAAACACAGAAGAATACATAATAACTTAACCCTCGGTGGCCCGGCTTTAGAAAGTAATTTACTTGCCCACCATTGGTCCATCTGGACCAGAATTTTCTAAGCTCATTTTCAGCATAATTATCCGCACACAGGTGTTTCAAACTTTACAAACATGTAATATACTTTCCCCTCAACTACCGTAGTCATCACATGATTATCACGAACTGTTTGTATTTTTTGCTTCTCCGTACACTTTCACTGTTAATGAAATCATTTTTGTAGCAGCATAAGTGTTTATGTACAGTCCGATGCATGTCCCATGTAAAACGGTTTTAGTTTAGTTTAGTTTATACAACAATTTATATAGCGCAGTAACAGAGTCAGAGGCTTAATGCAAAAGCACTTTACTCATTGCACTTGTATGAGATGTCAAACAGGTGCGTCTTAGGTTTTTTAGCTAATAAATCGACGTTGGTCTCGTTGTTGGCCACAGTTTATTTATTAAGCTATAATAATAATAATAATAATAATAATAATAATAATAATAATAATAATAATAATGTAATTTTAAAGTGGTTTAGGAGGCTAAGTTACCCTGTGTGAAAATCACTGTAGTAACTCTCCACATTCAATAACCTAGTTTTTCCACGTAACCTTTAAATCCATTTATCGTTTCACTGCCTTTTCGTGCAAACTAAAATCCCAGATTTTCTACCTTCACTGGGAAACATTCTTGATCAGTGGAGAGAGGGGGTGAAACATCTGAAATTCTAATATAAATAAACTGGACGATTCGCAAAATGCAAAACCGTTATAAAGTTCAGCTGCTGACCGATGCCTTTGACCAGTTTCTGATAGGCTGCGTCTGTGAAGAGAGATTCTGGAAGTTCACGAAAGAACAGTTTCAGAAGACTCGTCAACACGTTTACGTCTGCCGTCCTCAACATCACCGCCCCCGAAGTAACATCTATGGTCAACGTTTTAAAGACACGATCAAAATTTCTTAGAAACAGAACAATGCAGCGATAACATGTAATCAGTATCATTTGAATGCAGAGTTAGTCCGTCTACTTGGGTTCAAGTCTGGTCGCTGCGACTAGCAAAATGGCATGTGCAGTGGCCCTAGGTTGACGTCACTTGCAATGCTATCAAAGTGCTACGAGAAAATTTACATTGATGCCTTTACATGCTACAACTACTACTGGGAGGGGCACGGGGGCCCAGCCCCCTATTCGGTCGTGAGATTCGTCCAAAGCCGATTAGTTGGGGGTGGGGGGATAGGGGTAGTATTAGATAGAGGAAAATGCTCCAGACAGCAGACTTTAAAGTATTTGAGACGATGACCTTTTTGCGTGATATTTGGGCCAAAAATCTCCCCCCCCCCATTCTGGAATCCTGGCAACGCCAATGATAACTACTGGAATAGGTGCTATCTCCAAATGTCTTATATTTTACACAATGATGTTGAGATGGGGAAGGCGAATAGGCCTAGATGATTAAGCAAAGGCAGGGCCAATATATTCACAATTGTCAAAATAGTTTTTATTCAAGCAGTTGAAGTCAAGAAGTGTTTACTTCTGTCCAAAGCATTCTTCAAACGTTGAACTTCTGACGAAAGACCTGAGACTCTGTAGAGACCCAGCTCGCTTAGTCCTACAGTGCAAAAAAAACACAAAGGCAATCAATCTTTATAATAATCAGCTTTCATTATGAATGCTCTAAAGGAAACAACTAATGAACCGTCCTCTGCTATTGGCGATTACAGTTTAATGCCTTTTAGTTTGGCATTCGTGCAGTAAGTTTTCCAGTATCCGAGATCATAGATGGGATTTAGACAAGTTTCAAAAGGCTTTGTATATTTCATCAAAACGTATGTTAGATGTTTATGCTTCAGGATGCGTGGACAGATAGTAAATCACCTGCGCTTGCAGATTTAAGTTATCTTCAAAATTTTTATAATTAAATTCACTAAAAATGCTTAAGTGCAAAATGAAATGGAAGCGAAGAAAAAAACAACTTATAGAATTCTGACTATAATTATTGTATGCTCCCTCAATCATCATGACAGATGCACCAAACAAATTGCTTTATTAGGCTAAAACTTTAGAAAAATTCAAACCATCAGCTTCGATGGCTTCTACGCAAGATGTCACAAACAATGGAACCAGTCGATTTTCTCGTCTACAGAACACAAAATTATTTCCACAAAATAAATTACAACAATTATTCTCTGAAAAGCAAATTAGGAAATAAGACAACTACAAAAATAATAATTGAAACATTTGCACAGATCTTGAAAATTTCGCAAGTTTAAACTTCAACATTTCTTCTGAGAAAGAGTCAGTTTTAGTATTGCATGGTGCAGGAGGCCTACACCAGGCCTGAGGAGAGAGTGGGTGCAGTCAGTACATTGTACCGGAGCCCATAGAGTTTTCAAGGGCCCAGATCTGGCGACGATAATTTTTTTGCTCGTCAGGTTGTTTTGGCGAGTTGATAAGGTTTTTTTGCTTGGCAGGTTTTTTGGAGACTTGATACATTTTTCTTAAGGGTCCGCAGATTTTTTTGTTCCGGGGCCCGGAATTTCTCTCGGCGGCCCTGGGCTACACTGTACATTGGCAATGCTTTCACACAGGCTTACTTAGCCTCCTAAACCACTTAAAATCACATTATTATTATTATTATTATTTATTATTTATTATTATTTATTATTATTATTTAGCCTTAAAGAACAAATGACCGAAGGCCAGTTTAGGGGTTAATCGAAATGGATTAGGTTAATCGTACTCAGCAATTTCCTCCAGAGGTACGCCAAACATTCCTTTGCTCTCTGCCAAAGACCTTCTCATCAGTTTATCCTGAGGTGTATACTGCAAAGATATGATTATGGTGACCTACAACAGAAACATACATCAGTTTTGACATTATTGTAATTCTTAAAACCACCCACAACTAGGACATCAGAAGTAATGGAGTAGGGAGGGGCCTACTAGCCTTCCAGCTTTCACCTAAGTTCTACCTACTGTAGTGGTCAATTTATTTTTAAAAAGCTGTCACTTGACCCGACCCAAAAATTTTCTGTACATCTAATAGCCAAAATCTCTGACTCCCATGAGGTCCACTCCCCAATCATGGCGTGGGGGTTAAACCGATTGTGGCTACTAGTCTTACTGCACAATTTCATTACCATGCCACCATCCTTAACAAGCATTTAACTTATTATTATTATTATTATTATTATTATTATTATTATTATTATTATTATTATTATTATTATTATTATTATTATTATTTATTATTATTATTATTATTACGAACATTTATAAAGTGCAAGTTCACATAGTGCAGCAAATGCACTAACTCTTAACAATGCTGAGTTAACTTGATTCAAAATGCAATTAGATTTTCTCTGCATGAAACCATCGCACGTGCATTTAGATTCCAATGCCAACCGCTATAAAAAAAACAGAGACTGCTTCTTGAATGAGTAAGAACAATTTCTTCAAAACTAACAGGATGTCTGCATTTCATCTGACCTGGTCAGTCAGGGGAATGGACTGTTCCTTGAAAGCCTCCAACAGCCACGCTGTGCTCAACTGCAAAATGGCAAACAGAAAATCACGCATTATCACTCAACAAATTATGAAATGTTTGTGAAAATCAGAAAATTTTACTACGGCGCTGCTCTAAAAATAGCTGCATTCCGAGTAAATGCAGCAAATGGAGCAATTACACTCAACAAACGACTTGGTTTGATTTCAAAAACAAGAGATCATCACAATGACACAATCTCCACCAACACCCCACCGCCACCATCATTGTTACTACAGTGGATCCCACTTAATCGCATACCGCTTAATTGCATAACCCGCATAATTGCATAACAACATAAAAACCCAAACCAGTCTTTTAGCAAGGCTTGCACGGCACCTATGCAATTAAGCGGGTTTCACTGTATTACTGTTATTATTATTATCATCATTACCATTATTCAATTTGCAGTGCATTCTGGTAAAATCAATACTACTTACATAACAACAGAGAGATGTATTTCGAAACTTGCGATAATCAAGTAGTTTTGCTTTAATCTTGAAATAGTTTAAAGCACAGACTCTTTTGTCAGTTCTCACCACTAACGAGCATTTTCCAATCAGATGATCAGTCTCTTCACCTATCTTGTAGCAGAGCAAATACATCGTCTGTGCGCCTTCGAGATCAACATCGAACTCCTTGAGGAGAAAAACACCAAATATAAAACTAATAAAAAAATCACACCAAACACAATGACCCTCTCTGACATCATTACTACCATGGGCTCCGAGACAATGAACGGACCCCGCTCCTTACCAACATATGGGGAATTGCGAAGGCAATCCGAAGTGAAAACAGTCGTAGATTTCAATTGCAATTTTAAAAACAATGTGACATCAAAAATGAAGTCTCTGTCAATTTCAATGCCTTGCATTAGAAAACTTAACAGAGGATTGCATTGTGTCACAATAAAATAACATAGAAGTGTAGAAGTACACGCAAACTCTTAACTCCATATAGCGATTCTCACACAAGACAGATCCTACTGAATTACTCTATAATAATAATAATAATAATATTAATTATTATTATTATTATTACTATAAAATAATTATTATTATAATAATAATTATTATTATTACTACTACTACTACTATTACTACCACTACTACTACTACTACTACTACTACTATTATGAATGATGATGATAACAATGATGATGGTTATTATTGTTATTGTTGTTGTTGTCATACTTCTTCCCAGGATGGTTCGTGGCTGTTGCACTGGTGTGTCTTGGCTTTCATGAAGACGTGTCCAAAAGAGTCAATTTCAATCGCACAGAAAGCATCTAAGGCAAACAATTCTAAATTCCCTCAGAACACGCAAAAACTACAAAACAAACACCATCGCCTCATTCAAACAGGGCAAAGCCGTCAACCCGTCAACCTGGGTTCGATTCTCAGGCATCTGCACGTCCACCGGCGCAGAGTGGAAACCAACTTGGTTCGCACAGGCCTTAGGCCAATGAATAGCTGATTACTATAAAGGAGCTAAATAAATGTAATATTTACATTTTTAAAGTTTACATTCAACAGACGATGGCAGCAAAAGTCGTAAATCGTAATTGTAAAAATTAACTTTACAGAACACCGTTCTAACAGTTTTAAAATGCAGATTGCCTTCTAAACCAGGAGATTCCATTCGGAGATATACACAAAACAGCTAAAACTGGTTTCTGCCTTTAAACGGCATTTGAGATTGATTGATTGATTGAAACTTCAGTACCGGATATTCAATCAGGTCTTACCGGCCTTCTCAGTCAGGCCCTGCAGTCGGTGAACTGTTATCTTCAGGCTCCCACTTAGTCGTTCCTTCTCCAAAGAAATGTCTAAAACGAACATTCACGACATTACACAGCAGTGCAAAAAGTAACAACAGATAAGGCCTTCGGGAGATAAAGGGTTAATAGCAGATTAACCCTCTAACTACCATGCATTCAAGAACTATTACGGTCATCAACTTCTGATTCAGACATCATTGTAGTCGCAATACATTAGTGATAAAACAAATACCTTTGGCTTGAAGAGCTGACCCAATCACTTTTGGAATCTGTCACAAAACAAAACATAATAAATAAATAAATAAATAAATATATATATATATATATTCTAATATATCCTATTAACATTAGTCTACTAACATGTATTGCACTAATATATAGTCTATTAGCAATTGTAATTGCTACCACAATCACATTATGTTGCAACAATATTCAGTCTTAACCCGTTACCATCTATAAGTTAACATTGAAGCAATGTTTACTATAACCATTAATGGAACCAGCAATATGCATTTAATCTACAACACGAAATCCTGACCGTCAAAAAACAGTTAGGGTACATTTGTTGACAATGGCGCTTAAAAACAGAACATAAAATAATTCTCTCAGATACAATCAAACCTCAATCCAGTTACATCTGAAAACTATTGTGCAAATTGTGCAATACCATTTGCTATTTGGATAAGGTGCGCCATTGGCTGATGCCCTGGGCATTATGATAGTGGCGCTATAGAAGTTGATTGATTGATTGATTGATGGCACTGACATTGGCAATTTAGGTGTAAGTCGAATACAGAGCAGGTTTATTACTACTGATAGCAAATGGGAACATATTTCTGTGACATTAAACAAGTTTGACTGTAAATTTTGTTTCCACAACATAAACTTAATTACATAAGAGGAATGACATGCTGGGGGAGGGGAGGCCCCGGGAAGTCTTACTCTCTCTCTTATCACAAGTACAGTGCATGCTCAAATAGTTTTGCTAATCACTCTTTGTCACCTGACTTCTTAATACTGATAAATTCAACAACTTGCAAATCATTAAGGCTCACACAGAAGCAAGCAAACGGAATCCAGCATACCTTCTGCTGTTCCAACAAATGAGACACTTCATTCGCAGATATCCTCACAGCTGACATGTCAACTAAATGATAATAATGATAATAATAATAGTAACAACAACAACATCAACAACAACAATAATAATAGTAATAGTAATAATAACAATAACAATAATAATAATAATAATAATAATGACAATACTAATAATGACAATACTACTACTACTACTACTACTACTACTACTACTAATAATAATAATAATAATAATAATAATAATAATAATAATAATAATAATGAACTGATTAGGGTGACATATCATACAAGTACTGCTAGGACACATACCAACGGAAAATACATTCAAAGAGGAAGATCAAGAGAGATTTTGCAACAACTACACTTCTGTCGATCCATCTACTACAACTTTTTTCGAATCATTTACTGTCAGACACAGAAGTTAAATAAGTAAGTAAGCAACTCAATTCAACTTTCTATAGGTCCACTTCAAATCAAGTCCAAAAACTCATCATCTCTTTCAGAGATATTTTCTTCCATATCCTGCCACTAACTGATCTCTGCATTGGCCTGGTGTCTTATGGTTAAGATTCGGAGCATCATCAACTAATACTCCTAGAGCATTATAAACGGCGCTACAAAAGTGCATAATAATAATAACTACTCAGTCTTGATATGATGCACCAACTACTTACAAGTATAAATGTAAGGGCCACGCATACACAAAGCTGAAAATGTTCAGACCTTTTGCGACCATTCCACTGATGGCCTCCTTCCACATCGTTCTTTCGTAGTCAGAAGACATCAGGAATGTGTAGCTTTGATTGAAAGTCTTGTCCAGCAGCTTTAGTTCCAAGTAGGGAGATGCCTCCAACAGAGCGGCTTCCTATTAATTACTAATTTCGTTTAGATACAGTTCATGAGTTACACGACTACCATACATCTGCTACAGTGTTATGCAAATATCAGCCTCATCATGGAACAATTTTATTTTTTTCAATAGAATTTGCAGTCCAAACTCAAATGAAAGACCAAAATGCAGAAGAATGAAGCATGGAAAGATGAAAAGATGGATTTATTGCAATATTCATTCATACATTCATTCATTCTTGGACGATTTCTATAGCGCTGTAACAAGGCTGAGGCCCACAACAAAAGCACTTTAACATCTCAACTATATCCCAACCCAATATATACAATTTTATGGTAAGTCCAGTATTGTCAATACACTGGTTGACTCATAAGTTACAGAGAAGACAGATTAAACTGAATCAGAAGACAATTGTATCACAAAATATTACAAAAACACAAACTCACCTGTTGAAATACTTTCTTTCGAAGATTATCAATCTTTCTGTTTTGCTGCTATAAGGAAAAAACGTCAAGAATAAAGTGAAACTTTAAAAGATAACTGCCATCATCAAAGACTTGAATTTCAACAATACGTCAAATATATTGTCAACTGTCAATTTCATGATATATCTGACATATGGGGTTACAACCTCACAAAAAACATAAAACAAAAACAAACATAAAACAAACACAAAACACACAGTCACAAAAGACTGAATAGAAACTCCACAGATGCTAATGTTTGCCAGTTGACAGCTCACATGGCAAGTGCTGGAGTTCTTCATTTCTAATTTCATATCCGATTGCAGTCGAAATAACTCCTTTTCCAAACCATCGACTACTTGCTGGTGTAGGACCGCTGACTGTTTGTCCGCTAATAGGAAAAGCATTACAACAAGCATTCAATTGATATCTATGCAGCGAAAATTCAAAGGCATTTCTGCAATATTCTTCCTATAATATTATGAAAGCGATGGACTTAACTTCGTTTCACTGAGGAATTTAGAACCTTTATTGCAGTCGCTAAATTAAACGCTGGCAAGAGGCTTATGTCATTATAGGAGCGCAGATTTATGATTCTACTTCTGAGAGATATTGAAATCTGTTTAATCGCACATGGGTTAATTATTAGAGTGTCCTGACTCCTGACAATCTGCAATTGATTTCAGTGGTTAATTAAAGAAAGCAAGGTTGATTCAGCGTTAAAGTCCATTTTAGAAAATGGATCTGTTGAGTTGGAAATTGTTTCTGATTCCTGTGTCTTTGATGACACCATACATCATAGCTTCGTCACCAAAGTAGCCCTTTCTCTGCCAAAAAACATTTGCATCTACGCTGCGACTGATCTCAGATATGAATCGAAGATAGACAATGTGAAATAAATAAGTAAGATTCACAGAGATAAATCCTTTTACAGCTGCAATACAACGGCGCACATGAATCAGTCTCACTTACCCTGTGCCGAGAACTTTTGGTCAAGCTGTAAATCACACAATGGAATAAACCACTTCCTTTCATATAGGTTACGGCGTCTGAAAAATCACACGAAGACACATCCTAATGAACAAAGGCATACACTTCTATTAATTAGACCGCTAGGTTCAAGGCCTCCACCCCACCCACAATTTTTGTGAGAGGCTCAGATAGGAAAAAGGGGAGGCTCAGATAGGGGAAACGTATAGAGGTTAGGCCCCAGCTTTTTCATTTGAGTTTACACCTATGCTTATGAACTACTCTAAATCATAATATCATTATTAGGACATTAGGTGCTATGCAGGTATTCTGCTACATTAACATCATCATCATCATCGTCGTAGTCGTCCTCATCATCATCATCATCAGCAGCAGCACCAGCAGCTTTGTCTTTGAGCAGATATTTACAGAAATAAGAACCACTCTGAAGACATTATTCGGCTAGTTTTGTTACATTTCTGTAATTTCTGCTATGTTATGTAACTGATACATTACATAACTGATACGTTACGTAACTGATACGTTACGATCTCCCAGCGGCTGTGATTTACCTGCTAAACAGTTTCTGTTTGGCGCAGATGAGAACGTCACTGAAGAGGAACGCGTGTCGAATTCTACGAAGGTTTTCCACTTTCTCTACCAAGAGACCGTGCTTAACGAGGTAACGCTCATGGTTCGACTGGCACCGAGCAGAACATTTACCAGTAATAACATTACACCAACAGCTATTCATAACACAAAATGTTACATGGTGAGACCCTACAAAGCAGCTGATTATTATGATTATTATGATTATTATGATTATTATGATTATTATGATTATTATGATTATTATTATTATTATTATTATTATTATTATTATTATTATTATTATTATTATTATTATTATTATTATTTTCATCATTGGGCTTAGTGCACTATATATTACAAGACAAAGACCCAAAGCATCAGTATGCAATTACTATCCCATTATCTATAGTTAGTCTGAGCACACATTCTCAATAGCATCTCAATAGATGGGTCAACTTTTACAGTGCCACCGTCACAATGTATAGTAGGTCTGTAGGTTATCTGCCTGTGTAAATTACAAAATTAAGGTAGGTTAGAAGACACAGAGGTGGGCCAAACTGGTCTTTTTTATGTCAGATCTTAAGCAAAAGTGACAGTGCAGTGGTCCCTTGAGAAAGACTTGTGTATTGATCAAAATCCACCCAAAAATGGTTTGAAACAGCTTGAAATTAATTCATTCATTCCATCTCATTTCGTGACCATTAACCCTTTAACTGGGTATTTAACTGTAACTCAAAGTAAAATGGACGGATATATCCGGTGTCCCCAGTTAATGGGTTAATATAATAGCATCTCTCAAATCTACGTCATCTCTACAACATTGCAGTTCCTACCATTGAAAAATTCAACCAGTAGACATAAACTTAATAAATAAATTGCCATTTTCTGCCGGATTAAGATCACGTTACAGCAGCATATTGCAAACAATGGTATTTACACTGCAGATAATCATTAGAGCAACTTTTATAATGACAGCAATTTATTCGATGGCTCACATTTCTGAAGCTGGGTTCGTTGTTCGGCCTGTTCAGACAGTTCAGAGCAGACTTCAAAGTCCGCTGAAGAGTATCGTAATCGGGATGATCCAAAGGGGTGGATTGGATCAGATCCTGAGACAAATCAATCCATCAACAGCATCCACCAAAATCCATTCGACAGTTTTTAGACATCATTACTTTACTAATCTTCATAAAGTTAAGTTGGCAAAGCTAGTTGCAAACACTGCAGGACTGACAACGCTCACCTTCATCGAAAGAGTATTTTGCTGAAAGCGAACGATCGGTTTGTGTAAAAGTTCTGAAATTTTAGAATTCCAACAGAAAACACAAATGCTCAAGAACTTAATAATTAATTATATGTTACTATTGAATTTTTCTATTAAAACTGCATCGGATGCTAAACTACTCAATTACAATATAGTCATTGTGGAGAAAAATATTTGTATGAAGATGATATAACTAAAAAACTTTTAGTAAATTCCAAAAATCAAAAAATTTCATAGAATGGGATTAAAGTGGAATGTATTTGAATTCCATCGACAACATATATGAAGTGAGTTCAAAATCTGACATTGGGGACAGACAGGACTATTCTGTTAAAGACAAATCTGTGGATATACATACATATATATATGCATATATATGTATGTATATATATACATATATATCTCAGTATTTAGTGAATATGGCTAGCAAGACAAAGTAGTTGCAATATCATTATTATAATGCAAGATATTAACATCAGCATAGCATAGGACATTAGGATTCAAAGTGTCTATGTAATTCCCTTCACCAATCTCTAAAAATCAGCAAATTGTGCTTACCTTCAAGACTGAGCTTGGACCCGGATTTTCCAATTTTCACAAAAATAACCTTTAAACAACATATTTGAAAAAAGAAAAGTAAAACAAAGATAGTGCTCACTCTGTCGCACACATGCTAATGTCAACTCAGAAAGAGTCTAGCAAATTCGAAGCAGCAAGTAATTAACAGACAAACTATAAACAAGTGAAGATTAACAATTAATCATAATTATTAAATTGTACTAAATATAGGAAAATTCATACTCAAACTGCCTATGATTGGAAACATGGTGAAGCAGTTGAGAGAGAAGTTTCATCTCAAGCGAGCCATTGGCAAAGACATTTCTGAAAAATTGCGGGTCATTGGAGGCTTAGGGAATCCCCCCATTATAACCCTCTTCTGTTTGCCAAAATTTCGGCCAAATCAAGCCTTGATTATACACTATTAGTCAAACGGAGAGCAATAAGTAAGGCTACAGTGTATTTTAGTTAAACATTCAAAAATCTGAGAATAGGCTCCACTGATAGTCGAAGCCAAAGACATTGTTATTTTATAGCTCTGAAATAAAGTTTGGAAATACAGTCCACCTCTCTGCAACCCTTCAGAAAGCAACTCAATCTTTAAATTCCTTCACACTGCTGATAAAATGCAACAATGACTCTGTAGAAAGGCTGGTAATTTTCTAAGCATTCATTTATGATGTGACTTTGATTAAGAAATCATACAAATTTTTTTAGAAAGAAACCTCGACTGTTCTCAGGGATACAGAGACGTTAAAAGCAGAGAATCCAGCGAAATATTTAATTTCAAAAAGTATGAATTAATCTGATAAGCTAAGGAGTGCAGCATACCTTGGTCAACTCAGCAAAATGCGGGTTTTCTGCCCAACATCGATGTACAGTCTTAATGGCCGTCTGGTAGTTCATCAGGTACTCCTGTGCAATTGCATATTCCTGAGAAGCCTTGAAAAGGAAATTGCAAAAACTGAAAATCATTTATTTCCATTTATGTCAATAAACAACACGTGCAAATAAAAAAAGATACATAAATATGTATGTAAAATATAAATGTTGACATCACACACACACACACACACACATACACACACACACACACACACACACAGATTAATTATTAATCAGACCAATCAGACATCTTTGCTTTCACATTCACTTTGCAAACAACAATTAGTGTGCACTGCACCCGCACTCATATTTCACGCTTCAATTGTATGAATTGGACACAACAAAATGTTGAAGCATTATTTCCAGGGGCGCAGTAACGGGGGTATAACGGTATATATACCCCCACCCCCAAATCAGACTACCTTAAAATTGTGATGTGTTTTTAAGATTTTCAAAGTTTTTAAAGATTTGTACCCCTCCCAAATCACATTATCCCCCCCCCCATCAAATTCCTGGCTACGCCACTGATTATTTCTAATAGAAATCACGTGATTCATCGTAGTTACACTTCTGTTTCTGTTGCTACTTGAAGTGTAACTCACAAATTTCTGAAAAACCGTTCCAACTTCCTGATCGCCAGTCGACGACCAGTTGTCTACTATTTTTCCCAGACTGCCGATGAACTGGAAATGGCTTCTGTGCATTTCGGAGATCTTGAAGAAGATCGTCGAGTTGTCTTTGGCGTTGATGACGCTCTTGTCCGTACTGGCGACACTCTTGAACGTCTGCATGTGCTGGAAGACAATCAGAACAGGTTGCCATCGGAAAATAATTGAAAATATAAAAACCTCAAATGAGCAGAAATTCAAAATTTCCGATATCGAAAAGTGGATTTGTGAAACCCAGTCTGGTACTTGTAGGACATACGGGAAAACTTCCTGCTCATTGCTTACTGACTTTCCCCCCCCCCCTTCCCCACTGGTCCACTCTTTACATAGGGAAATTGAACACCATCATTAACTTATTTAACTAAACTATTTAGTATAATGAAAAAAGTCCTTCTGCCTTTCCAACTAAAATTGGAGGAGGCAGAAGGCAGTAGTGACCTTGGCGAGACTTGGGTCACAGCCTAGTAATCTTGTTGGTAGTCACCACTGGCATAGCGTGACTTTCGGAGGCCCAGGGGGCATCCTTGATATGGGGGCCCCTATAGGCTAACATAGATTACACCGTTCTAAAATAAGGTTTACTCCCTAATTCAATAATTACTCACATTGTCACAGTCATATTGAAATAGTAGTAAAATGTAAAAATAAATCATTGTTTAGTAAGTTGAAACCACTCTTTGGGGGAGGGGGAGGCCCCTTCTTCCGGGGCCCAGGGGGCTTTCTGCAAATTGCCCTCTCGCTCCCCACCCATGTTACGCCACTGTTAGTGACATCACTAAAAGGACACATCAACAGAAAAGCCTAGAAGCTGATACAGTTTGGGCAACCTACGTCAAACAGGAGGTCAAGAATTCCGATGTACGATCTCTCGCTCTCCAGAATGTGAGACACTATCCACTTCCTCAACATCAGTCGATCCACTTCAGCCACATGCGACATGAAACCATCCATCTACGTCAGTTTGCAGAAAAAATATCTTAATTTATATAATATAATATAATTTAATTCATTAATAAAAGAAGATCTGTAGGCAAAGATAGTCCAGTGTTGGATTTACATTGCACACAGGGGCTGTCCATTAATTACATCAACAAATGGACAGCTCCATAGCTCCACAGGCCTAGTGTTCTTAAGCACAGGGCCCTGTCTGCAAAGATCCTGGCAAAAAATTACAATGAATTTTTTCACATAAATAATTATTGATTAAGTAACACACAGTATACTAAGTACCCCTGAATTTGCTGATTACGCATTCATCACTGCCTGTGAAGGAGGCGTACTGAGGGCCAAAGTATGGCTTTCACAGCAGGGCCTCATTTGCCCCATATCCGGCAATGACTGTGTGTCTGTTAACTGATTCTGTTAATTCTCATCACTAATAATGAGTGTGCAGGAATGATACACACACTCTCTCTCTCTCTTCTTCTTCTTCTTCTTCTACTACTACTACTACTACTTCGACTACCATAATACTCTTTGAGAAGTTAGAAAAAACGGAGACTACTTACAACCAGGCCATCGACACTGTCAACAGGACATTCGTCGTAGTCGACAGCGGCAACCTTCGCAGATGTGTCTGACTTCACTGCAAGCAAAGCAACAGTTGCGCCTAAACTGCACAGCTCACAAGATCTCAGTAAAGAAATGAAGCAAAACCTTTAGAAGAAAACACAAATATTTTGGATGCAACGGGCAGGGGTGTAGCCAGGGATTTGATTTGGAGGGGTATAAATTTGGGGGGTATATATTGGTATATGCATGTATATATTGTTTTATATAAGATACATATATAAGTAATATATATTATATAAATTATATACCCTATATATATATTATATATATATATACATTATATTGTATATATATTATATATGTTATATATATATATATATGTATGTATGTATGTCACCTCTGGCAATGTGTTGTCTTAGGCCTATATATTGTTACATATATAATTATATATATATATATATATATATATATATATATATATATATATATATATATATACAGTATTAATACAGCTGTATAATTAATATAATATAAGTTTAGAACCAGATTTAAAAAAGTGTCATTCATAATGCATACCAAGAAATAATGCTACTCTCAGCACTGCTAAGCAAGGACAACTGAGCATTGCTATGTAGCACCTATCCTATAGGGCTAGCCTGCTGCTAGGCCTAAGCTTATTGTTGACTATGCAATGCAGTCTTAAAGTCGGGCAACTTACAGCATAAACATTTTTTTTTCTACAAACGTAACTCTTGTCTTATAAGGACTGCCTTAACGCATAACCTTAAAGTAATCCACACACCCCTTTGCATCCAGCTTTTCTTTTACTGATACTGACGTTAATTGGTATTGATATCAATATTATGAATATCATCAACATGATATCACGCATATGATATGTTATGGTGATACTTAATGGTGCCAACTGAGCCTCATTTTGCTATCAGTGCATCACCTCATGCTCTTATTCAAAATATCTATTTCAACAAGGAAAACTGATATCGTCCATATGCATAACCTGCCATTTTGATAAGTTTGCTAGCCAAATGCAAATAAAGTCAAATTTTTTCAAGACTCAAACAACTAGATGTTAAGCTTTCTATCTCTGGCAAAAATGCAAAAATGGCTTTAGAACTTCCTATGCATGGGCGTCTGCATACATTTTTCCAGGGGGTACAAAACAGAGTCTAGTGACAAAAGAAATGAAAAAATTTTCCAAGGAGGTGCAAAACAAGGTTTTGTGATGAAAGAAACAAGCAATTTTACTTTTCTCATAACTCCACAATTTTTCCAGGGGTGCAATTGCACCTCTTGCACCCCCCTCCGGACGCCCATGTTCCTACGCCAAAATGTCAGAATTCTAAATTTATAACTGGTTTTTTCACCTGGTTTAAGCAGTTGGTGGTGGTCAGTTGTTCGGGCAATAAGCTTTGGAGCCGGCGCATTGCCCCAAAGGTGGCACAGACGGTGAGCCTTCTTTTCCAGGTTCCACATCGTCAACTGGGAATCGAGGTTCTCGTAAAACATCTGATTGCATCGTTCCAGCGACATCTTCACCATCAAAAGGTTGTAATACAGGGGCTCCTCATCGTCGGAGCTGTCCTCTTTGAAGCTCTCGCGCACCGACACGGCCAGACGGTACGGGTTCTCCTTACGACATCGGTGCGAGGGAGGTCTGGCTTTGTTTGAAACTAGACGTCTTTCGTCGAGAGGCAGCTTGGAGTCTTCGACGTCGACTGGCGTGCCGTAAAGAGCGCACGCTGGTTCGACCTGTTCTGTTGCACGACGATATCCGATCTCCGCTTCGTCGTACGAAGGCTCTCCAATTTTTGTGGGTCTATTCGCGCGTTTCTTTAGCACCCGAATGGCAACGTCGTCGTAGAGCGGTTCTTCCTGTTCCTCTTGTTCTTCAACTTGACTTTTTATCACAGTAGCTGCTTCATCATATAGTGACTCCTCAACTCTCTCTCGTCCTCTCACGCAGTCTTTTATCACTGCGGCTGCCTCGTCGTACAGTGGCTCTTCAGTTGTCGCCCGTTCTTTCGGGCAAGTTTTTGTCACCGGAGCCGCTTCGTCGTACAGAGGTTCCGCTTGTTTTCTCATACAGTTTGTCAGCACAGTGGCTGCTTCATCGTACAACGGCTCTTCATTTTGAGTGTCATTGAACACACGGCAGTCACAACCAGCGAAAGTTCCGGTTTTGTGCAAAGACTCTTGTTTCTCTTTGCAACCGAACCACTTCAGGTCGACAGCGCCGGCCGTGTCGTATATGTCGTCTTCCTCAGCAGATTCCACTGCTGCATTCCAGGGCGCTCTGTGGACATCTCCCTCGTTTTCATACAACGACTCATCCTCTTCCGTTCCGGCGTTTGACGTTTCAATCGCTAGAAACTTTCCTGATGAACTGCGGGAAGGACGGTGCCCTTCTCGAGCACTCCGCTCGTCCCAGGGCTGCTCGGAACTCGCAACGAATTCTGAACGGTCTTCGAGAGAACTGTTCTCGGCTATAATTTCGCCATACAAAGGCTGATCGAATGCAGTTATTCGTGACAGGGCAGTGCTAGTCCTGTTAGCCTCCAAAAATACCGGGAGACTTTTACATTTATTTTCCACGTCTTCGTAGAGATCCGCTCCCTCGCCGTCCGATGAGGAAGTCAATTTCATAGGAAACGCAGTACCACTATTTCTACGATAAACATCGTCGTAGATTGGTTCGTCATCGACATCACCAAAACTTTCTGGTCTCTGCATCTCTAAAGACCAGTCCTTGTCTGCTGAATTGGGCCCATATCCCCTGCCTCGACTCACGACATCTGAAACTGGTTTCGGTTTGGCGTCGTGAAATGGTTTCGGCAGAGGTTTTGGTTTCCTCAGAGGAAAGAGCGAATTCCGACAGGCCTTTGAGTTCAGCGTGACCGATCTAATGCGCACTTCGGCATTGACGTTGGCATAAAGAGAATCTTCTTCATTGGAGTCTACAAGATAATCCGTATTTGCGTACAGAGATTCGTCATCGCACGACATAAACGTCTGAGGTTTGATCTTCAACCGCGATGATTCCGACATCACATTGGTCAATTGATCCTAGTTCATCTAACGTCGTTCGAGCTATATCATCCTACATAGAAAAAAACAGTAAACACAGTACACAACTATACACCTTACATACATGATAAAACTATACAAACCGGTACTATACTAATACAATGCTGGAGAATCCTTTATCTTGTTCAAATAGTCTCAGAGCCGTGGTTAGAATGAGTAAGATACTAGTTACCATTGGCCATTAGTGGCATGGGAAATAACAGAGCCCCTTGAGGGTTAATAAACTTAATAATAATAATAATAATAATAATAATAATAATAATAATAATAATAATAATAACATTTACCGGTACAATAATAATAATAATAATAATAATAATAATAATTACTGGTATAATAATAATAGTAATAATAATAATAGTAATTACAGGTATAATAATAATAATAATAATAATAATAATAATAATAATAAAAAAATAATAATAATAATAATAATATAAAAAAAATAATAATAATAAAAATAATAATAATAATAATAATAATAATAATAATAATAATAATAATAATAATAATAATAATAATAATAATAATAATAATAATAATAATAATAATAATAATAATAATAATAATAATAAGGTTTAAAGTGGTTCAGAAGGTCTGCCTGTGTGAGAACCACTATGTTTCGCCCATCCAATCTGGTATCCTATAGTACTTAGGTTTAACTTGAAATTGTTTACACAGTGGGTCATTTCTATTTTCTCGCCTAATTCATTCATCCCGCGCACTAAAACTGTTGTTTATATTTATTATAGGCCCCCTAAACTGCATATATAAATATAAATGTTACTGTTAATGTTAGGCTTAATAATAATTAGATCTTTATATAATTTTAAAGCAACACTTTTAATTTGTTTCAACACTCTTCTGAAGTCTTGCATATCTATAGCCTACTGTAGCACTAGCATTGTCCAATTTCAAACAGGGTATCAATTTTATAATATTTTTGTGGTCTATAAAACCTGTAAAAAAAGAAACCAGCTCTCTTAAGCGCCATCTTATCTCTCGATTGATTTTTAGACATTTGACAGAGAATAGATTTCTGAAAGACTTTGTATAGTGTCGTTTCAAATGGCTCATTATTTTTCGTGGACTTTTGAAAGCTCTAGAAAAAAATTGAGACAGAATATGATGACAATTCTAGTACGGTTTGACACAGCAAAGATGGGGACACAAGAATATGTGATTTTAATTCGTTTCATCACTCTTCTGAATTTTTGCATATCTATAGCCTACTGTAACACTAGTCCTTGCATTGTCCAATTTCAAACAGACCATGTTGGCCCACCCAATATTTGGCTTGTGGCGCCCTCCATGAAGCAACTATATCCAAGTCATAAACCTCCACATATCTGTCAGTTGCCTTATAACTTAGCAGTCCATTTGCACTCTGCATCTATGTTCTGATTTATCAGTTGAAAATTTTACAGCCTTGTTCACCGATCATCAATTTTCCGAACCCCATTTAGTAGAACATACAGTAGACCACTTAGCTAGACACACTTCAAACTTAAAGTATGATTTAATTTGACTCACTCGATGGTCGCTATCTGTTTCGACCAGGTCTCTCTTATCTGTCGCATTCGCCGCTATAGATAACTCCACGTATCCTCCAAGACACTGATCGAACTCGGTCCTCTCTCTTATCTGCCGAAAAGAACAGCGGCGTAGCCTGACAAGTACTCAACGCGGTCAAACTTATGTCGACTGTTTACACAGCCGTACGAATACAATAGTTGACTTTCTTCCTGGTTACACAACACACGGGCACCTGAAGCCAGAGAGACACGTACAGACAAGCAGACAAAAGAGCTCACGTAAGAACCATTTTTAGGCAGCGTCACCGTGGTTGTCCCAGCAGCGCATACGGTGAGGTATTTAAATTGGTCGGAAGGCGGTCTCTGGGCCCGCGAAAGGCCCTATAGTACAAAAAACACATCAACGCGCGGCGTATAGGCTACCCAGCCTATGGGCCTCGGGCCTGTACAAAATTGGCCGTCATTTCCGCGATGCTTAGGCGGCCCGAATAGTCCCCGCGAATTAGCCATCAAGAGAACCGGCCTAAAAGAAGCGGTCTAAAAGAAGCGGTCTAAAAGAAACGGTCTAAAAGAAGCGGTCAGCAGGCAAGGCAATCAAAAGGCTGTTGGCCTGTTGCGCTGGTAATTATGTTGTGCATCTCGTCCCTATTACTATTAGAGAGGCGGTCTCAGTTATCAGGAACTGTAACTCTCTGCAAATGGACAACGCATAGGCCTAATTGGGTTAACATATTGCCACTTCTCCCTCCCCCTCCCCCTCCCCCCGTATACAATATTGAGTCTTTCTTATTGTTCACTTTCTAGCACAATGTATAATACCCGCATGCATATTAAATCGATTATCGATGGTACTAAATCAATACACTTCTATGGCGCCACTATCCCAATACCAAGGGTATCAGCCAGAGGTATTTTACACCTTCCAAAGATCCCCCAACACCCCTAATTTTAGACCGACACCCCACCCCAATCTGAGCCTGGGATTACCTTTTTTGCTTGTCAGACTTTTTTCTGCAGGGACCCTCAAAATATACCGACACCACCGACACCCCCACCCCCCAATTGATAATCCTAGAAATAACCCTGGTATCAGCCGATGGCGCGCTAAATCCAATACGAATTAGAGCGTGGTTAGGTCAAACCGGAAAGATCAGTCAGTCTAATGGGGATAGGTCAGGTCAAACTAGTGCGTCATAAGACTAGACCTTAAAAAGTATGGGCCTGATGTGTACTACAGATCCTGACCGTAAAAGACCATATCCTGATATCAGTGCAGAGATCAGTCACTCCAGTCAGTGGTGGACAGCAAGGCAGGCGGTGGAAGAAAAGCGATAAGAAGGAGATGCCGCAACAATGCGTCTTTAATATTGATCTGAAAGTATTCAGTTCACTGGAAAATCCGACAGAGAAAGAGTTCAAAACCTTGGACCTGCCAGAGAAAACGATCTCTTGCCAGTTTTCAGTTCTGGGTACAGACTGTACCGGCGTACAGTTAGCAATGCAGTGGCGTAGCCAAGAGGGAGTTTGGGGGGTTAAAACTCCCTTGGTTGCCGAACAAAAATTGTTTAATGAGTTTCTTTATTTTTTTCATTTTGGGACGCGATTTTTGGGGTTTAACCCCACACCCATTGGCTGACCACCCAAAAAGTTCTAATGATATACAATGTAACGGTGGAAGAGGTGACGACCTTTCTTCTACCTGTCAGCACCTGAAAGGGAAACTATAAGAAGGGAAGATGAGAGAATTACCTTTTTAGCTTGTCAAGAGTTTTTCGAAGTTGGTCACGATCAAAACCAACCCCTCCCCCTCCCGGAAATCCTGGCTACGCCACTGTAGCAATGAGTCAGCGAGTCTTGTTGAACGGTGATGTTTTGGGTGACTTAACGTTGAATTTAGGTAATGGGGTTGGTTCAGAAACCAAGAGACTGTATAAGGCGAGTTTTGAAAGAAATTCTTTGTTCGTCTGGCATAGAAGCTCTAATTTCACGTTCCAATATACAGTACCTGAAAGTTAGAACGTAGGTGTGGATTCTTTTTGCTTTCAGTGGAAAGAAAGAAGTCGTCATGTAGGTCTTCATTTTGTTTACCACTCGTGCAAGTTACGCAAGTCATCGGCGATTTAATTGCCGTAAAGGTGTATTCAGGTGAGTCGTTACTTTTCTCACCTATCACAGGTGCGTGTCAACCAACGTTACTTCGTCGCGCCGTTTCCAGACACTCGAAGCGTTCGAATGGGTGACGTCAGTTTCCTATCAAGTCAAAATGATAGATGTGTGGGAAGTCAGTGCACCGGACATAATGATGACAGCGAGCGAAGATTCCCCTTCGCTGTCTGCGGACGGCTTCCAATGCTCTCTCGGGTACAACGCTTAAAAGCAAAAACCCCCAATCGAAACAAACAGGAAAACGAGAGTCTGACACAAAGAATTTGTCCGCGCTGTTCAGTCACGTAAGAAACAACAACGATAGTAGTAGTAGTAGTAGTAGTAGTAGTAGTAGTAGTAGTAATAATAAATAATAATAATAAGTAGTAGTAGTAGCAGTAGTAGTAGTAGTAGTAGTAGTAGTAGTAGTAGTAGTAGTAGTAGTAGTAGCAATAATAAATAATAATAATAATAACAGTAGTAGTAGTAGTGCAGCAGCAGCAGTGGGCAGCAGCAGCAGTAGCAGTAGTAGCAGTAGCAGCAGTAGTGGTAGTAATAACAATAACAGCAGCAGCAGCAGCAGCAGCAGCAGCAGCAGCAGCAGCAGCAGCAGCAGCAGCAGCAGCAGCAGCAGCAGCAGTAGGTGGCAGCAGTGCAGCAGCAGCAGCAGCAGCAGCAGTGGCAGCAGCAGCAGCAGCAGCAGCAGCAGCAGCAGCAGCAGTGGTGGTGAGCAGTAGCAGCAGCAGCAGCAGCAGCAGCAGCAGCAGCAGCAGCAGCAGCAGCAGCAGCAGCAGCAGCAGCAGCAGCAGCAGCAGCAGCAGCAGCAGCAGCAGCAGCAGGCCAGCAGCAGCAGCAGCAGCAGCAGCAGCAGTAGCAGCAGCAGCAGCAGCAGCAGCAGCAGCAGCAGTAGCAGCAGCAGCAGCAGCAGCAGCAGCAGCAGCAGCAGCAGTAGCAGTAGCAGCAGTAGCAGCAGTAGCAGTAGTAGTAGTAGTAGTAGGCATTGGATGGCATTGGATGCAACGTATCTACGAGGCTTCGATTTAGCGTATTAAGTTTGACCGACCTGCTAAGTAGTAGCCTGCGTTATAACGAAGTTCTACTGTAATTGCTGTACTTTTTCAGCAGTTGATAATCCGGTTTTCCTGCATATCCTGTTTTCCAGCTTTCTAGTCCGATCCAAAGGAAACGTGGAATTTCCATTTCCGCCGCGTATCTGTGACTCACGTCAAAATGTTGCACCGATATCTCACCAACAACAGTTCTTTCCAGGGCGACGAAGACAACGTCACTTTCCATCCGTCGAGACTCGACAATTTCACCGATCATGACACCTCTGCCATGTCCTCCTCCTCCTCCTCCTCCTCCTCCTTCTCCGTTGAGCAAGACGATTGGACCGCCGCCATCTACTACGCCATCGCCAACTGGATGTACATCATCGGAAACCCTCTGTTGACCATCGTTGGTTCGGCGACCAATCTTCTGACCCTGGTCGTCATGTCCCGTAAATCGTTTCGCTCGACGTCGGTGGCAGTCTACCTGTCGGCGACGGCCGTCTCCGACACCCTCGTTCTCGTCACGGACTTCCTGAACAACTGGGTGTCGTCGGTACCTCGCGTCCAGCTCCTCGGAATCTCGGACGCCTTCTGCAAATTTCACCGCTTCTTCTTCAGCGTCGTGTACACCTACTCCGCCTGGCTGGTCACCGCCCTGTGCGTCGAGCGATTCGTCGTCGTCTCGTTCCCCTTCAAGGCCAAGGCCGTCTGTAACCGCAGGACCGCCGTCGTAACGGTCGTCGCCCTGCTCGTTCCCATCTTCGCCGTCAGTGCGTATAACGTCGTTGCCTGGTACGCCGACGGCGTCGACTGCGTGCTGAAGGAAGGCGGTTGGACTTACTTCCAGTCGGAGCTCGGTCCGTGGATATCGGGTCTTACCTATTCCTACCTGCCGTCTGTTGCCATGCTGATGCTGAACACCTTCATCGTCGGAAGACTCACCTTGGCCAGCAGACTCCGTCGCAAGATGGCGCTCGAAGCTACGACCAGCGAAAGGAAAGAGTTGCGTCTTACCGTCACAATCGTCGTCATCAGCGTCCTCTACGTCACAATGACGGTGCCGTGCGCCATCTACTACACTGTGGTATTTCATCTGAGAGAGGTCGGTCGAAACTATATATATATATATATATATATATATATATATAAAGTATATATAGGCTACAGTAGAACTTCGTTATAACGCACTCGATTACAACGCATGCTCGGTAATAACGTTCAGCAATGGTACGTTACAGTATAATGGTCTAGTTGATGCGCTATACCGTATTTGGATGGTATAACGGATATAACGTACTTAATTTTACAGACCCGCTAAATACGTTATAACGAAGTTTTACTGTATAGTTGTATTCAACGCAGATTATACTTGTTTTCCAGTGGCGTTGCCATGAGCTTTTGGTTGGCGGAGGGGCAAAAGGGGGCTGGCGTGTCAGATTCATTATCCACCCCTCCACAAAAAACTTTCTCACCGGCTTTGCGCGAATCTAGGTGACCTAGGGCAGGTTGGGGGTTCCCCCATTTGCCTCGTGGCGACGCTAATGGTTCCGAAATATGTGCATTTGAACGCGGTGAGCATTTGAACGCGGTGGGCATTTGGACGCGGTGGGAATTTGGACGCGGTGGGCATTTGGACGCGGTGGGCATTTGGACGCGGTGGGCATTTGGACGCGGTGGGCATTTGGACGCGGTGGGCATTTGGACGCGGTGGGCATTTGAACAAGGTGAGCATTTTGACGCGGTGGGCATTTGGACGCGGTGGGCATTTGGACGCGGAGGGCATTTTGACGCGGAGGGCATTTGGACGCGAATTTTTGGTTGGGGGTAGGCAAAATGGGTCTGGCGTGTCAGATTCCTTTCCCACCTTCCCACCCCTCCATAAATAACGTTTTCACCGGATTTGCGCGAATCTGGTAGGTGGTCTGGGGCAGGTTTGGGGGGGTGTCAGTTGCCCCATTTGCTCCCCCCCCCGTGGCGACGCTAATGTTGTTTACTAAATGCGCTATATAGCGTGAGGCATTTATGTCCAGATTCTGAAATACTTCGCAGTTGCGTTAAATATAACAGGCACAAGAGCGTTCCATCTAATTATCTCCTATATGTTCATCGTTCTCTCTCTCTCTCTCTCTCTCTCTATCTCTCTCTCTCTCTCTGTCTGTCTGTCTGTCTGTCTGTCTGTGTCTCTCTCTCCGGGTGCTTTGTATCTCTGGTTTCAGTTCACTACCTACAGTCCTCGGTTGGCGGTGGTGAGGTCGGTGGTGATCCTGGTGGCCTCCTCCAGCTACGTGTCTAACTTCTTCCTGTACGTCCTCAGTTCCAGAGCCTTCCGCAAGGAACTGAGCAGCCTCTTCTGCAGATGCCGCGGCGGGGGCGGAGGCAGGGGAGGGGCCGCCGACGCGTCTAGCTTCGCCACCGGCATAAGCACGGTGACCACAAACGGTGGAGGAAAGGGAGGAGGAGGAGGAGGAGGAGGAGGAGGAGGAGGAGGAGGAGGAGGAGGAGGGAGGAGGAGGAAGGGCGGAAGCGCTGTTCCAAAGACCGGATTAAGAGCAATTCCAGTCGAAGACGACGGAGAGCACCAGATCGCACCGGGGTCGGCCAACCCCTCTTCAGCTACAGAAATGACTTTCTGAGTCATTTACGTGGAGGTGGGGACTTTCTGGAAGAAATGCATAGACCTCCTAATATGTCGTCTAGTTAAACAGCTTATGCCACTAAATCAATGGTAAATTTTCGTTAACATTACAGTGAAGGAGTTTTACCAAGTGGAATTGTGGAATAGTTTTTAATTCGAATCAAGTCTGACGCATAACCGTGAGAATTATTAAAGACAAAAACAGATTAATTTAATTTTTAAGAGTAATTAACCTGTGACGATCAAAGCTCATGAAGCAGAAGTAGGCGACAACAAACCAAGTAGTTTGAGACTAGAATTAATTTTTCTTGCCGTTGTGTTTGTGGTTCTGATCTGACCGGACGTGAATGTGCTCGTGAAACTAGACTGTTGTAACAGATATATCTTTCTATATCACTTAGGGGCTGTTCATTACTTGCGTCAACAAAATAGGGAAGGGGCTTGAAAACGTTGACAGTTGTTGACAGGGAGGGGGTCAAGAGAAGTTGACGTCAGCAATGTATTTTTTTAATAATCAAGAAATGGGAAATTTCATGGAAAACTATTTATTACAACGGAAATAGCCTGGCAAGTAGAAAAAGCCCATCATCACCACCACATTTTGACACTTGATGAGCAAAAATAGGGAAAAAGGTAATCAGCATAGGCGGATTTAGAGTTTAATATTTGGGTAGGCTAGCATGGAGGTCTGGGGGTGCCGTCCAGCACGCGACAGACCTGGTGTTGATGGAAAAACATTTTGTTTTTGTTTTTGTGGGATTAGTTGGATAGGCTTAAGCCTACCATAGCCTTTAATAAAATCCGCCTATGGTCATCAGCGCAAAAAATAATGGCCTTATGAAGTTTTTAGGGGGGAATCAAAAGTTTTGGCATAATTATAGGGGTCGCTGAAAGTCTGACAGTTGTTGACAGGAGGGGTCAAAAATTGACCAAAAATTGTTGACGTAAATAATGGACGGCCCCTTAGGCCTAGAATCTAGGATTATGCGGTACAGTGTGTATCAATTGGTATTTTGTTGATTCGTTAAATTCTAAATTACTATTGAACGAGAATGGTTTAATTTGATGAAAATGTTGTATATATATATATATATATATATATATATATATATATATATATATATATATATATATATATATTCAGTATATATAAGTTGTTCCGATCGTCGGCCTATGGTTTCGAACCCTAGACAGCGTCAGCGCTGAAGTGTCGTCGCAGGTGGGCGCTGGTGAGGAGGGAGTAGTCCGGTGGATAAGCGCTCGGGTCGTAGCCAAACATCTCGAGCATCGGAGCGATCGACCGCATCTCCCCCCGCAGCTCCGCTGGAAAACTGTCCGCCCATCGGGACAGCGAGTCGGCGTTGATCGGACGAAGGACTTGATTGAACGAATACTCACGTCTATGAAACACGGAGAAGATTACATCAGCATCATCATCATCATCATCATCATCATCATCATCATCATCATCATCAGCATCAGCATCATCATCATCATCATCAGCATCAGCAGCATCACTGTCATTTTCATCGACATTCATCATTGTCATAAACTCATAATCACCATCGTTGTCGTCATTATCATTAGTAGTAGCAGTAGTAGTAGTAGTAGTTGTACTAGTACTAGTAGTAGTAGTAGTAGTAGTAGCAGCAGCAGTAGTAGTAGTAGTAGTAGTAGTAGTAGTAGTAGTAGTAGTAGTAGTAGTAGTAGTAGTAGTAGTAGTAGAGTTATGAGCATCGTCGCCAATTTTAATAAACCATTGCTATCTTCGTCGTCGTCGTTATCATAATCAAGCCTGTCGTCATCATATTCATGATGACATCATCCATTCGACATAGCGTCGACCGGAAATCCATCTCTTGTCCGCTTCCGGTTTAGGTGCGAAACCGGAAACGCAGAGCGCCGACGAATTTCGGAGAGTTCTGCCTTTTGCCATTCCGGCGCAGAGCGGAAATGCCCCGGTCCTATTTCCGGATGAAACCGGAAACCAAACATATACCCCGCCCAATCCAACCCCCATCTCCCATTTCAGCCGCGTTTCGGTCGAGTGACCAAAATACTCGATCAACCGTAACGAGAGAAAATCGGACTGTGCTTGGGTGGGGGAGGGGGGTGGGGTGGAGGAAAAGCAGAGAGTTGCTGACTTTCATATTTCTCTTTTTAAAATAATATAATATGTGACGTTAACTTGCAGACGTTCATCTTCGTAGTCAAAATAACGTCACTTTTAATTTAGCAGACCATTGTCATTAGTCCAGTGTTGGAGTTGTGTGAAATTTCAGCTGGGTGGGGGAGGCGGTTGAGGACTTAAATTCAATGAATGACAGAAACTGCATGTACCCGATTTGCGATTTTTGGGAGCGTTGCAGAGTTATCTGGGGTTCAACCCCAACCCTCTCTGCAACTCCAACACTGGGCATTACGAGGAAGAAATTCAAGAGATTGCGAAATCAATCGTTTGTCTTGAATGGGAAAATCGCACCCAACAGACTGCTGCATTCAACCATATTATATCATGACGTCCACCATTGCTTGCAAATGATACAGAAACTTATTAACCCCTTAACTGGGGATCCCGAACATATCTGTCCATTTTACATTGAGTTACAGAAACTTATTAAGACAAACTCTCAAATGGTGGGACGCTGTGAAGACAATAGACGGATTAACGCATTCATCCTCGCAGATAATGAGCTCCTTTGGTTTGTCACTTTCTCGGATTTCCGCTCTGGATCAAACCGGAATAACAGGACAAAACTGGATCAGTGTCTCCGGATTAAATTGATTTATCATCGGTCGCACAATTCCTTCTTTAATGAGCAATCGGTTGAATCAATAATACTGCAGCAGTTTGGGCGTGGATTGGGTTCACCCATGGGTTGGGTTGGGTCAGAAATCTCAGTGTTTATAGTGGGTTGGGTTGGCCATGAAAATAAGTTTATTGATTAATTTTCTACGGCCAATAACTGGTTAAGAAATCGCAATGCATTTCTGTGGGTTAGGTTGGGTCACGTGACCATATTGCTTCGTGAGTTGGGTTGGGTCTGAATTATGATTGGTGCGGTTGGGTTTTTAAAATGGACTAATGTCCATGTCTGTAGTAAAGAATCTGGATCGTTTAGAACAAGAGGAGAAAAAAGTAAAAGTACAGGAAAAATATTCTGAAATCAACTTAAAGATTTACATTTTGCAAATCCCTCTACTTAACAGTGCCAGTCGACAGTCAATGGGTCTTCACACGCAGACTTTCCAAAATGTTGAATGTAATGTGCGTGATTGAAAATCTGAATTGTTTTCTAAAACTGTATGTAAGTGGGGGGGGGGTAAAAATGGCCAAACTTTGATAACGTAATATATGGATGACCCTCAATGCACTGTGAAGCAGGCCTGAGATCGTCTTGATTGTGTAATCATCGTTCTTCTGGAATTCTCTTCGTCCGTTCCCCGGATTAATTTCGTGCGCTAAATTTTAATGCGGTTTTCGTTCGTGCCGTGTCAACGATAGTTGAAATCAAGGCGTCGACAAGAACTTAACACACGGCACCGCAATGCATCGGGGCCTACAGCAAAAGTGAGCGGATTCGACGCTTTCACGAGAATTTCTCTTCTTAGCGTTTTCAATGTTGTCTGCAAATGGCTTTCAGGGTTTGTCTTCAATAAGATAAAAGTGGAAGATATCAAAAATTTCAGGACAAAAGCAGTTTTTTTTTTTACACTTTTTAAAATATCGAGAAGATAGAAGATATCTCAAATTCAATTCAACGTTTTTACAGCTTTAAAATTTGTGAGCCAGTCGTTTAATTCTCAGGCGAAAGTTTTAGACAACAAGTTAATTACTTTTAAGACGACGCCAAATGAAGAAGTAAGCCTACATGCCTCTCTTTCAACTTTCGCGTTTCCTTCCTTTGATGCCTGTGTTGGTGCTGTGCTGTTTGTCTCTGTCTCTGTCTGTCTGGCTGGCTGTCTCTTTCTCTCCCTGTCTCTGTCTCTGTGGCTCTCTGTCTCTCTGTCTCTCTCTGTCTCTGTCTTTCTGCCTCTGTCTCTGTCTCTGTCTGTCTGTCTGTCTCTCTCTCCTGTTTCTTTGTTGCTGCTGCACAAAAGCCCCGCCAATCGTTGAAACAACGAAGCGTAAGAGACCGACTTCTTTGAATCGCGTTCTGTCGAATGGTTCGCCTCAAAGAACGGAAGAGAATCTCCGTCGAAGACTCGTCGACCGACGGGGGGAGGGAGGGTCTAGGCCGCCTCGTCCCCCGGTTCCCGCTAAGAACTCGAAATATTCGAAGCAACTGAAGCGGTCAGAAGACGACGATATCGAAACAGTCGGTCTGTGAAGATGGTCACCGATGCGATCTCCCCATCTTTCCCCATCTTCCCCCGTTGGGATCGACAGGCTTTTAAGAGTTCACCATCAAGATTCGGTGGCGTTCCTATGGTAGGACAAGTGGGGGCAGATGCCCTGGGCGCCACTTTTGAAGGGGACGTCAGCAAAATCTGTGGTCTTGCTCGGCGTAGAAAGAGAAGAAACTGAGAAAACTGACTTTGAGGGGCACGTCATCATAGACCAGTTCGCATCAGTAAAAGCAAGAAAAGTGCATCTGTAGTATTAATCTTGTGCCAATAAATGCAAAGATTTGTTAATTAAAGATTTGTTAACCTGCTAATTTAATTTTCTAACCTCCCTCCGCCACTTGTGCAAAATATCCTGGATACGCCACTGTCAGCATGTGAGTGACTATTTCTACTTTAAATACGCCTTACGTTATTCGGTTGTCAATTCTAAAAAAATTACCTCGTCAATTAATTGCAATTTTCAGTGAAATTGTCAATTCTAGACCATTCAATGCCTTTAAAGGATTTGCAATCAGATCCATGGTAGTTGTCGATCCTCGGTATATTGCTAATTTTTGACTAGTCTTTGTCAACTATCCAAGAGAATGCGAGAAATTGTTTAAGCAGAAAAATCGACAAATTCTAGGCAAATACCCACCGCGTTGAAATGCATAGCACGTTGAGATGCCCACCGCGCTCAAATGCCCACCGCGCTCAAATGCCCACCGCGCTCAAATGCTCACCGCGTTCAAATGCTCACCGCGTTCAAATGATCACCGCGTTCAAATGATCACCGCGTTCAAATGCTCACCGCATTCAAATGCCCACCGCGTTCAAATCTATGTTTTGTCATTCTGTTGAAAATCGCACCAGTTCAAGACCATTCAATGCTAATCTGCAATTAGATCTAGGACCGCCGAGAGGAGGAGAGGGGCAAATGCACAGGGGCCCTGCAGTCTGGAGGGGGCCCCGGGCCGATGATGAAGATGTATTAATTATTAACAAAAATTAGAACTATGGAAGCACCACAAAAAGTTCATCATGTTATATGCACAGAGGCCCAGTGAGCAAGGGGGGGGGGTTCGGGGTCTGAGGACATCGTAAACAGCGTAAGAAACTGTGACAAGCAGAAAAAAGGTTATCATTAGTTTTCAAGAGTTGCAGACATTGTTTCAGAAGTCAGTGACAAGCAAAAAGATCATCATCAATGTTTAAGACTTGTCAGAGGTCCGTCGTCCTTTCTGCACAAGGGACCGGAATTTCTCTCGGCGGGCGGGCCTGGATGGGGCCTGGAGGGGGTAAATTTTGGAAGCGACGACCATTTTGCAGCGGATTTTCAGCGAAGGCGGGAAATTTTAGAAGGGGCGGCGAATTTAAAATTTAAATTTTTTTAGAAGCGACGACATGGGCGGCCACATGGGCGGCATGATTGCACGCTACGCCTCTGGCAACCCAAACAGCCTAGATCCGCCGCTGATATGAATGGATTTGCGGCGGCTGATTAGTCATGAACCAGAGGCGGTAAAAGTGCACGCTACGCCACTGTTCCGAGAACCAACTATTCCAACGGACGCTGCCTTGTACTTACTTACTTACACTTACTTACTTACTTACTTACTTACTATGGTGCGTTTTAGTTAAGAAATTAGGATTCACGTGTGATCAATCACGTGACCAAATCTGACTTGTGAGGAGGATGCTCGGGAAACGATACTGTGCAGTGGCGTAGCCAGGGTTCCGTAATAGTGGGGAGGCGAGGGGAGGGGGGTATATCGATAGTTCCGCGTAAAAACAGTTGTCATCGCACATTCACCAATACTCTTCGATCATCAGTGGCAAAAGTTGATATCTTAAAACCTCTGAGCCGTCCCGGGTTCGATTCCGGACTCGGGTTTTATCTAGCGCAAATTGAGAAACACGAAAAATTTCTCCAATTTGGCGGTCGAAAGAAGCGACAGAAAGTCACGTTAATCATCGCGAGATAAATCTCAACAGGACATGACAACGAATTAGCCGTTTGCCTCTCCTCCTCCTCCTCCTCCTCCTCCTCCTCCTTCTCCTCCTGCAAAGTCATCACTTTGTCACGTCGTCGGTCAGAAGCACTGTCACTGAACGTTTGTCATCCCGAACGCCGACGAAGAGTGCCATCATTTGGCTCATGACGGCTGTCTCTATTTCAAGTCTAGTAATGCTTCAAACGCGCTAAGACGAGAGCGTCTTTAAATATCAAGTAGAAATATACAGATTTTTGCGGATTTTTATCTTCAAACTTTGAAATAGAACTAAACTATCAACAGTTCTCGACTTCTGTATATCAGGGATGTTAACGATGACTCAACTCTTAAGGCCAGGACCAGGACCAAGGACCAAGGACTTTTAACTGGTCCTTAAAAGAGTCCCTAAGGCCAGGACCAAGGCCAAGGACTAGCATCTCTGCTGCATATTCAAGATTGCGCTCGAGGTGACTCATTTGAGAACAATGTGATGACGTCAGTGTTCTTGGCATCCAGGGTAAGAACCAGTCACGCATGGATGGATGACACCTGAATCCAGTGAATTTAGGTTTCCATTCTTTCTTTCTTTCTTTCTTTCTTTCCTTTCTTTCTTTATCCGTCCATTTTTTCATTTCTTTCTTTCTTTCTTTCTTTCTTTCTTTCTTTCTTTAAGCGTTGAAAACTTCGAAAAGGCCAATTCCGCCGACGATATACAAACGGACGACGCAATAGCGAAACTTGACGCCGGACGGACTCTTGTGTCATGAATGACGTCAGTCACGAGTGACGGAGGAGTGAGTGACGATGTCCGGTCTCAGGGTGCAGGGGTGGGTGGGGGTGGGGTGGGTGGGGGTGGCTACGGATAATGTCGTTAACTAATCGCGTTTTCTGTCGTCATGTTCTCGTTCGATGTCAGTCATTGTGGATGTCATTTAGGAGCGATTGATTAAGTTAGCGTTTCGAAATGCTGCGTCTCTGTGCGGCGGTTGGTTCAAACGGGAGACCGGTCGATGATGGACGACCACAGCACGCACACACACATGCACACAGATGCGCAGACGGACAGAGAAACAGACAGGTGGACGGACAAGTGGAAACGTAAAAGACATTGCAGATGATAAGCAGATGGGGAAAGATGGAAAATATAAATCAAGCAGCGCAGAGAGAGAGAGAGACAGACAGACAGACAGACAGACAGACAGACAGACAGACATAGAGAGAGAGAGACATAAAGGACATAAAAGAAACGGAAGTTGAATTGGGGTTGAGTATAAATCGCGTGGGGAAAGAATATTCCGAAATATTCAAAATCTCACAAATTGATAATACTACTAATACTAATACTAATACTAATACCAATACTACTACTACTACTACTACTACTACTACTACTAATACTAATAATAATAATAATAATAATAATAATAATAATAATAATAATAATAATAATAATAATAATAATAATAATAATAAGAAGAAGAAGAAGAAGAAGAAGAAGAAGAAGAAGAAGAAGAAGAAGAAGAAGAAGAAGAAGAAGAAGAAGAAGAAATATTTGCAGACGAATAGCATGCAGCAGTTGTTGGCGTACTTTGACAGAGCGGCGCCTCCCTTCTTCCCGATTGTGCTTTCGTGACGCAATACAATGTCGTTCCATTCGACGTCCAGAAAATCCAGAATCCTTCTCATCTCCTTCTCGGGACCCAAGACCAACCGCTCGTAGTAAACCGGAAGACAGGAGTTCCTTCCGACGATCAGACACTGCGAATACATGGTCGATACGACCCGGTTCCAGTCGGCCATCGCTCCCCGATAGGTCTTGAAGTCGAACCCTCTGATGGTCACGTTCCTGGAGATGATGGAGTGAGCCGTGGCACGCCCGTCGCGCACCATCAGCAGAAACTTCGAGTAGGGGAAGACCTGGATGAGCTTGAGGATCGACCGGAGGGTGAAGGGGTCCTTGCTGCAGAGGCGCGGCGCCGGGTCCCCGTGGCCGGCGATGATGCTGAGTATGTAGGCCCCGAGGGCCCTGTCCAGGGTGTCCTCCGTTAGGTTGGCGTCTCGCATCCAGTTCATCTCGAACTCCATCCGCTCCATCGTCTGGTACATGTTCAGGATGCGCGGAATGACTCGCGTCTCGGTTCCGCACCGGATTTCCGGATGTGCGTCCAGCAGGACTCGCATCAGCGTCGTTCCGGATCGCGGAACGCCGCCGATCCAGATGAGCGGGACGTCGCGCCGGAAGTTGACCAGTCCGCGGACGGCCAACGGATTTCCGGATCCGTCGTCGTCGCCGCCGTCGTGCACCTGGACAGGTGAGCGCAGGCGGTGGCGCCGTCTGGCGGTCTCACCTTCTTCGTCTTCGAGCACCTGTTTGCAGGCGAATATGACGAAGCCAAGACTGATGATGCTGAAGAGATACTGCAGCTTCGTCGATTTCTTCAGCAGACATCTCCATAATGCCATGCCAGAGGTCGATAGGTCAAGGTCGAGAGATCAAGGTCGAGGTCGACCGTAAAAAGACGTCTCTTACCTGGACATGATCGAAAACAAACAATATGCCATCTGTTAATACATATTCATTATTAGGTATAAATGCAAAAGTTTTCAATAATAATGTCTTATAAGTTTAGATGATCCCAAATATGCAAAGACATTCTTATTCCGACATTTATTCTATATAATTGCAAAAATGCTTGATTTGGAGGGTAGTTGAGGTGCATGGTTTAACCCTTTTCCCATGATCGAGTACAACTCCCCCCCCCATTGGAATAAGAAATTTTGTCTTCGCTGCCCGACACTTCTCGGAAGAACGACAATTTTGAATTGTCGACAGTCCCACCAGATTTACCACAAATCCATCTGAGCCCTGTTTGATGAACGATGTACAATTATTATAAAAACAGTTATGTGGTTATTGATTGCAATGTCCCTTTACAGTGGCGGTTCCAGGATTTCTTGGTGGGGGACGAAATGAATTTATATGCAGTTGGTGGAGGGGATGAAAAGAACGAAAAAACCAAAGAGGAAATATCCCCCTGGAAATTTTACTACACTTTTACCGAAAAATAGGGAGATAAGCAAAAAATGGTCATTCGCAGTTTTTAGTTTTACCCTGTAGTTTTGCTAGACTTTTACCCAAAAATAGGGGCTTTTCACAAGCGAAAAAAGTCCGGAAGTCCGGTGGGGTGGGGGTGCATCACCACTCACTCCCCCCCACGTGGAACCGCCACTGTCCCTTTAGAAAAGAATTCGTGAATAGAACCGAAGATCATTGCGTACTTACTGAGACAAGAAGACTGGCGCTTGGACCACGAGAGCGTGCAAGTGCATTGAGATCAACTCCAGTCATTCAACACTCGCTCACTTCTGCCCGCCGCACTCCGTCCGACCCGCACGCCTCCTGCACTCACCCCCACTCCCCGCCCACTGCGTTCCGTCCGCTTATTTGGAGGCTCTGGCACGCCGACAATGGAACAACTGCTGCAGGAACAACTGACTACTTACTTGCTTACTTATTTGTTTACTTACATGTACTTACTTACTTACTCCACGCTGCGATCGAGTGAGAGTCTAGAAATAGAGAGAGAACTTTTCCGTCAGACGATTAGTCTATTTATCTATTTATGTTGATCATTTTGCGATTTCTCTGTCTACTGTCTGACACTTTACCTCTGTCCTTATCTGCTTTTTGTCTCTCTCTCACACTCTGTCTATCTATCTATCTATCTATCTATCTATCTATCTATCTATCTATCTATCTATCTATCTATCTATCTATCTATCTATCTATCTATCTATCTATCTATCTATCTATCTATCTATCTATCTATCTATCTATCTATCTATCTATCTATCTATCTATCTATCTATCTATCTATCTATCTATCTATCTATCTATCTATCTATCTATCTATCTATCTATCTATCTATCTATCTATCTATCTATCTATCTATCTATCTATCTATCTATCTATCTATCTATCTATCTATCTATCTATCTATCTATCTATCTATCTATCTTTGATTTAAATATGACCATTTCTGGGATTTGTTCTATAGTAGCTGATAGTGATGGAGCACTGAGGACACTTATATAGCGCTCCAGCGATCGTCTGCGTCCGTCCCTGTCGTCTGCTCTGGATGAGAAGGAGGAGGAGGAAGAGGAAGGAGGAGGAGGAGGAGGAGGAGGGGGAGGGGGAGGATGGGCAGCAGTCGACGTAGGGCTCCGTAGCCTCCTCCGTATGAAATATTAATCGTCGTACGAGGACCGAGACGGCGACGACGACGACGACGAAAGCGAAGCAGTTCCCTGTGATGTCGGTCGACGGCCGTGAACGGTAAAACACGACAAAGCACCCTCACCCCATCCACTCACAAGCAAACAGAGAGGCAGACATGCACACAAACAGAGAGAGAGAGAGAGAGAGAGAGAGAGAGAGAGAGAGAGAGAGAGAGAGAGAGAGAGAGAGAGAGAGAAAGAGAAAGAGAGAGAGAGACAGCAGAGATACAGCAGAGATACAGCAGAGATATAGAGTCAGACGAACGACATGCAAAGATAGAAAAATGAGAGAGAGAGAGAGAGAGAGAGAGAGAGAGAGAGAGAGAGAGAGAGAGAGAGAGAGAGAGAGGAGGCGAACCAACAAACTAAGAGAAAAAAACATACACAGAGGAACATTGCTAGAAAGAGATAGATAGAACAAAAGACAACAGGAGAAAACCAGCGACAGACAGACAGACAGACCGACAGATAGAAAAACTGAGAAATAGAGTCGTATTGATGAATATTTAGAAGATAATTGTATATTTACAAAGTTATTCCATTAATTCAAGACTGGGATTTTTGCAAATTAAGCAGAATCTATGTTGAATCAATTAAAGAAATATAGAAGTAAAAAGCAAGGAGAAAAACAATGGGGAGGCGACGGACACACACCGAGAGAGAGAGAGAGAGAGAGAGAGAGAGAGAGAGAGAGAGAGAGAGAGAGAGAGAGAGAGAGAGAGAGAGAGAGAGTATTGTAGCAGCGTCCGGCGTCCCTTGCATCGCTCTTATGAGTCTGCAGTTTTACACCGGCGCTACATAAATCATATTCCGCCGACCGTCCGATTATTAGAGATCTGTGGCAGACATTGCGCATAAAATACCGGGCGCCGATGCCGTCGCCGTCGCCGTCGTCGTCGTCGTCTGCGACTGCGGAGTCAGGTCTCGACGCACAATTTCATTAGACGACGGCAGGCAGACGACAAGAACAGAAGAGACCCCCGACCATATATATAGAGAGAGAGAGACAGAGAACAGGACGAGGACAGAGGCACACGACTGCTCCCCCTCTCTCTCTCTCTCTCTCTCTCTCTCTCTCTCTCTCTCCGTAGGCCGATGACGTTTTCGATTATAGAGCTTCGAGTAGATGCACTGCGATTACGATGAAATTGAAGGGTGCACTGACCCGCCCCGCAGTCCCCTCTTCCCCCTGCTTCCGGGAAATTGGGGAGAGTGCGAGACTCTGTCAACTAAATCTAGAGCAATTGATTAATATTAATAGTTAATTATTAACTAAGTCGTTTAGCTGTACAGCGAATTTATCGGTAGACAGACGATCAATTAATATAACCGGTTATTATTTAATTTATAAATAGGGCATAACATAGAACATTGGCGTAGCCACGGGGGAGGGGCACGTGGGGGTGGTGTGGGGGTGCATGGGCCCCTATTCAGGCTTAGGCCGGTCATGGAATTTGTGCAAAACCTTCGAGTAGTTGCGGGGAGGTTAGGGGTATCATGTTAATGTGAGAATGAACGATAGAAGTTGAAAGCGCAAGACTTTTCGCTTGAGAACCTGAAAATTGTCGATGTGCCCCCCCCCTAATTCCGGTATCCTGGCTGCGCCGCTGGTTATAGAACGAATGATTTGTAGCGTCCGCGTTAGTTTTACCCACCCAGACACTTTTGATATGCAAGTGAGGAGGACCTAGTAATCTCGTTTTTTCAAAAATTAGGCCACTATCTCTTGTAGATCAAAAGTTCTTGGCATTCAGAATTTTGCCTGAGATATTCTCTAATGCGTAAATTGGACATTTTAAAATACATTTTTAAACTACAGAGAATGGTATTGGACAGACGTTTGAATGGCTATCACTTTTGACAGAGAAGTGAAGAGCACCTGCTAATCAAGTTTTTTCAAAAATTAGGCCACTATCTCTTGTAGATCAAAAGTTCTTGGCATTCAGAATTTTGCCTGAGATATTCTCTAATGCGTAAATTGGACATTTTAAAGGACATTTTTAAACTACAGAGAATGGTATTGGCAGACGTTTGAATGGCTATCACTTTTGACAGAGAAGTGAAGAGCACCTGCTAATCAAGTTTTTTCAAAAATTAGGCCACTATCTCGTGTAGATCAAAAGTGCTTGCGCGAATCGGGTAGGTGGTCTGGGGCAGGTTGGCGGGCAGTTGCCCCCATTTGCCCCACCCCCCGTGGCGACGCTAATGGCAAAGAGGAAGCTGGGGGGCGTGAAGAAAAATGTCGTTGCGGGCTCAAAAGGAAGAAAGGGGAGTGAATCTTGGGCTTCAGCCCCCAAACCTAAAATCCTGCCCATGCCTGGCTACGTCCCTGATTAGCAACATCCGAAAATATATTCAGGAAAGCGCTTGAGTTTTTCATAGTTCTTTCTCTATACGTGGAAATGCATCCGAATATCGTCTCAAGTATCTGCGTTTTCCTTTTCGCTGTTGAACAATAGTCTATCTAACTTAGTAATTTCGGCTCACAGGCCCCACGTCTTGACATAATAATAATATTATTATTATATTATTATTATTGTTATTATTATTATCATCATCATCATCATTATGCACTTCTATAGCACCAGTTCTAATGCCCAAGGGTATCAATCGATGGTACTTCCAAATCCATCCGCAACAGATCCAGGTCATTCCATAGAGTTTCCATGATGGCCGTTAAGCAACATGACAGGTCTACTTCGTGTCAATTAATTTGTTTAGACGGCATGTTGTCTATAAAAAAACTCGTTGTACAATGAACCAGATACGCGACTCTTTCCTCGATCGACCATTTCACAAGATATTCGGCAGCAATTAGTTGATGTCCGCCGTTCTCGTACAGTCAATGGCGTTTAGTGTGTAGCATGAAATGGCTGGGAGTGTTCTATTTCGAACCCTGTAGATCGAAATTGATAATGCTATTATTGATTATTCTTGCAAAGGTTAAAGCAATGAAGAATGAACAAGAGGATAATGTGGATTTTGTCGGGGAAGTTCTTCAAATGGATTAGATTTTTACATATCTATGGCCTATATACCTTCTATTCAACAGACCTTCAATAGGCCTCTCTCACAGAGCGAATTTATTATAGAACCTGTGCTGTCTATAAAACCTGTTGTATACTGAACCAGATTTCGTAAAAGGCTCACATCTGCAGGCAATTTAGGCAGTGGCGGCTCCAGGATTTGGCAAGTGGAGGAACCGTTGGGGTGGCAACTTTTAATCATGGGGGGCAACCATTTGTTGTTAGGTATGTAGTATTAACTATTAAGTATAGGGTCCCATCTGGGGGGCCACTGGGGGAAGGTGCTCAATAGGGGCACGGGCCCCCTGTGGAGCTGCCACTGAAGTTAGGTAAACCTATCCAACGAGTTTAGATTTATTGAGTCGCCACCTGGCGAATGAAATTCCAGTATTTGCCGGAATCTGTTCCGAGATGTCATTGTGTTGTTTCCTGATGTCAAAAGAAACCAAATATTTAGTTGACGAATTGATTGGATTCGCTGTCAATCAGAGACATTCAAGAATTGAGGCATTCCGGTTGACATGAATGTTCAATTGGTCACCTCATTCCACCCCAGTGTCAGTTTTGATCTCACCCGGTTTAGGGTATTCGATCTCACACGGGGGCAGCAGCGAAATTTGAGGACAGGGAAGTCAGTCCTCAGCTTTTTAACGCCGCCGCCGCTGTAGATTTTCTAAATAATCTCTTGACTAATTTCTTAATGCTAATAACTTAGAATGAATGATTTCAGACTTTGCTATCGCGACACGTAAAATTGGCACGATTACTAAAGACTTTTTTTGGTCTTAGGCCTAGTGGTTTTGCAAAGGCGACGCAGCTCCAGTATGAGCAATAAAGGCGATGATCACAAAAACAAGTTACTAGCACTGCATACAGTACCTAGCAACAAACAGTTGCCCCATGCTTAGAAGTTTCCATCCCAACGCCCCGCCCCCGCCCCCGCCCCCCACCTGTCAAATCCTGAAGCCGCCACTGCATTGGCTTATGTCACAGTAACTCAGGTCCTGTTATTTCCCGTTCAGTCGCCTCTTCGAAGGCACAGAGTGCATGGCCAGCGGTATTTCGCGGCTCCTGTTACCGTCGGTTTTGTGGGCGATAATTAGGCGATCGCCCAGATAAGGAACCGGAATCGACCGGATCTGATGACGTCATCTCTTGCCGCCGACGGGCGGTTCTCGATTGCAGCCCCCTAGCGGTCGACTTTGAAGTCAAAGCGTCCGACTAATTACCCTCGGACCGCCGGCGGAAATCGTCGCCAGGTGGCGCAGGGTTTGCAAAATTATTATCGCTCCGGTGCCATACAAGATGTGGGGTGGGTGGGGGGAGACTCACCGAGAGTATATGGGGTAAGGGGCGGGGTGAAATATCGCTTCGAAATTCAACCCAGAACTTCCGGAAGAACCCTAGTAATTGGGGGGGTTGGGGGAATTTTATTCTACCGGCCGATGATCGTTGCCACATTTTAAAAGTCGCATCAGAGGACCGGATCTGCCAAATTGGTCTTTGACCACCACCGCCACCGGGCTGTGCGCGACCTCTACCGTGTGACGGGAATTATTGTACTGTGCATCCGCTCCGAGAGCGGATAAGTTAGTGCATAAATAAACCACATGGATCGCTGTAACCGCCTTCTCGGCGCTTTCAATGGGAAACACATGGATGCAGCAGCAGCAGCAGCAGCAGCAGCAGCAGCGCCATCTGTGGAGCCAACGAGACCCTAGACCAGGGCCCCGGAACTCCTCTCTGCCCTCGACGCTTCCAGGGGTCACCGTACACGGATCCCTGGTAGACGAATGAAAGCGTTACTTAGGCCCGTAGCTCTAGAACTATAAAAAATCAGTGTTTAATTGTAAAAAAAGCACAGTAGAGCTAACCACCCCTCACCAATTTTGGGGCCGTACAAGTGGGCGACTGTGCACCCTCTTGAAAGAAATAAAAAAGTAGAAACATCAACTAGAAATCGTCCTGCAAATAATTTTAGACCAAGTCTTATAAGGGCTAGTAGTGTACTTGCATGACTTAGCCTCTCCATCCTTAGATAGACCTCTGCCAATCTGACTCACCTTTCCGATCTGACCCTAATTCGGTGCGCCATAGAAGTTTATTCTTTAATCAATTATAAATATATCTTAAATTTTGTAGCGCAAGTTTGCGAGTATATCGCTCTTTTGTGCAATATCGAAACGGTCAATTTATTTTGGATTGTCCTAAAAATTATTACATGTTTATAATTTACTTGGAAGGCACTAACGAGCCTCCATCGCCATCCGAACTGTCATAATTGTTATCATAACTATCGCAAGTCTCAAAATGCCACGCGAAGTTTGTCAGTGCACTGGGGTTACACCATAGGCGCAAACTTATATTGCGCATCTAGGCTCGAGTCCCCACTTTTTGAGAGGCTACGATAGGGAAGGGGGAACGCACAGAGGTCGGGTCTCCACTTTTTCATCAAGTTTATACTCCAATGCGACGTATTGTACAATCAATAGAGTACAGTACACTGTATGTGATGGCCAGTATTGGAGGTTGTCGCAAAAACTATTTATTCGCTTATTTTTAAAGTACCATTGAAGAAACTGATTATCTACTTCTTCTTCTTCTCACAATTCAAAATAGCAGAAGATAATCGGAATTGAATAATCTCTATTTTCTTCGTAAAAGAAATAAAATCAGAGTCTTCTCTCGACACGCCAGTTAGAAAGAAACAAAAAAAAACAGAAAACGGAAACACTCTTCTAAACCGGAAATAACCATCCAGTCGATCGAGATTGATGACGTCAGAACCGGCGAATCCATGACGTCATCCTGCATGTGCGCTCGAACTTCTGTGACGTCATCCACCGACACATCACGTCATCGTATCCGTCGTTAACTCTCGGTAATTCTAGCAACCCGCTCGGCGCTATCCCGACCCGTAATCGTAGGCCACGTGACCGGACCGCGTGACCGGATGTAGACCGGAAACTCGCGAGAAGTAGACCGGATATTCCGGATTCACCGAGTACGGCGTGGGGCGGGTCTTGCCCATCCCTATGTACGAGTCCATCGTCGACTGGTACGGCGGATAGGCCGGGTACGACGGAAGCGATTCCGAGTACGCGTACCCGGTGAAGCGCTGGTCCGTCGATGGTACGTTCATCGGGTAGCCACCAGGATAGAGCTTCGGTACTGGGTCGCCACAAGACGACCCCGGGCAGGAGGAGAAGCTAACGGGACTGCCTGGAGTATTAAAACAACCTTCAAAATATTCTAAATATATACTCGAAATTTAATCTATTACGTTGTGTTATTGAGAATTTTCCTCTATAACTTAGGGCGATGATAAAGGGGGTTCTAAAAAGATCGCCATAGAAATAAAAAAGATGTCACCTAATGTATTTGCGCCTCTGAGTAGAAATGAAAGAGGTGCTATATAAATACTATATAAATACCTTATTACATTACATGTGTAGAGGTGTATTTTTTAATGAGGCCAGATTACTCCCACACTAATTTTGAAATTCCTTTGGGAAAAATTCCTCTAATAGAATTTCGTTATAACGTAGGCCTACTTAACGAGTCTGTAAAATTTAGTGCGTCATATCCGAAGTCACTACAGGCCTACGTTGTAACTTATCCAATGCTATCCAATACGGTAGCGCATCAAATTGGACAGTACATTACGACGTTACAGGCCTCTCGAAATTCTACTGTGTAAATGCATAATGAGCAGTGGCGTAGCCAGGATATCCGGAAAGAGGGTTTGATTTTTGGTTTTGACCGTGACCAACTTTGGAAAATCTTGACAAGCCAAAAAAAGGTTATCTCATCTATTTTCCTCTGACAAGCAAAAGAGGTCCTCAACTTTTAAACCGTTATATTCTATAGCCAAGGGGGTTGACCCCCAAAATCGCGTCAAAAATTAAAAATGCACAGAAATTCATTAAAAATATTTTGTTTTCGGCAGCCAAGGGGGTTTAACCCCAACCCACCTTGGCTACGTGACTGATAATGCGTGTTTTCGATTGGTTGTCCGTTGGTAGAGGGGACCGGTATAGCTTATAATAATGACCCCCATATAATAATGACTTATTAAGTTATAATTATTATTATTATTATTATTATTATTATTATTATTATTATTTAATGACTGGGGAGTTATTATTATATGGGAGTTAATATAATATGCTACATCGGGCGTTCTTACCCTTCGAGGTACTTCCGGGGTGGTGGTGGTAGAGTGGCTTCGGTGTCTTCGTCGTGATGCCGAGCAGTTGGAGGGAACTGGGTCGGTGGTGGTTGCGCGGTCTCTGAGACTGGTTCAGCTGCGTCAGGACCTCAACGACGCTGTACGAAAAAACGAGAAAATCGATCAGAGGAAGAAGAAGAAGAAGAAGAAGAAGAAGAAGAAGAAGAAGAAGAAAAAAAAATCAACTACAGTCGAACCTGCATCGAATCACATCGGCTGAGAACAGTCGATGCTCAGATGCAAAGACTTTAGGAGCATCGATGGTTAATAAAGAGAACTCAACAGTTCTCTAAGGATCAAAGAAAACTTGGATATAAACAGAATTTATATAGCGCCGAATACCTTCAAAAAAGTAAGGCAAAAGTTACTATATCCTGCAGTGTACTGTTAACTCAAACCAACCCGATAGACTGGAAAATATTTCCTTCACACACACACACACACACCATGTCTATTTTCTCGCAACACCTGGACATTTCTCGGTTGCCTGGTAACCGATCTGTTCGCCGCCAACTGGCGTTGAAAAGCATCGAATCGATAATATTTCCGACGAAAACCGACATACACCGGGTGTAGAGCAGAGGGGGGTGGTGGTGGCACGGTGGAGGGAGGGGAAGTAGACTGAACGAGAAGCAAACAAACGGGTATTATGGTAGGCAGATCGACCACCCCACCCCCCAAATCTCTGATGACGGATAAATCCCTCGTGGTTCTATGAAAAATGGGGCTGGGGAGGGTAATTTAATGGGGTGGGGATATCAGACAGCAGAATCAAACATTTCTATAGCATTTCTATAGCACTTCTATAGCATGCTGCTTAGGATTTCACGAATCATAATTATGACCTGTCAAAAGCTCTTTAGAGATTTATGTCACCGCAAAGGTGACTATGGAGATCGGGGTGGGGAATGGGGAGAGGGATGCGAAGGAGGAGGAGGAGGAGGAGGGGATGACCTTCGACCTACCAGTCGTCCGGGTCGCAGTCTCGAAAACCCTTTGCGAACGGATTGCTAGCGATCTTCAGTTGCGTTATCTAAAACGAAAACCAGAGACAATACAGTTAATCTCGGGCGATCGAATTAATTAGGAGGGAAATTGCACGATTCCGTGTGTCAGTTTCTGGCCACGACCAGAACCTTCGACCATCTGAACCAAGTCCGACCGGGGCCACCGTGGTCCAGTCACCGAGGGCCAGGGCCCGACTTTGGACCTCTCTGACCGGCTGAATGCAAGGCACAGAGTACCGGTAATAACAAACAGATCTGGAAATAGTCGCGTCTTAATAGAAGATAAATAAGATGTAAAACGGGCTTCACTTTCCACACAGGACCGCGTAGCGTTTTGCAATTTAGAGGGTGGTCGCAGTCGAGGCGGCCTAGAAGAATCATACGGTGAACCATCGCTATAAAACCGATTGCGATGTGTGAAATACTGTATGCGAGTGGCAATATATTAAATCTATTCAATAGATTATGTAATTTAAAGGAATAAATAAGAGGTAAAAATGGGCTTCACTTTCCACACAGGATCGCGTAAACGGCCTAGATTAACCCCTGCACCCTCTCATCGCCAAACGGTTGGCCCGCCACCCACCAATGCCGCTAAGAATCAGAGAAGAGTCACTGAAAACGGGAAAACTGCGCTATATGAGTTTTCTGTTTACTTAGGCGAGTAGAGTCTGACCCTGTGGTTCTGGTAGGCGGTGACTGCCGTGAATTTGGTTTCGTTGAAGATGAACGTCTTGAAGTTCTCGGTCCTCGAGATGTCCTCCGATTTCGGGTTGACGTAAACAACGTGAAAACGAGGCTGGTATTTGTGCATCGAATTCAGAATTATCTAGAACGACGACGATCAGAAAATAATACAACTGCACTCGTCAAACGCCACTACGCGTGCAAGATCGTCAATTCTACATTCACAGGTGGGAGAGAGAGAGCAGAGATGGCCATGGGTTGGGTCAGAAAATAGCTAATGGTGGAACATAATGGTTCTCATACACAGGGCATACCCTACTCAGGCACTTTAAACATTATTCTTATACTCATCATCATCATCATCATCATCAAAAGTAGTAGTATTAGTATTAGTAGTATTAGTATTAGTAGTATTAGTAGTAGTAGACTAGTATTATTATTATTATTATTATTATTATTATTATTATTATTATTAGTAGTAGTAGTAGTAGTAGTAGTAGTAGTAGTAGTAGTAGTAGTAGTAGTAGTAGTAGTAGTAGTAGTAGTAGTAGTAGTAGTAGACTAATAGTAATAATATAGTGGCGAAGGCAAGATACGATGGGAGAGATTAACGAACTATAGGCCTACGTAAGCTATAGATCGCAATGGCCTACAGTCCTTACACAATAAAACATTGCACAACCATTGGATTGCACTTTTCCTAACATCGCTTAATTATCCCGTCGATATCCCCCCCCTCCTCCCTCCCCCCACTGTATATAGACTCTCGTCCTCGTAGAGAGAGAGAGAGAGAGAGAGAGAGAGAGAGAGAGAGAGAGAGAGAGAGAGAGAGAGAGAGAGAGAGAGAGAGAGAGAGAGAGAGAGAGAGAGACTCCGCTGTCTTTGTGGTCGATGTAATTATTATCAGCGACACTTGACGTAAAGTCTCTTCCGATGCGCTTTGGGACCCAGGAACACTCGAGACGCTGACAGACAGAAGGCGTCCTTCCATATTTCAGGCATTCTCTTCTCTCTCTCTCTCTCTCTCTCTCTCTCTCTCTCTCTCTCTCTCTCGTCGGTGGCCGCGCAATGAAGAGATCAGACCCATCCCAATGCAGGTCGCCGGCGATTTAGTATACAGAGCTTGGCTTGGCCTATATATATATATATATATAGGGAAACCAACCACACGCCCAACAGACGCCGCCGCCGAGCACACGCCCAAAGGGTAGCAACCCACGCCCCGGCATCAGGGCTACCCAGGGACGTCAACACTTCGCAATAACCCCCTCGAACCCTCCTCCACCCCCGCCCACAATTCATCATAGACGCCGGTAGAAAAAAACCGGATCCCTGGTTATAGGCCCTATATATCGGCGGGAAGACTGTAAAAGAGAGGCGAATCCGTCTGACCAACGCAATCGGTCGGCGTAAATCTTCGAAGAGGGTGACCCCAGGGCGGCGGCGGCTTGCCACCCCGTCCCGCTCCCCCACATCCTCTCCCGCCCCTCCCACCGCCGGCGTCGAGTATAGGCAACCGCGAGTCCCGCGGATGAGTTATGGTTTGAATGATGGATCGATGCAATACGCCGCCAACCGGACCCCCCCCCTCCGCCACCGCCATTTTCTCGCCCCCAAAACCGCACACAGCTCGGGTCAGAGCGGGAGGAAGGGTAATAGGAACCGTGGTTACCCAGTGCAGCACTTCGCAAAGTCTAATTTGTTTCAGAAAATGAAAATCTCTGCAATATTTATTCAAAGTTATATATATATATATATATATAATGAAAAAATGAAAAATTTGAAAAACCTCTGCAATATTTATTCAAAGAATAATACACACACACACACACACACACACACACACATATATATATATATATATATATATATATATATATATATATATATATATACTGTATATGTACTTTCAGCTTGACAATAAGACATCTGGTAAATATATATAGCAGTCAATTATTCAATATAAGATCATTAAAGATGCGCTGAATAAAGGATGAGCCAAATTGTTCCCGATTTCATCTCAAAGGCAGAAGGAGGACTCAACGAAGAGAGCAGTTTTTTCACACTTTTTCCATTGGTCTGCATATTAAGACAGATGACTTGTTTTAACCTGGCCTAATTTTGAACCAGCGCAGGGTTCAGTTCGATTAGAGATTGCACTTTTTCAAAGCTGCACTAAAACTGCATGCTAACGAAACCCACCACTTTTATGTGTGAACCAGATAAACAACGATGGCAAGATGTGCAACCGCACGATATTTTATAAAACTGAAGTCACGTGTGCAGCCTACACGCTTCTCTGTGAAATATTTGTTCATCAATCTACAAGGTAATTAAGGATAAATCTATAGATAGCCTATAACTAAAACTAAAACGATAAAGATAACGAACAAAGGGCGAATTAAACTTTAAAAAATTAAAGTGCAAAAATGGCAAACAGAACAGTTGAAGAGAAGTGAACGTCTATTCTACACTGTGGGACAATAAAAAGCTTCACTTTGTGCTTTGTTTCGTGAAATACAGTTGCCACAAATAATATATATAGGGGCCTATAGCAGATGCATGCAGTGAGCAACCGATGTGCAGATGGCCTGGGTTGGGTAATCTTTGAGCCATACGTCGCTACCAAGTTTTATCGAGCTTCGTCCCAAATTGACAAATTTGTTGCCAAAAATAAAAGGGCTTGGTTTTTATTGGCTCACGGTGTAAAACAGATTATTGAATGTTTCAGATAGAGGACCTGATTGAGAGTAAAAGTTTCACTATTACAGAGCGCTTGTAGAGACAGGAAACTTATGATCTTATGATCTCGCCTATATTACTGTATACAGTATCTTCATGGATAACTAATATAATAAAGCATATAATAAAGTATATATATATATATATATATATATATATATATATATATATATATATATACAGAGAACGATTCAAATGCTTGGGCAGTCTGGACACTCAGGCATGAAATATTATAGCAAAAATTTCGGGAAGATGCAACAATTTCACATCGAAACTATAATGCGCTAAGAAATTTTAAATGACAGCCATGCAGCCATGCCCAACCCCTGTTTTGTGAACCCATTTTCATGCCATAGGCCGTCTCCTTCAATATATGCCAGACTAAAAGGTCTTAACCCAAATTTTAGAGCGAGCTACGTAACCCAACGTCTCACCCCCAACCAACGGCTCTAAGCCCATATATATATATATATATATATATATATATATATATATATATATATATATTGATGATGATGATGATGATGACGATAGTGATGATGACGATAGTGATGATGACGAGATGATGATGTAACCCCACACGTATTTATCGACCACTTTGACTGGATGGATCAAACGCATGCAACTTCTACAGCGCCCTTGACTTTGACCTTTGTTTCCACAGCGCTATATAAATCCTCTTAATAATAATAATAATAATAATAATAATAATAATAATAATAATAATAATAATAATAATAATCTGTTAAGATGCTGAAGAAGGCACTCACGTGACCGTTGTCATCCATGAGGTTGTTCGTGAGTTTGAGTTTGTCGAATGACACGATCTGTTTCATCCACTGGGCGCCCTTTGCCGGTGAGTCGGGGTGGACGTGGATTCTTCCGGGCATGTGGGGATCGGCCTTCCCGGCCACCACCCAGCTGGAACTGTGGAAACTGTATCGGTACCTTTTGTCGTCGCACGGGACGAAGTCCATCATCAACATGTAGTCGGAGACGACGTCGAGACCAAAGAGACGCACTTGGAAAGTGGGAAACATGCGCCTTTTATACAAGAGACAAAACACGAATCGGTATAGAAAGTGAGTGGGTGAGTGAGTGAGTAAGTGAGCGAACAAATGAGTGAGTAATTGGGGGGGGGGTGAGCAGAGGCATGAACTTCTATGAGGCCTCTGGGTTCGAGCCCCCCAACCCCACTTTCTGAGAGGGCATCATAAGAAATGGGTCAGTGTTTTAGCCAGGCCTCTTAGGGGGAGATTTTCACCCAAAACCTCAAATCCCAACCCCTCCTCACCCCAAATAGTTTAGCAGTGACAAACTTTTGCATTGAACTGTCTCCCTTCCCCTCCACCCAAATCAATTCCCCCCCCAAGGCATGGGATCTGGATAAAACACTGGGTTGGGCCTCACTTTTTCATTGCTAGCGATTAGGTAAGTAAGTGTGCAAGAGAGCGAGCAAATGGCCGAGCGAGCGAGTAAGTTAGTGAGTAAATAATTGAGACGGCGTGAAGACAAAAGACCGCTAGAATTTGCGATGTCCAAAGACTGTCTTCATTCGGCTGAGATTTTGCAGACGCAGGACGTAATGTTATTAACAATCGACGCATTTCTTCCGATCCACTGGTTTTGCTGCAGAGCCAGACAAGAAAGATCTAAAAGTATGCGCTATATAAACTCTCTTGGGTGCATTAGACCGTTACGTGTCTATCAGTGTTTATCCTAGACCTTTTCTGGTGGTAATTCCCCCAGTTTGAAATCCCCCAACAAAATTTTACATTTTGGCAAGTAGCATGACCTCCCCAATGCCTGTTCCCCGAAAATGTTAAACTCCCCCCATTGTCTAGGTGAAAATGTTAAACTCCCCCCATTGTCTAGGTGAAAATGTTAAACTCCCCCCATTGTCTAGGTGAAAATGTTAAACTCCCCATTGTCTAGGTGAAAATGTTAAACTCCCCATTGTCTAGGTGAAAATGTTAAACTC
>CM030852.1:745000-880000 GCA_018105865.1 Metaphire vulgaris
CCGCGCTTGATCGACCAGGCCCCCGTTGCACTGTTGTTGTTGTTGTTGCTGCTGCTGTTGTTGCTGCTGCTGCTGGTGGTGCAGAGCGGCGCTGTTGCCGCCGTAGAATTTTTCGCCGCCAGCGGATCTGATCGACAGACAGGCTGAAGAAGAAAAAGAAAGAGACCAAACACGCCCTTAGATTGTTTATGTGCTTCGGCTCTTATCGTCGGTGGAAAAAGCGCCTTAACAAAGGCTCCCCAGACTCTGGGGTCCAAGCGAACCAGATAGCAGAGAGAGAGAGAGAGAGAGAGAGAGAGAGAGAGAGAGAGAGAGAGAGAGAGAGAGAGAGAGAGAGAGAGAGGAGAGAGGGGAAGAGGGGGCCGGCGGGCGGTGTACCCGGCTCAGTCGGACGCAATCTCTTTTCCGCCGACCCAACTGTCGCTTTCTCAACCACCGCGCCTCTCTGCTCCTCGCTCCTTCCTTCCTTCCTTCCGTTGATGGAACGTTCATTGATACAAGCCACCGGATAATAAATAGACCTGTGGTGCAGACGCAGCGCATTTATATAGCGCCATAGTATACTTCTGGCGAGAAACAAGAGACGGCCAGACTTTTATTTATGCACTTAATGGAGGCGGAAAGAAAGAGGCGTCGATAGATTCAGTGCAGAAATGATTGCAACTGACTCTCGGTTTCCCTTCACTTTCTCGGAATTCGTATTTTGAAAATAAATTTGTCGAGGTATAATGCATTGGTTGCGTATTCCTTTTCGCTTTGCATACAGCGTGTACGGTAGATGCTTGCATTCTACAAAGAGCACCGAGTATATAGAGAATGACTAGTTCGAGAAATTCAAACAGTTGCAAGCGCGGTTAGTGCTTGGCCGGGTGGCCTACGGGATGATGATGATGATGATGATGATGATGATGATGATGAAAGGCACATCATATCAGAGATGTCCATGGGTTGGATTGGATTGGGTCAGAAAATAAGTCATGGTTTAAGAAACTGCAATGTATTATATAGTGGGTTGGGTTGGGTCAAGTAGACCTATTATCGGCATGGGTTGGATTGGGCTGGAGATTTGACGGGTTGGGTTGGATTGGGTTCTAAAAAATGGACCCATGGACATCTCTGCATCATATGTTTCAACTTATTTGAATTTCGACTTAAGTGAAATGCATAAATATACATAACTGGAAAACCAAAAGAGTTTTGCGTGTCTTTAAGACTTTCAGTGAATCGAGTAAAATTGAGTAGCAATACAAAGCCACGTGATCGCCGACCAAACCAGTTACGACTATATACTGCGTGTATAGCTATATGGCGATCTACTAACGGTTAATCAAAGGCTAGTCTATACAACCACCTTTCTATCCACTGAGTTATATCAACTTAGAAGAAATTGAAGCACCTGTACTACACCCCGTCCATCCATCCATCCATCCATCAACTCAAAGTCCCTTCAGGAACCCTCTATACCCGATGCTATAGGCCTATACAGGACTATACAGTACTAAATGCAAACCTAAATGCGACTAGTCCGATTTTTTGCGCCACCCTGTACTAATATCCAATAATTTTCAATAATATCTTCAAAAGTGGACAAAATTTCATGCACGCATTTAGTTAGTTAATTATCAGTTAGACAGACAGACAGAGTAGACATAAAAACGATCCTAAATGCAATTCTCTTGAAGCCTCGTATATGACTCGATTAACCAAATATAAACCGTAAGCCTTTTATCGTCTGCCTTGTTGTTTTTAACGTCTGCTGTGAAAGTCATTGCTGCTGCCTTCCACCTGTTCCTAAATGCCGATCGTTGTGCAGGATTTGATTCGAGACCTTAGGAACCCTTTGCGGTCCACCGATCGACTTCGCATCCCGTATAAACCGGGGATTTTTGGCGCCTTCCGCCTATAAACGCGCCAAAGGTAACTGCTGACGGTGTATACTCATGCCAATTAGCACCTGGCACTATATGAGACCCATCGTTTACCGCTTCCATCAGAACGTTTGAAGTGGAAAACAGAGGAACCGAGGCACCTGCTGCTGCGTGTAAAGTGTATCTAAGTATGTATATGTATATGTATACCTATGCTATGCATGGCCGTCGGTGGGTTCTATAGAACGGTTGAGCGCCAGCAAGCACCTTGGTTCCTTTGTATTCTTCTTCTTCTTCGATGGTCTTCCCGGGAGACTGTTGAGACGGCTGACCGCCGATTTAGGGCGACTCTTCCCACCACCATCTCCCCCTCCCTCTCCCTGTTTTTCGAGTGGAACTGCAGACGGAGCCTGGTAAACCATAGCGGCTCACTCTCTCGGACGCAACGGCGCCAACCGCCTACAATCCGGATCAGAATATATATATATATATATATATATATATATATATATATATATATAAGAAAGAGAGAGAGAGAGAGAGAGAGAGAGAGAGAGAGAGAGAGTACTACTGATTATCGTGAATTTGAGCCAATGTGATAATCGTGGTGATGATGATGATGATGATGATGTTGATGATGATGGTTAGTGATGATGGTTAGTGATGAAGATGATGATGGTGATGGTGGTGATGATGATGATCTTTTTAAGTCAGCGTCTCACTCAAAGACAGTGGCTTCGTGCATAGAGATGGTGGTTGGAGGAGAGAGGGACACGAATGAATGATATCAAGGATTTGACGTCATTTCAAAATCACGGCCACAATGAGACGAAGACGTTAGAAATAAGAAATGCAAAGCGAAAAAGGAAAACAGAGAAACAGCACAAATTTTTTAATTTTCTTGGACCAATTTCTAAACTAGAAAAGAAAGTCGGCGATGGTGATGATGATGATCGTTAGTGATGATGGTTAGTGATGATGATGATGATGATGATGATGCAGATGATGATGATGCCAACCGTTATGCCTTAGTGTAAAAGTAGTTTCCTGATCGTTAATTCCTCCCGTTTCTTTCTGCTTCGCTCCTTCAATCCTTCTTGCATCAGCATTTGAATGCAACCGCGTGGTTGGGGCCGTATACACAGCAGGTGCCCGGTCCTCTGTTGTTTATTCCAAACAATAAACAGGACCGTGTCACTGCACAACGGTCTTTACTATACGATAACCCTCTCCTCCTCCTCCCCCTCCTCCTCCTCCTCCTCCTGCTCATTGTCATCGTATAAACGTCGGGTGTCATCCAGTGTCCAACTGAGAGGAATTAGAAGGATGTGTGGAGGGAGGGGTTCAAAATATATATCCATCGCTGCAAAAGATCGCACTAGTGTAGGAAAAAATCCGCTACTGAAAGGTGTAGAGTGAATGAGGAGCGATTGAAGAATTGATTGAAGAATTGATTGATTGATTGAATCTGGCTTTTCTACGTATCCATTCTGATCCAATTAACTGCCTGCCTGTTTCCTCTGAAACAGTTAAGCGGTCTTCAGTAACACTCTATAACGAAGGCAGATAAAAAGTCACGCGACAGACCTGGTGTTGAGGGAAAAACAGTTTTTGTTGTTTTGGTGGGGTTAGTTGGGTAGGCTTAAGCCTACCCTAGCCTTTAATAAAAATCCGCCTATGGCCCCGTGCTTATAAGTTGCCACCCCAGAGGTTCCCCCACTTTACAAATCCTGGAGCCGCCACTGCCCATTGCATGGCCAATCTTCTGTGGCGAATAAAAGGTGCATGAAAATATGAAAAGCAGAAAGAATTTAAGCCTTTATATGAACGTACGTTTAATAAATAAATAGATTTACTGTATCCAAGATAAAGTGCATATACGACTCTCTCTCCATTGCGCATATTTATCTGTCATGAGGCTACCTGAATCTACGCGTGCTTAAAATACATTTTCTAAACACAAACTGTGCATTTACATTGAAAAATTTGGGGCGCTTGTGAAAAAGCGACTGATTGAGATAGAAAATTTAATTTTTTAAAATGAAAACGTTAAACTATTAAAATATATACTGTAGCTTTACTTATAGGTCTTATAGCGTTAGGAAATAGATTAATGCATTTCTTTCCAGTTAATCGTATCGAATGCTTGTTACATGTATATCATCAGTATTTATCAAATATACAGATAATAAAACGCAATACATATATTTTAGGTTAATCAAATGTGTCTTTATAGAACAGTGTTGATCTTTGACTGCATGGCTAATATGGATTAAAATGTGTGTCGCAGTCTGCAATATATGCCTATACATGGTGAATCGGTTATACATATAGCATCGTGTTTATGCATACTGTCAATGGCATGATTATATGCCAATTAAATTGCAAATACCTAAATAATCAGTAAAGAAGAAAACTATGGAATACAGACCAAGAAATAATTTAACAAATGAAGATTACCAAAATAAAGAAATATGCAAAATACATTACAAATATATAAGCAGGCTCCATAGGGTTAACTAGAATATATTGTGATTTCTGGGATTTTCTGCTGCATAATTACCATTGGCGTAGCCGCGGAAGACACACGCCGCCCTCCTCACCCCACCCCCCGCCAATAGGCATGTAAAGTATGGGCTGCAAAGAGTTTAAGAAACTGTGTTAATGCGCAAATCGTTGTTAGTCAAATCCCATGACTTTGGGCTATTCAGTTTAAAGTTACTTGCGATGCTGGCAAATAGGCCAATAATTAATTGATTGGAATTTGTCTAAGAATGATGACGTCACGAAATTCCGAGGTATAGCGATATTTTTCCACAGTATTATCGTATATTATGTTACCGTCGACCATTTTCTATAATACAGCGCATCACTATAGACTATATGCTTGTAATGAGTCTGATGGTGCCAAACAGTGGCGGCTCCACCGGGGGGCCAGGGGGGCCCGTGCCCCCCTATTGAGTGGCTGGCCCTCCAGTGCCCCCCCCAGTTGGGACCTATACTTAATGCTACATACATTAAACAACAAATGGTTGGCCCTTCATGATTAGAAGTTGCCACCCCAACGGCCCCCCAACTTGCCAAATCCTAGAGCCGCCACTGGTGCCTAACTGCCAATACCTTCCATGGCCTTGATGCCGGAGCTGCTGCTGCTGTTGTATCCGTTGCCTTGTTGCATAGCGGACCAGTCCACCTGGAAGCGACAGTTCGAGGGACCCTGGTGGTGCAGGTGGTGACTAGCCAGCGAAGGCACGGCGCTGTACTCGTATCCGGAGAAAGAAGAAGAAGAGGAGGACAGGGTAACGCCGTCTGGATCGAGCGTTGAATTCGGATCGGACATTATAGAGGCAATTGCAAAGGCGTTCGCACGAACGGACAGAGGATTTTCCATCCGTTTTCTATTAATCCGAATCTCTGACCAATCGACCCCTTAGGCCTACTGTACATGTGACTGCGACAAGCGTATACGTGTAACCTACGCCCCAATCGGAGAGAGTGTAGGCCTATGTAAGGCCTACTGCAATCGAGTGCACGGTATATCGCTTCTTGTATATATAGGCCTATCTATACCGTGTTGGAAATCCAGGTTTTAAAACTTGCAGCATTCGGCTGTGTGGATGGACACAGATGCCTGGTCTAATCCAGGTAGAGCGCACCTGTAGGCTGATGGTTGACCGCCGACCGACACGCGCAGTCAAACGCTACGAACTTCCGGAGCCTCTCAACATCCGGGATTTTTGTACCGGATTGCAGTTTCCGTTGTACCTTCGTCGGCGACTCACTCGGCGTGTCCCATGCAGGGCAACAGTCCCGTATTTTAGGTTGGCCTAACTCCAACCCTACTAGTAGTTTCACGAAAACTCATTCGAAAATCCACAGTGGTCAGTCATTCAGTCGGATAGTCGGTAGTTTTGGCACGACACACCTCAAGATCCCGAGTTACCTATTCGCCGCGCTTCCAGGTGCATCGTCGCTTGCTTCGATTTCGGCCACAAATGTTCAGAGAGCGTTTCAATCGCCGGAAGACCAGAGTAGGCCACGCCCACAGCGCCGCTGCGTCGCCACTTGACTCCGCCCCACAGACGCCGTCAGTCTCCGCCCACTGCGCCCCGTCCGAATGACGTTAACCAGAAACCGGGCGATGATGGACGTACGCGTCGGGTGGGGGCGGGGCTTCGTACGGCCTTCTTATCTGACATTGATTACTCCAATCTCACGCAGACGAACGCACAGGAGTACAGCCACGGGTACGGAGAGGCGGACCGCCGACCGACCAACCAGATGTACGTGATTTCGCCCGGTCCTCTCTGCCGTCCATCGATCATGCATCTGGGAACGGTTCTGTCAGATTTTCGAACGCGCGTCTTATCTCGCCCCGCTTGGGCGGCTGGGGAGGGAGGAGGGATAGAGGCAGGGAGAGAGAGAGAGAGAGAGAGAGAGAGAGAGAGAGAGAGAGAGAGAGAGAGAGAGAGAGACTGGAAAGGCGGCTTCCAGTTTTGCGTCTAACCTCTAAACTTGCAAGTCGATCGGTGTGTGTGTTTGAAAGGCGTATTCTTATTGGATGCGATTTTGTTTACGCGGTAAACAAGCTCAGAGCAACTGAAAACGAAAGGAGTCGACCATTTGAACTCATTTACGAGGTTGATGAAGTTAGCGCTTTGGAATTCTTGAATCGAAATGTGCCGCTTGGCTCTTTTCATATCGGAACTTGAAAATTCAGCCACCATCCGGCGGCTAATGGCATATACTAAGGCAATATTTCCTGTAGTCTTTTCCGCCAGATTTATGCAAGACTGGAGTTAAGATGCAACTAATGTTTTACACTGACAAATAATTGCGCTATAGAAATATCTTAATTTAAACGTATTTCATTATGACGCTGCATATGAATTGGTTGACCGAATATTGGATATCACCTATTAAGAACATCTATTGGTCACACGATAATTGTTTTAAAATGTGGCGCTGTCGAAGTCCAGACGATACGGTATACCTTCAAACGACATCGATCATCTTTGATAGAGATCACAGAGACCGCACTTTTGAACAGACCGCCCCACCTCCACCCCTACCTCAGCAATTTCCTAAGTTTCCCCAGATTCTCTCTCTCTCTGCTTCCTATATCCGTTATACGACCAGTTGACAGATATTTCCAGAACTATACGACCGATTCAAACAGACTCTTCACAAAACAGTCCTGCTTCGAATCAACCCCGCTTTTGTCCCTCCCTTCTCCACAACCCCTTTTCACCCACCCCGGGGGTAACAGGACACCGAACGGATGTGGGGGTGGGTCTTAGATCGTTGCCCGTTAAATTATAATTATCGGGTGTAATTAGTTGTCGGAGTAATTTGTTGCGCTTAATCCCTTTGAGCTGGAAGATTCCCCGAAGAGGCTGAATGGGGTGAAATTCATCGTGGGGAGGAGCCTTTGCCCTCCAGAGTGGGGGTGGGGTGGATGCTAAGGCCAGAGGGGTTGGGAAGCGATTACACGGCCAGTTCACATCACAAAGCACCCCTATGATCACCCTATATAGGCAAACAATAACAACTTAAACCTTATCAATATAACGAACGGTTATCTATAACGCTGTTGTAATCGAGGTTTGCTAATGAGATCGCGATTTCACCTTAACATTACAACAGTCACGTGACTGAGTTTGTTTTTCACAAGACGTCAATGTTATTGAAAGTACATTTGAAATCTGGAAATGTTTCTACTGAATTCAGAGTAACTGAGCGCTTCGGTCGAATTACGAATAATAATGATTGTTCTATTATAATGTATAGGCCTATAGGCCTATATTCTATTGGCTCTAAACTGGCATTATTACGCCCTATGCTTTGCGTTTCATCTTAACGAGTTTTCTGTTTTAAAAAAACGAGTATGCCTATCCTAATAGAAACAGGTCCATTCAAAGCAAAATGTCAATACAACCACCTGTAGGCCTATATGTCACGCGATTTCTTTTATTTTCAGATAGCGTTCAATTTGATAAAGCGTTTGATTTTTTAAAAAATTAAGGGGCGGGTTCAAACGGATGCAACCAAAATATTCTGTCCCTACAGAAGTGATCGAGGGTGGGGTGAGTGTTTATTATTATTATTATTATTATTATTATTATTATTATTATTATTATTATTATTATTACTATTATTATTACTATTATACTACTGCGCACAAGCAATCTTTGTTGGAGCAATAGGAATGACCCGCGCTCCAGATTAAGAAACGCTGAATCAGCGTTTTCTGGGTGGTGCCTGGTTTCAATTACCTTTACCTGCGTACCCTTCTTAATCAGTCTCACCTGCCGGACCGCCGTCAGCCAGTCAACCGACGGCGACCAGTCAGCCCCCGGCCAGTCAACCGCGGCCAGCCATGGCAGTCGCTTCGCTGGATCCGGAACTGGGATTCGACGATTGATTTGACGGTCGAATGATTGGTTCCTGCTGCAAGTCACGTGACCCAGTAGTCCACAATACCGGATGCGTTTGGTTAGGCATTGCTCGAAGCAATTTCAACACAGAAGAAGTCACACAAACAAACAAACACACACACACACACACAAACACAGTATATAAGCAGTTTTTCTGAGTATAACGATGTGAACACCCTTGTTCCTGAAATTCTAAGAACTGAAATTGCTTCGATAACGACGTTCAAATATATAGTTCTGAAAACGACCGCCAGGGGTTTTACGACGATGCCACCCATTGAGTCTTGTGTTTCCCCTCCCTCGGTGGTCCGTCCATCGGTGTCAGTATACTTACACCGAGTGCTGCTGAGGGTGTGTGGGTGGGTGGGTGGGGGGGGGTCCCAGGTCCTGAAAAACACGAAGGTGTCGTCGCCATAACGATATCTTAATAAAAATCATCGGATATTAGGAGCCACGTGACGCTTGCTGCCAGTGACGTCGTCGCTCTGAAAACGATGACGTCATCTGCGTCATCGAGATTCGCCAGGTGAATATCTCGGCGACAAATTCGCTCGATCAGGTTTCGAGAGAATCTTCCATGGAGAACGGGGTTTGTTGCAAGATCTGACCTATTGACCTCCTGACCTCTGCCTTCAGCGCTTGCAGTGACCTCTACGCCGACAGACAGGCAACGCGACTATTTTTTATGTGTCAATCAGTTGCTCTCTCTCTCCCTCTTCCTCTGTCTGTGTTTCTTTGTCTGTATGTCTCTCTCTCTGTCTGTCTCTCTGTCTCTTCCTCTGTCTCTCTGTGTCTGTCTGTCTGTCTATCTGTCTGCATGTCTGTCTGTCTCTTTCTCACCAAGATCTTTGGTTGAAAATTACATATAGCTAATGTAATCTGGTCATCAACTTCTATAGCGCCAGCAGCCGATAGCACACCGTATCACATAAGAACCGGGCCAGCTGCTGTCATGAAATCAGGAATTCAACGAGACTGAATTGTCTTACAGTTCAACCTCAACAATAAACCTTTCTATTCGATGCCACCGATGCCACCGCGGACACCAAACATGCACCACGCCGATGCTAGATAACGAATCAGAGACGAGGCATTGTGTGACACGTATATTATGTTGCTCATATACAAACCCGAGACTCCGACAAACGAAAATTGTTTACAGGTTTCGAAGATAATGGAAGTTAATTAGGGTCTTGGAAAACAATCGCCATTTGCCAGGTGCTTGATATTAACACTGGTTCCATCGACCAACCTGCCATGCAAGCTCACCTGCGTGTCTCAGTTGCATCCATCAACGCTATCGACTATCAAGGGAGACAACGAAGACAGACACCGGCTGAAGGGAGGACCGGAAAGGAACGCGGGATGTCAGATTCCATCACAGGAGGTCGATCCGCGATAGAAAAGGTGATTACCAGTAGGCCTATAGATGCTCTGGCATTGAATGCTGTCAGATTTCAGATTAGGAGGCAATTAATTACAAACGACGTTGTCTACAAATTGTCTGCGTTTGAAACTCTGGCTTCTGAGGGGGGAAATGATCTGATGGCGTTCCCCCTCCCCCCACAGACCAGCTTCAAGTCGCCGAATTGCTTAACCCCTTAACTGGGGATCCCGGATATATCCCTCCATTTTACATTGAGTTACAGTTAAATACACGGTTAAGGGGTTAAACACGTACAGTAGAAGTTCGTTTTAACGCATACGCATCGAGTCTGTCAAATTTAGCACGTTCCATCCGAATTACGCTATATCCGATGCCATCCAATACACATCACACGAACCGTACATTGCGGTACTTTATTACCCCAATTGTACGTTATAGCCGATTATAGCCGAGTCCGTTATAGCGAAGTTCTACTGTATATGTAAAAGGCTCCTGATTTCTGAAGATTTGCTTGGAAGAACAGAGGAAAACGGCGAACACAGGAAAGAGAATTAATTTATAGGTCTACTTTTGAAGGGAGATCACATAAAATATATTCTAGAAACATATGCACTAAATAGAGAGAAGGAGAGAAAGAAGGGGAGGTTGGGAAGGAGGGAATCTCATCACTTAAGATTAAGAACGTGTATTTCTTCCTAAGTGTTCTGGCGTTATGGTCGACTTCCAATTTTCATGTTCCTCTTTGCCATTGTAAGTTTCTATTCTATAACTCAGACAGTAAAAAGCATCGAAGAAGATTAATTTGATGGAGAACAGGCTGAATAACAACCTCTCACGAAGTCAAGTCTGTGGCAGCAGCAGCAGCAGCAGCAGCAGCAGTAGTAGTAGTAGTAGTAGTAGTAGTAGTAGTAGTAGACAGTGGCGTCGCCAGGAAGTTTTGGTTGGGGGGCAAAAGGGGCTAGCGTGTCAGATTCATTACCCACCCCTCACCCCTCCACAGAAAACTTTCTAACCGGATTTGCGCAAATATGGTAGGTGGTCTGGGGCAGGTTGGGGGGCAGTTACCCCCATTTGCCCCCCCCCCGTGGCGACGCTAATGGTAGTAGTAGTAGTAAGTTTCGCGGTAAAACAGAACAGAGGAGACGGGATGGGATGGATTGATAGATGGGCATGTCGGGACAGCTTGATTTATGCTCGGGCTGGGAGAGAGAGAGAGAGAGAGAGAGAGAGAGAGAGAGAGAGAGAGAGAGAGAGAGAGAGAGAGAGAGAGAGAGAGAGAGAGAGAGAGAGAGAGAGAGAGAAGAGAGAGAAGATGAACCCTACTGTTGCGTGTGTGTGTGTGTGTATGGTAATTGATTGTTTATTCCTTTTTCTATTGAATCTCTCTCTCTCTAAGATTCTTCATTTCATTAAAACCGTCGGCCTAAGGTTTCAGCCGAGGTCTTCCCCCCGGACCGACGATTTATAGTTCTTCCGTGACCCTGTTCCGCGACCTTACACCGAAATTCCATCATAGGAGCACTCGATCGGTGGAAGTGGAGACGAGCGAATGGGTGGGTGGATGGGGCGTGGGGGGTTCCGTTAGTCTTACGAGTCGCCTAATAAATATAGGCGCAAAGCATTAAACTCCTATAATAAGACGACGCCATCTTGTATAAGAACCTTGGAAACGAAGGAAAGGCGGGAAGATGGCAGACGATTCAGCATTGAATGACAGGACGCAGAGAGAGAGAGAGAGAGAGAGAGAGAGAGAAAAAAAGAGAGAGGTCATCGAATAATTATGAGCATATATATATATAATATAGGCCCTATATATAATACAGGTGTATATATATATATATATATATATATATGCTCTTCTGAGTGTTATTCAGAAGATACGTTATACAGGTATTCTGTTACTCTACATTACAAGATATTCCGTTACATAATTAAGATTGTGATAATCAGTATAGAGAGGAATTATTCTTATGTTGAGCGGCGTCTCCTCCTGCAGAAGCAGAGGCGCCGAATGAATGTTGCAGACGGTGATATGTAAACCGATAGGAATGGAAGGAGACGGCTGATGGGGGTAGAATTGATGGACAATAGGCAAGTGAGATGCAACAGGTGGCAGGGCGGGAAATACGTTGGAGGGCGGGAGTTTGACCTTAGGTATTCAAGCTTTTTCTGAAACTTGCCACCTCCAAGCAGAAAAGTTGAAATAACAATGTTCGAGGTTCGAGGATGTGTATGTGTGTGTGTGTGTGTGTTTGTGTGTGTGTGTGTGTGTGTGTGAGTCTGATGTAGGCATAGGCCCTATGATTTTCCTAAATTTTGAGCGACATTCTAATGTAATGTAATGTGCTACTTGTATAACGCCTCTTCTGTGTACCAGTAAATCGGTATTGAATCAGTAAATGTGCATATAGTAAATCGGAGACGTTGGCTCTGTCCATGGGCGCCCGCAGAATTTTTTCCAGGGGGGATGCAAAACAAGGCCTTGTGACGAAAGAAATGAAAAAAATTCCAGGGCGGGTGCAAAACAAGGTTTTGTGACGAAAGAAGCAAGTAATTTTACTTTTTTCATAACTGCACAATTTTTCCAGGGGTGCAATTGCACCCTCTTGCACTCCCCTCCGGACGACCACGGCTCTGTCACGAAATGATTTAAAATGGTTCTTTCTTTGATTCATTTTAGCCGCAACTTTGGCAATCAGGCAAAGCGGGGGAGGGGGTAGCATTAGCAGGGGGTTAACATTTTGTCCACCAATCAGTTGATTGTTACGATGGTTGCCATGTTATGGTAATCAAGGTCACAAATTCTAATTCTAGGTCACATGGTCATCAAGACAACCATCGAAATCGGCGAATATAAACAAACTAGTCGCCAGTCGTTCCGAAAACAAGGAGAGAGAGAGATTTAAGAATGGATTAATGAATGAACACATGTTTTCTAAAGTGGAATTATTTCACTCGCTTAGAGAGGCACAGTGCCTGTGGGCTGTGGCTGAGCGACGGAGGCGTTTGATTTCGTGTCCAAATGTCAACGAATCAACACATAGATCCATCATCCATCACCAAAGGACCCGAGAAACAGATGAAGTTTCACCCGATTCACCTCTCCCCTCCCCCCCACACACACATACATGCAATGGGGCTGCTATACTCTATCACGCTACAGTACATCCGGTTACTGGAAAACGCACACAACACAAGAATACTCGAACAGACACACACGCCCTCTAACCGACACACGACAGAAAACTAAAAATCAATTATGATAATATATTATATTAAATATAACTTCTTTCGTCGAAGTAGAAGTAGTGTTCTATACTTCCGGCGTAGTGCTCCTTTTTACGGCGCAGTTCTCCGTTCTTTCTGAACAGTGTCAAAAGGGTATCAATTTTATTATATTTTTGTGGCCTAATAAACCTGCGATACAAGAAACCAGCTATCTGAAGACCCTTCCTATCTCTCGATAGACTTTTTAGACATTTGACAGAGAATAGATTTCTGAAAGACTTTGTATAATGTCGACTCAAATAGCGCACCATTTTTCGTGGCATTTCGAATGATCTAGAAGCAAAGTGATACAGAATATATTTCCTACTCTAGTACGGTTTGACGCAATGGAGATGGGGACACAAGAAAATGTGGATTGAATTCTTTTCATCACTCTTCTGAATTTTGCATATCTATAGCCTACTGTAGCAATAATACTACTAAGGCGTAAATGGGGATATATACCCCCAAAATCAGGATACCGAGAAGTTTTTAATGTGTTTTAAAGATTTTCAACGTTTTTACAGATTTATAACCCCTCCAATCACATTATCCCCCAATAAAATTCCTGGTAACGCCCCTGGTAATCACCACCACCCACATTGTAAGGTATTTGTCCATTCTACTGTTTTCACTTTTCAACGCCTTGCGCTATATAAGTAACCGAACCTTTTGACGTTAAATATTGCAACATATATTTCGCTTGAAACGACAACGTGTGGTCCATTGACCTAGAGATTTTTGTCTTGGTCTTCACTGCCCCCTCCTTCCCCCCCCCTCCCCCATCTAGATGCACTCAGATTAATGAGTTTGCGTCAGCAACTCAATGACATCGACCCAGACCATAAATTGTCAGAAAGTTGGCGAACTATTAGCCATGATTTGTTTGGTGATCTTTGTTTTTGGAAAGAGGATCTCGTGGCAAAGACACAGGTCGATGCAGTAATGGAACTGGACGTGGACTATGCGGGATGTCTGAAGCTACACCGTGGGCGAAAAAAAATGCACACCCACGACAGGAAATGACTTGGATCTTGTGCATGCGAGCGCCATCTTAATATACTGCAGATGCTTCGTTGAATCGCGAAGTGGCGCTAGAGGCAGTGGCGCCTGCATAAATTTTTTTTCACGGGGGCAAAAACATTGGTCAGTTTATATTCAATTCCACAGTTCAGTTTCTCAATTTCACTTTGTGTATCAGACTATCAGTAGTGTTTTAGTGTGAAAATAGAAATATTGGTGAAAAAGCCAAAATATAGTTAGTTACAAAAATATTTAAATTTTGCAGGGTCAAGTCAAGTGCCCTCTCTTTCCCCCACATAAGTGGGCGCCCATTGCTACGGAAGTTGATGATTCAATTAGATTAGGATTGTCACCTTACGAATGTTCGAATGTCTTGAAAATTCGCCAGATTTCTGTGACAAAAATGTGAGTATGAAGGAAAGGTAGATCCAACAATGGTATAAACGATTTTAATATAGACTGAAAATATTAAAGCATCGTAAATACTAGAATCACGAGTCATATTATTCGGCTTCTTGTTGGCGGTGTCGCAAAAGCATTTCATATTACAGTATCGACTATCAATAGCTCTGAAAGCTTACTGCAGCGAATTGCAAAAATGGAAATTTGACAAACGATGCGTACGAGGAACACTTTTTTAACGAACCACGCTGTATCCGAACCGCGCACTTGTTCAATTGAAATGCCAGTGCAGACGTCAGATGAGGAGGAGGAGGGCATGACTAATGCAATGCGCTAAAATGCTGCGAAGCATCTTCGGGTGCGAAAGGGCAAGATTCGAATTACATTCAAGCAAGGAGAGAAGAGGAGGAGGAGGAGATAGGGGAGGAGAAGGAGAAGATGGAGAAAAGCTTTGGGATGTGATAGATTATACAACCGCTAAAAGCTATCATTAATAAAACTGCGCTCATTCGATCTTCTTTACTATATTCCACCTTTTCCATCCCATAATTTTTCCACGCTCAGTGCTTCAGCTATTCCTCTGTTCCTTTGGAAATATGTCTTTTGGTACCCGAATCCCCTCCAAGCTCCATCAGTGAGTGAGTGAGTGAGTGAGTGAGTGTTTGTGTTGAAGCCCTAGCCAGTAGACTATAATAGCTGCCATCTGACGAATAGAAGCGAAACAGTGTGAAAGAAATGTTAGAATTAGGACAAATCACTTATCTGCGATATAATGCAGGGCACAATGCCTGGATCACGAAAAAGAGAAAGGCCAAGAAAAAAAGTGGGAAGACAACATCAAAGAATGGACAGGACTCACTAGCTATCGAGCAGGCGACAAGAAGAGAGCAGAAGATCGTAACATCTGGAAGACGACAGTTCATAATGCAACCAATCTTCGGAGCAAAGACGGTTGAAGACAAGACAAGACTTATCTGCGACTGCGACTGCCGATAATTCTTTATTTGATAAGCACGAGCGAACTCTCGGACACACTACAATTGATCTACCCCAAAGGTTTAGCGGTTAAACCAGCATCGATATATTCTACACTACTAAACACAAAATGGGTTATGGGTGTTTTCTCTGCCACTATGCGACCATAGGCCTACTACTTTCCTCGGGGGTGGGGGGGAGCTAAAGGAGGAAGAGGGCGATGAGTCGGTGGCGTCGTTTCGATTTGTGCTCAGAATTGCGTGACGTCACGAAATTCTTGGACTTCTCGACGAATTTGGTCGTCGACGTCAACAAGTTCGATTAGGTAAAAGACCTTCTTAGACTTCGTCCAACTGAAAGAGTTATCGAAAATAACGGAGTCTACAAGGAAACAAGGATTGAGTCATTCATTCATTGATTAAATAAATAAATAAATTAATTAATTAATTTGTTAATCAATCCATATATGCATATATTTATCAAATCCATATCTTCATTCGTTCAATTAAGGTCTGTCAATAAGGTACGCCCCGCTCGAGAAGGTCTGGGAAAGTGTGACATTTTGTGACAGGCAGGGCTATTTTTGCACCCCCTAACACCCGCAACCCTAAATTTGAGATCGACATCCCCAATACTCCCCTCCCCCCATCTCAGCTATGGGATGAGCTTTTTTGCCTGTGAGACTTTTTGGTGGCAGGGGATACTCAGAATTTACCGACACCACCCCACCCCCGAAATTGATAATCCTAGAAATAACCCTGGTGACAAGGGAGTGGTGGGGGAGGTGATAAAGTGACTGTGACGTCACACTTTCAGTGCAAAAAAAGTACATAAAAATATGGAATACGACGATATTTTAATTCATCTTCTGATCGATATGTTCTACCAGAAGATGTCGCTGGTGTGTAGTAATAACATGATGTCAGTTAGGCTGTACGTGGGGGACTGTTATTACATCGATGGTAAAAACGGGGTAAAACGGGGTACTTACATGTTCCCGGCGTTGAGCAGACGATGCTGTCATCTTCGGCCACCAGATGGCTGTTGTATTTCCTCGAGGGAACGATTTCCCTTCGTTTACCGGATTCACTGGTCAGGTTCACTCCAAATCCAATGTCATAGTTTTCGGTTCTAAATTCCCATCTATAGAGATACAAAGACAACTGTCGTATTGGGTTAATAAGAATTATTCGAACAGAAATAGATCTATTCATAGTCTGTTACACATAGGTAATACGTAGGCCTATTGTAAAGCGCTCTTGTCTTTGGCCATTTTGCCATTCTTATTGCGCTATATAAACTGTCTAGTTAATAATAATAATAATAATAATAATAATAATAATAATAATAATAATAATAATAAATAATAATGATAATAATAATAATAATAATAATAATAATGATGATAATAATAATAATAATAATAATAATAATAATAATAATAATAATAATAATAATAATAATAATAATAATAATAAATAAATAGCTGTAGTAGTAGACCGATGGGCGAGCGCCCCCAGCGAAAGAAAATTCAATATCAGAAATAGACCTTGGAATCACGTGGTCGATTGCTCTCGTTGAGCTATATAAAGGCGTAAATAGCGCCGCCGTTGTAAAACAGAAACTTTAAGATTCTCATTTTTTTGTGTGTGGAGAGGTTTACTTGAGCATGGTGCATGGCTTTTCAACCTCGAAGTCGAGACTCAGAGTTTCTCCGCTCGGAATAACGGCCACGTTCATCGATTCGTTCGTCAGATGGTCCGTCAAATAGAAGGACTGCGGCACCGGTCCACCCTGGTGGATCTAAGGACAAAATACCACGCCCAGTCCCCTTAGACCGACGACAGAGGAGAACAGGTAGGCGATAGAGAACAGGTAGGCGATAGAGAACAGGTAGACGACAGAGAACAGGTACGTTTTGAGTCTTGATATATAAAGGTTCTAGGGATTTGGCAGTGAACCTAGGTTTAGTTTTATTTGATTGTCAATTTTTTAAAAAAAATAACAAAAGACAATTTCGGAGACGACAGAAAATTATTTACAGCTAGAAATTGGAATGGGTGGGGAAGGGGGGCGGTGTCTAATTTTAGAGACAGAAGTAGTGTTTTATCCAGGCTCCAGGCCTTGGAGGGGAATTGACTTGGCTGGAGGGGAAGAGGTACAGACTGTACAGTTCAGTGCAAACAATTTTAGTGCTGCGATTGGGGGAGGAAGGGATTTTAAGGTTTTGGGGGCAAATCTCCCCTCCTAACAGGCCTGTATAAAACACTGGACAGAAGTGGCAGTCCAAATGCCCTGGAACCGCCACTGGTGATAACGTTGACTGACCATTGTGGTACATCTTGGGTTTCCGTCTGGATCGGTGAGCGTTCCACCGAGGTAGGCGGGCAACTGATCTGCATCGACAAACTTCAACAACTCCGTCTTGTAATTTGCTGAAACATAACACTTCTAGGTCAGCTTAGCAGCACTCGTACGATGTACCACTCTAATTAGTTCATTATTATTATTATTATTATTATTATTATTATTATTATTATTATTATTATTAGTAGTAGTAGTAGTAGTAGTAGTAGTAGTAGTAGTAGTAGTAGGTAGTAGTAGTAGTAGTTAAGTAGTAGTAGTAGTAGTAGTAGTAGTAGTAGTAGTAGTAGTAGTAGTAGTAGTGACGTCATCAACGGATCAACGAAATTGAGTAAAAGTAAAAGCATATTCAGGATGCAGAGGAATCGAAACAGAAAATGCGATTTATTATAAAAATTGCGACTTTATCATTAGTCCTATTCCTCTTAATTTCACCGCAGTGATGTTGCCTCACAATTCAAAATGGACCAGTACAACGACAATTAACTCATCGTCGTCGTCGTCATCATCATCATCATCATCATCATCATCATCTATTCTAGCCGGTACTGTGGCTACAATTAATTTTTCAATTCGAAAATGTTTGGCAAATCTTACATCCGAGAACAAAGATCTTCTTCTTCATGTCCTCGCTGAGCAGATGTCGGGCAAGGCGGTACATAAATGGAAATATTGCGGGTGCTGTACAACAAAGAACGAATCTAGAAGTTACATTTTAAGTCGGATTACCTGCATTACCACCATTGAATTTGGCGCTACAAAATTTGTTAAAAATTACCTTGTGATAGGTAAACGCTAATACGACCATTGCCTAGTCTTAAATTAACTAGTTCATTAAGTAACGTTGACGCAACGATTATTGTAGAATTGATCTCCGAATGACCGTAAGCAATGGAAGGACTATTGTTACAGTAGCTGCGTAGATATGCAAAACTTTCAGCGGAGTGATGAAACACTCGAATTAGAATCAGATTTTCTTGTGTCCCCATCATCATTACAAAAAATCGTGCTAGGATTGTTAATGTCTTTTGTTCCAATTTTATTTCACAGCGTTCGAAATGCGACATCTGTCGGCCGTTCCAAACGACCCTGCGTTCTTCCAAAAATCTGCTCTCCATCATCATTTCATTTCCAATGTTCAAACAACCCCACTTAAAAAAATATGACCAACACAATTTATGTAAATCCGTTGACTTTTGTTGTAGGGGGTAGTGGGGAGGGTTCGGCCGCGGCTTCAGTGTTCAGTTGCATAGTGCCTTCAGTTAACAACCTCACGTTGCAAAAAGCTGGCTACGCCACTGACAGGGTGGCGCAAAAAACCGGACTAGTCACATTTAGGTTTGCATTTAATATAGTTCGGTTTTGCGCCACCCTATATACAGTATATATATACAGTATATATATATACAGTATATATACAGATTATATATATATATATATATAATCGTATATATATATATATATAGACGTATAGATATATAGACGTATATATATATATATATATATATATATATATATATATATATATATACGTCTGTATTTAAAAAACGCGCACAAAATTTTGCCGATGAACTGCACGCCAACATTCAGTCTGTTTCTAGCGACACAGGTCCTGCTTCCGCAAAATTGCCGACCAGAAAAAGCAGAAACCAGATGCTGGCCGCCTCGGTGTCATCCAAGCTCGAGGATGGCAACGTAAGAGCGGCCGTGCGTATTTTAATGTCAGACGAGGAACCAGTCACACCCAATGCGCAGACACTCGAGGAGCTAAGGGCTAAGCATCCCACTCCAACCCCGGACCGGGTGCAGATGCCCCCAATCAGCGACTGCCCTCCACTACAGGTCTCAGAGGAAGAGATCAAAAACAGAATCCGATCCTTCCCGACTGGGTCCTCAGGAGGCCCGGACGGCTTGAGACCACAGATTGTAGCCGAACTTATCGCCGGTTCGGAAGCGGGCAGCCGATTACTCTCTGCCATCACTGGTCTCACCAATCTGCTCCTCGCAGGCACCTGTCCAATTCAGGTCCAACCTATTCTTTTTGGGGGTAACCTGCTAGCCCTACGTAAACCATCAGGGGGCCTGCGCCCCATTGCAATTGGGTATTTTTGGCGTCGCCTAGCATCAAAGTGCGCAGCAAATTTTGCGATGACCAGGGCACCTGAATACCTTGCACCGTTGCAGGTAGGAGTAGGGTGTCCCGGTGGATGCGAGGCCGCCGTTCACTCAGCCAGACGCTACTTAGAGGCAATGCCCAACAACCACGTCCTGGTGAAGCTCGACTTTAGCAACGCCTTTAACAGCGTGCTAAGGGACAGCATGTTGACGGCCCTCGCAGATTTGCTGCCAGAGCTATCGGCCTACGGACATTTGTCGTACGGCAGTCCAAGCAGTCTCAAGTTCGGTCACTATCTGTTACCATCGCAAATGGGCCCGCAACAAGGGGACCCCTTAGGCCCCCTCCTCTTCTGCCTCCCAGTGCAATCTGTCCTCCAGAAATTGAAAGCAACCCTTACACTGGGGTATCTGGACGACATTACACTGGGAGGGGAGGCAAAGGTCGTGGCAGGAGATGTCTCTGTTCTCGAGGAAGGGTGTGCAGAGCTAGGCCTCTCACTGAACTATCATAAGTGCGAGGTAGTTTGCAAAGGCCCGGCTCCAATCGCCAACACCGTCCTCGAACACTTTCAGAGCATCCACCCACAGGAAGCCACCCTGCTAGGGGCACCCCTCTCTACCGCGGAGGCCTTCGAGACCCTTATGTCGCGGCGCATAACCGAACTGCACACTGCACTGAGCCGCTTACCATTAATACACACGCAGGACGCCCTAATCCTTCTTAAAATGTCCCTCACTCACACAAAGCTGCTGTACACGTTGCGCTGCACTCCTTGCACCGGCCATCCTTTACTGGAAAGTTTTGACGACACAATGCGCCAGGGACTGAGCAGGATCCTAAACATGCGCCTCTCAGACCACCAATGGGTTCAGGCCACGCTGCCTATCAGAGATGGCGGACTGGGAATTCGTCGGGTGTCTTCGCTGGCATCTTCTGCCTTTTTGGCTTCAGCTGCGAGCACCCGCGGACTCCAGTCATCCATTCTCCAGAAGGCTGGGCTGGCCATTGACTCACATGAGGCTGCAATTCTCACAAAATGGAGCCTAGAGAGCCAGATCCCCATTCCAGCATCAGGCTCACTCGATAAGCAGGCCACTTGGGACCGCCCAATAATTCTCAGGAGATTTCCAACTTGCTTAGCTCCGACCTTAGCCAATACCATCAGGCCCGCCTAAGAGCAGTGGCAGCGGAACACGCCAGCGACTGGCTTCATGCGCTGCCCATCAGCTCTTGCGGTCTGCGCTTGGACGACGAGACAACCAGAGTTGCAGTGGGTCTCCGTCTTGGCGCTTTTATCTGTGAGCGGCATCTCTGTCCCTGTGGAGAGCAGGTCCAGGAAAATGGGTCCCATGGACTCTCCTGCAAACTCGGACCAGGTCGCCTTGCACGTCATTCCATGCTCAATGACGTAGTCTACCGGGCCCTGGTACGAGCTGGCATACCATCGGCCAAGGAACCGCCCGGTCTTCTCAGATCCGATGGAAAGAGACCGGACGGCATGACCATGATTCCGTGGCAAGCCGGCCGCTGCCTGGTGTGGGACGTCACAGTGGCAGACACAGTCGCTGCCACTCATCTGCCAGTGACGTCTCTCTCTCCCGGAGCCGCTGCTGAAGCAGCATCAGTGAGGAAAATCGCCAAGTACACTGACTTGTCGGCCGACTATTTCTTCTTGCCATTGGCCTTCGAGACTCTTGGTCCTATCAGTCACGACGCACTCACTTTCATAAAAGAGTTGGGCCGTCACCTTTCCGTACTTTCCGGAGACACTAGAGAGAGAAGTTTTTTGCTCCAACGTATTTCGATGATCTTACAACGCTTTAATGCGATTGCCTTCCAAGGGACTTTCTCTGCTTCTGGTCCGGATCAAGACGAGAGCTGAAAAGTATATATTCTTCTGTCTCCGGACACTTTCTTGTAATAAGTCCCTCGGGAACTAAGTACCGAGGGCAAAAAAAAAAAAAAAATATATATATATATATATATATATATATATATATATATATATATATAGTCACATTGCTTTTTATACCGTTTACGATGATTAAGCGCTTCGCCATTTCTGGATAATTATCTTCGAGAACTTTGATCAGATGAAGATACATTTCAAGGCCTGAAGATAAAGAAAGAAAACAGAGATAGATTACAATTAAAGACAGAATAAAGCTTTTAAGACTAGAGATTATCTTTTGATACTAAATATGCGGCATTTTTTTCAATTAGAAATATTTAATAATTTAAAATTCCGTATTTTCGCCAGGTGTCGCCACTGCACTGTGGAATTTGAAGGAAAACCCTAAATGGCTGAATTCAAGATATAAAACACCGCAGAAGTGCATCAAATTTTCATACATTTTTACCAAGAGGCCGTGAAAATATTTACAGTGAACCAGAGTGGTATTTAAAATTTATTAATAATTATTATTAATTAATATAGGTTTGGACGCACAAATGGCAAACAACAGAGGCGGCTCAACGGGGGTCTGGGGCCCCTCTTGAATGCCTGACCCCATTGGCCCCCTCATCCTTTAGTACGCTCTTCTAAGCCACTAGACTAGTCCAGGTTTAGGAAAAACATGCAGTTGGCCCTTAGAAGTTTCCATCCCAACGGCCCCCACTTGCAAAATCTTGGTTCCGCCACTAACCTACAGGTAAATTCGACAGCAAACTGTCACATATATACCTGGTCTCCACAAGGACTTTGTTCCGACGTTTTCCATGTCGAAAATCACCGAAATTCCATCCACCCTCTTTCCGAGCTGCTCAAAAGTAATAATTCAATGCAGCGAAGATCAAAACTGGGAAGACTTACAAGTGACACACTACAAGCGTAGTCAATCAGTAAGACCGGTTTGCACGTCAATCAGATGGATTTTCAGTGACGCCACATTTACAAGATTACAAGTGACGGGGTAGAAGACTTTTAGAAAAGAAATTTCAAAATTGTAATCGTGAAATTTCTGTAGATTGCGCTTTGAAATATTCTGTCATAGTAAGTAAGTAAGTAAAATCGTTTGAATTTATATAGCATTTTTGTAAGTACTACCGCAGTAGCAGCTTGTTCTTAGGCATGGGCAGGCGAGGGTCATTTCTAAAGGGAGGAAACAGGACATGTCAGGCGAGACGAAGGAAGAGAAGACTGAGTGACACGTGACATGATTGCAGAAACAGCACTTTCCGTTTAACAGCACAGTACAGTAGAACTTCGTTATAACGTACTCGGATGGTCTGTATAAATATTAGAGTACCGTTATATGATCCGAGGTACGTTTTATCCAATGCCATCCAATACGATGGCGCTTCACACGAAAACGTACATTGTGGTACTTTATAATCTAGTATACTGTATATATATATATATATATATAATTATATATATACGCTATAACCGAGTCCGCTAAATAATGAAGATCTACTGTAGCTTATTCTTGCATATGGACCCAGTGGGTCCTTTGGACCTGATGTGATGGATGCAATGGCTTCAGAGATGTCCATGGGTCCACCTTTAGAACCCAATCCAACCCAACCGATCAAATCTCCAACTCAAGCTTTTTCTGAAACTTGCCACCTCCAAGCAGAAAAGTTGAAATAACAATGTTCGAGGTTCGAGGATGTGTATGTGTGTGTGTGTGTGTGTGAGTCTGATGTAGGCATAGGCCCTATTGTTTTCCTAAATTGTGAGCGACATTCTAATGTAATGTAATGTGCTACTTGTATAACGCCTCTTCTGTGTACCAGTAAATCGGTATTGAATCAGTAAATGTGCATATAGTAAATCGGAGACGTTGGCTCTGTCCATGGGCGCCCGCAGAATTTTTTTCAGGAGGGATGCAAAACAAGGCCTTGTGACGAAAGAAGCAAGTAATTTTACTTTTTTCATAACTGCACAATTTTTCCAGGGGTGCAATTGCACCCTCTTACACTCCCCTCCGGACGACCACGGATCTGTCACGAAATGATTTAAAATGGTTCTTTCTTTGATTCATTTTAGCCGCAACTTTGGCAATCAGGCAAAGCGGGGGAGGAGGTAGCATTAGCAGGGGGTTAACATTTTGTCCACCAATCAGTTGATTGTTACGATGGTTGCCATGTTATGGTAATCAAGGTCACTAATTCTAATTCTAGGTCACATGGTCCTCAAGACAACCATCGAAATCGGCGAAAATAAGCAAACTATTCGCCAGTCGTTTCGAAAATGAGAGAGAGAGAGAGAGAGAGATTTAAGAATGGATTAATGAATGAACACATGCTTTCTAAAGTGGAATTATTTCAGTCGCTTAGAGAGGCACAGTGCCTGTGGGCTGTGGGCTGAGCGACGGAGGCGTTTGATTTCGTGTCCAAATGTCAACGAATCAACACATAGATCCATCATCCATCACCAAAGGACCCGAGAAACAGATGAAGTTTCACCCGATTCACCTCTCCCCTCCCCCCCCCACACACACATGCAATGGGGCTGCTATACTCTATCACGATACAGTACATCCGGTTACTGGAAAACGCACACAACACAAGAGTACTCGAACAGACACACACACCCTCTAACCGACACACCACAGAAAACTAAAAATCAATTATGATAATATATTATATTAAATGTAACTTCTTTCGTCGAAGTAGAAGTAGTGTTCTATACTTCCGGCGTAGTGCTCCGTTTTTACGGCGCAGTTCTCCGTTCTTTCTGAACAGTGTCAAAAGGGTATCAATTTTATTATATTTTTGTGGCCTAATAAACCTGCGATACAAGAAACCAGCTATCTGAAGACCCTTCCTATCTCTCGATAGACTTTTTAGACATTTGACAGAGAATAGATTTCTGAAAGACTTTGTATAATGTCGACTCAAATAGCACACCATTTATCGTGGCATTTCGAATGATCTAGAATCAAAGTGATACAGAATATATTTCCTACTCTAGTACGGTTTGACGCAATGGAGATGGGGACACAAGAAAATGTGGATTGAATTCTTTTCATCACTCTTCTGGATTTTGCATATCTATAGCCTACTGTAGCAATAATACTACTAAGGCGTAAATGGGGATATATACCCCCAAAATCAGGCTACCGAGAAGTTTTTAATGTGTTTTAAAGATTTTCAACGTTTTTACAGATTTATAACCCCCTCCAATCACATTATCCCCCAATAAAATTCCTGGTAACGCCCCTGGTAATCACCACCACCCACATTGTAAGGTATTTGTCCATTCTACTGTTTTCACTTTTCAACGCCTTGCGCTATATAAGTAACCGAACCTTTTGACGTTAAATATTGCAACATATATTTCGCTTGAAACGACAACGTGTGGTCCATTGACCTAGAGATTTTTGTCTTGGTCTTCACTGCCCCCTCCTTCCCCCTCCCTCCCCCCATCTAGATGCACTCAGATTAATGAGTTTGCGTCAGCAACTCAATGACATCGACCCAGACCATAAATTGTCAGAAAGTTGGCGAACTATTAGCCATGATTTGTTTGGTGATCTTTGTTTTTGGAAAGAGGATCTCCTGGCGAAGACACAGGTCGATGCAGTAATGGAACTGGACGTGGACTATGCGGGATGTCTGAAGCTACACCGTGGGCGAAAAAAAATGCACACCCACGACAGGAAATGACTTGGATCTTGTGCATGCGAGCGCCATCTTAATATACTGCAGATGCTTCGTTGAATCGCGAAGTGGCGCTAGAGGCAGTGGCGCCCGCATAAATTTTTCCACGGGGGGCAAAAACATTGGTCAGTTTATATTCAATTCCACAGTTCAGTTTCTCAATTTCACTTTGTGTATCAGACTATCAGTAGTGTTTTAGTGTGAAAATAGAAATATTGGTGAAAAGCCAAAATATAGTTAGTTACAAAAATATTTAAATTTTGCAGGGGTCAAGTCAAGTGCCCTCTCTTTCCCCCACATAAGTGGGCGCCCATTGCTACGGAAGTTGATGATTCAATTAGATTAGGATTGTCACCTTACGAATGTTCGAATGTCTTGAAAATTCGCCAGATTTCTGTGACAAAAATGTGAGTATGAAGGAAAGGTAGATCCAACAATGGTATAAACGATTTTAATATAGACTGAAAATATTAAAGCATCGTAAATACTAGAATCACGAGTCATATTATTCGGCTTCTTGTTGGCGGTGTCGCAAAAGCATTTCATATTACAGTATCGACTATCAATAGCTCTGAAAGCTTACTGCAGCGAATTGCAAAAAATGGAAATTTGACAAACGATGCGTACGAGGAACACTTTTTAACGAACCACGCTGTATCCGAACCGCGCACTTGTTCAATTGAAATGCCAGTGCAGACGTCAGATGAGGAGGAGGAGGCATGACTAATGCAATGCGCTAAAATGCTGCGAAGCATCTTCGGGTGCGAAAGGGCAAGATTCGAATTACATTCAAGCAAGGAGAGAAGAGGAGGAGGAGGAGATAGGGGAGGAGAAGGAGAAGATGGAGAAAAGCTTTGGGATGTGATAGATTATACAACCGCTAAAAGCTATCATTAATAAAACTGCGCTCATTCGATCTTCTTTACTATATTCCACCTTTTCCATCCCATAATTTTTCCACGCTCAGTGCTTCAGCTATTCCTCTGTTCCTTTGGAAATATGTCTTTTGGTACCCGAATCCCCTCCAAGCTCCATCAGTGAGTGAGTGAGTGAGTGAGTGAGTGTTTGTGTTGAAGCCCTAGCCAGTAGACTATAATAGCTGCCATCTGACGAATAGAAGCGAAACAGTGTGAAAGAAATGTTAGAATTAGGACAAATCACTTATCTGCGATATAATGCAGGGCACAATGCCTGGATCACGAAAAAGAGAAAGGCCAAGAAAAAAAGTGGGAAGACAACATCAAAGAATGGACAGGACTCACTAGCTATCGAGCAGGCGACAAGAAGAGAGCAGAAGATCGTAACATCTGGAAGACGACAGTTCATAATGCAACCAATCTTCGGAGCAAAGACGGTTGAAGACAAGACAAGACTTATCTGCGACTGCGACTGCCGATAATTCTTTATTTGATAAGCACGAGCGAACTCTCGGACACACTACAATTGATCTACCCCAAAGGTTTAGCGGTTAAACCAGCATCGATATATTCTACACTACTAAACACAAAATGGGTTATGGGTGTTTTCTCTGCCACTATGCGACCATAGGCCTACTACTTTCCTCGGGGGTGGGGGGGGGAGCTAAAGGAGGAAGAGGGCGATGAGTCGGTGGCGTCGTTTCGATTTGTGCTCAGAATTGCGTGACGTCACGAAATTCTTGGACTTCTCGACGAATTTGGTCGTCGACGTCAACAAGTTCGATTAGGTAAAAGACCTTCTTAGACTTCGTCCAACTGAAAGAGTTATCGAAAATAACGGAGTCTACAAGGAAACAAGGATTGAGTCATTCATTCATTGATTATAAATTAATTAATTAATTTGTTAATCAATCCATATATGCATATATTTATCAAATCCATATCTTCATTCGTTCAATTAAGGTCTGTCAATAAGGTACGCCCTGCTCGAGAAGGTCTGGGAAAGTGTGACATTTTGTGACAGGCAGGGCTATTTTTGCACCCCTAACACCCGCAACCCTAAATTTGAGATCGACACCCCCCAATACTCCCCTCCCCCATCTCAGCTATGGATGACCTTTTTTGCTTGTGAGACATTTTTGGTGGCAGGGGATACTCAGAATTTACCGACACCACCCCACCCCGCCAAATTGATAATCCTAGAAATAACCCTGGTGACAAGGGAGTGGTGGGGGAGGTGATAAAGTGACTGTGACGTCACACTTTCAGTGCAAAAAGTACATAAAAATATGGAATACGACGATATTTTAATTCATCTTCTGATCGATATGTTCTACCAGAAGATGTCGCTGGTGTGTAGTAATAACATGATGTCAGTTAGGCTGTACGTGGGGACTGTTATTACATCGATGGTAAAAACGGGTAAAAACGGGTACTTACATGTTCCCGGCGTTGAGCAGACGATGCTGTCATCTTCGGCCACCAGATGGCTGTTGTATTTCCTCGAGGGAACGATTTCCCTTCGTTTACCGGATTCACTGGTCAGGTTCACTCCAAATCCAATGTCATAGTTTTCGGTTCTAAATTCCCATCTATAGAGATACAAAGACAACTGTCGTATTGGGTTAATAAGAATTATTCGAACAGAAATAGATCTATTCATAGTCTGTTACACATAGGTAATACGTAGGCCTATTGTAAAGCGCTCTTGTCTTTGGCCATTTTGCCATTCTTATTGCGCTATATAAACTGTCTAGTTAATAATAATAATAATAATAATAATAATAATAATAATAATAATAATAATAATAATAATAATAATAATGATAATAATAATAATAATAATAATAATAATAATAATGATGATGATAATAATAATAATAATAATAATAATAATAATAATAATAATAATAATAATAATAATAATAATAATAATAATAATAATAATAAATACAGCTGTAGTAGACCGATGGGCGAGCGCCCCAGCGAAAGAAAAAATCAATATCAGAAATAGACCTTGGAATCACGTGGTCGATTGCTCTCGTTGAGCTATATAAAGGTGCAAATAGCGCCGCCGTTGTAAAACAGAAACTTTAAGATTCTCATTTTTTTGTGTGTGGAGAGGTTTACTTGAGCATGGTGCATGGCTTTTCAACCTCGAAGTCGAGACTCAGAGTTTCTCCGCTCGGAATAACGGCCACGTTCATCGATTCGTTCGTCAGATGGTCCGTCAAATAGAAGGACTGCGGCACCGGTCCACCCTGGTGGATCTAAGGACAAAATACCACGCCCAGTCCCCTTAGACTGACGACAGAGGAGAACAGGGAGGCGATAGAGAACAGGTAGGCGATAGAGAACAGGTAGACGAGACGACAGAGAACAGGTACGTTTTGAGTCTTGATATATAAAGGTTCTAGGGATTTGGCAGTGAACCTAGGTTTAGTTTTTATTTGATTGTCAATTTTTAAAAAAAAAAATAACAAAAGACAATTTCGGAGACGACAGAAAATTATTTACAGCTAGAAATTGGAGTGGGTGGGGAAGGGGGCGGTGTCTAATTTTAGAGACAGAAGTAGTGTTTTATCCAGGCTCCAGGCCTTGGAGGGGAATTGACCTGGCTGGAGGGGAAGAGGTACAGACTGTACAGTTCAGTGCAAACAATTTTAGTGCTGCGATTGGGGAGGAAGGGATTTTAAGGTTTTGGGGCAAATCTCCCTCCTAACAGGCCTGTATAAAACACTGGACAGAAGTGGCAGTCCAAATGCCCTGGAACCGCCACTGGTGATAACGTTGACTGACCATTGTGGTACATCTTGGGTTTCCGTCTGGATCGGTGAGCGTTCCACCGAGGTAGGCGGGCAACTGATCTGCATCGACAAACTTCAACAACTCCGTCTTGTAATTTGCTGAAACATAACACTTCTAGGTCAGCTTAGCAGCACTCGTACGATGTACCACTCTAATTAGTTCATTATTATTATTATTATTATTATTATTATTATTATTATTATTAGTAGTAGTAGTAGTAGTAGTAGTAGTAGTAGTAGTAGTAGTAGTAGTAGTAGTTAAGTAGTAGTAGTAGTAGTAGTAGTAGTAGTAGTAGTAGTAGTAGTAGTAGTAGTAGTAGTGACGTCATCAACGGATCAACGAAATTGAGTAAAAGTAAAAGCATATTCAGGATGCAGAGGAATCGAAACAGAAAATGCGATTTATTATAAAAATTGCGACTTTTATCATTAGTCCTATTCCTCTTAATTTCACCGCAGTGATGTTGCCTCACAATCCAAAATGGACCAGTACAACGACAATTAACTCGTCGTCGTCGTCGTCATCATCATCATCATCATCATCATCATCATCATCATCATCATCATCATCATCATCATCATCATCTATTCTAGCCGGTACTGTGGCTACAATTAATTTTTCAATTCGAAAATGTTTGGCAAATCTTACATCCGAGAACAAAGATCTTCTTCTTCATGTCCTCGCTGAGCAGATGTCGGGCAAGGCGGTACATAAATGGAAATATTGCGGGTGCTGTACAACAAAGAACGAATCTAGAAGTTACATTTTAAGTCGGATTACCTGCATTACCACCATTGAATTTGGCGCTACAAAATTTGTTAAAAATTACCTTGTGATAGGTAAACGCTAATACGACCATTGCCTAGTCTTAAATTAACTAGTTCATTAAGTAACGTTGACGCAACGATTATTGTAGAATTGATCTCCGAATGACCGTAAGCAATGGAAGGACTATTGTTACAGTAGCTGCGTAGATATGCAAAACTTTCAGCGGAGTGATGAAACACTCGAATTAGAATCAGATTTTCTTGTGTCCCCATCATCATTACAAAAATCGTGCTAGGATTGTTAATGTCTTTTGTTCCAATTTTATTTCACAGCGTTCGAAATGCGACATCTGTCGGCCGTTCCAAACGACCCTGCGTTCTTCCAAAAATCTGCTCTCCATCATCATTTCATTTCCAATGTTCAAACAACCCCACTTAAAAAAATATGACCAACACAATTTATGTAAATCCGTTGACTTTTGTTGTAGGGGTAGTGGGGAGGGTTCGGCCGCGGCTTCAGTGTTCAGTTGCATAGTGCCTTCAGTTAACAACCTCACGTTGCAAAAAGCTGGCTACGCCACTGACAGGGTGGCGCAAAAACCGGACTAGTCACATTTAGGTTTGCATTTAATATAGTTCGGTTTTGCGCCACTTATATACAGTATATATATATACAGTATATATATATACAGTATATATACAGATTATATATATATATATATAATCGTATATATATATATATATATATATAGACGTATAGATATATAGACGTATATATATATATATATATATATATATATATATATATATATATATATATACGTCTGTATTTAAAAACGCGCACAAAATTTTGCCGATGAACTGCACGCCAACATTCAGTCTGTTTCTAGCGACACAGGTCCTGCTTCCGCAAAATTGCCGACCAGAAAAAGCAGAAACCAGATGCTGGCCGCCTCGGTGTCATCCAAGCTCGAGGATGGCAACGTAAGAGCGGCCGTGCGTATTTTAATGTCAGACGAGGAACCAGTCACACCCAATGCGCAGACACTCGAGGAGCTAAGGGCTAAGCATCCCACTCCAACCCCGGACCGGGTGCAGATGCCCCCAATCAGCGACTGCCCTCCACTACAGGTCTCAGAGGAAGAGATCAAAAACAGAATCCGATCCTTCCCGACTGGGTCCTCAGGAGGCCCGGACGGCTTGAGACCACAGATTGTAGCCGAACTTATCGCCGGTTCGGAAGCGGGCAGCCGATTACTCTCTGCCATCACTGGTCTCACCAATCTGCTCCTCGCAGGCACCTGTCCAATTCAGGTCCAACCTATTCTTTTTGGGGGTAACCTGCTAGCCCTACGTAAACCATCAGGGGGCCTGCGCCCCATTGCAATTGGGTATTTTTGGCGTCGCCTAGCATCAAAGTGCGCAGCAAATTTTGCGATGACCAGGGCACCTGAATACCTTGCACCTTTGCAGGTAGGAGTAGGGTGTCCCGGTGGATGCGAGGCCGCCGTTCACTCAGCCAGACGCTACTTAGAGGCAATGCCCAACAACCACGTCCTGGTGAAGCTCGACTTTAGCAACGCCTTTAACAGCGTGCTAAGGGACAGCATGTTGACGGCCCTCGCAGATTTGCTGCCAGAGCTATCGGCCTACGGACATTTGTCGTACGGCAGTCCAAGCAGTCTCAAGTTCGGTCACTATCTGTTACCATCGCAAATGGGCCCGCAACAAGGGGACCCCTTAGGCCCCCTCCTCTTCTGCCTCCCAGTGCAATCTGTCCTCCAGAAATTGAAAGCAACCCTTACACTGGGGTATCTGGACGACATTACACTGGGAGGGGAGGCAAAGGTCGTGGCAGGAGATGTCTCTGTTCTCGAGGAAGGGTGTGCAGAGCTAGGCCTCTCACTGAACTATCATAAGTGCGAGGTAGTTTGCAAAGGCCCGGCTCCAATCGCCAACACCGTCCTCGAACACTTTCAGAGCATCCACCCACAGGAAGCCACCCTGCTAGGGGCACCCCTCTCTACCGCGGAGGCCTTCGAGACCCTTATGTCGCGGCGCATAACCGAACTGCACACTGCACTGAGCCGCTTACCATTAATACACACGCAGGACGCCCTAATCCTTCTTAAAATGTCCCTCACTCACACAAAGCTGCTGTACACGTTGCGCTGCACTCCTTGCACCGGCCATCCTTTACTGGAAAGTTTTGACGACACAATGCGCCAGGGACTGAGCAGGATCCTAAACATGCGCCTCTCAGACCACCAATGGGTTCAGGCCACGCTGCCTATCAGAGATGGCGGACTGGGAATTCGTCGGGTGTCTTCGCTGGCATCTTCTGCCTTTTTGGCTTCAGCTGCGAGCACCCGCGGACTCCAGTCATCCATTCTCCAGAAGGCTGGGCTGGCCATTGACTCACATGAGGCTGCAATTCTCACAAAATGGAGCCTAGAGAGCCAGATCCCCATTCCAGCATCAGGCTCACTCGATAAGCAGGCCACTTGGGACCGCCCAATAATTCTCAGGGAGATTTCCAACTTGCTTAGCTCCGACCTTAGCCAATACCATCAGGCCCGCCTAAGAGCAGTGGCAGCGGAACACGCCAGCGACTGGCTTCATGCGCTGCCCATCAGCTCTTGCGGTCTGCGCTTGGACGACGAGACAACCAGAGTTGCAGTGGGTCTCCGTCTTGGCGCTTTTATCTGTGAGCGGCATCTCTGTCCCTGTGGAGAGCAGGTCCAGGAAAATGGGTCCCATGGACTCTCCTGCAAACTCGGACCAGGTCGCCTTGCACGTCATTCCATGCTCAATGACGTAGTCTACCGGGCCCTGGTACGAGCTGGCATACCATCGGCCAAGGAACCGCCCGGTCTTCTCAGATCCGATGGAAAGAGACCGGACGGCATGACCATGATTCCGTGGCAAGCCGGCCGCTGCCTGGTGGGACGTCACAGTGGCAGACACAGTCGCTGCCACTCATCTGCCAGTGACGTCTCTCTCTCCCGGAGCCGCTGCTGAAGCAGCATCAGTGAGGAAAATCGCCAAGTACACTGACTTGTCGGCCGACTATTTCTTCTTGCCATTGGCCTTCGAGACTCTTGGTCCTATCAGTCACGACGCACTCACTTTCATAAAAGAGTTGGGCCGTCACCTTTCCGTACTTTCCGGAGACACTAGAGAGAGAAGTTTTTTGCTCCAACGTATTTCGATGATCTTACAACGCTTTAATGCGATTGCCTTCCAAGGGACTTTCTCTGCTTCTGGTCCGGATCAAGACGAGAGCTGAAAAGTATATATTCTTCTGTCTCCGGACACTTTCTTGTAATAAGTCCCTCGGGAACTAAGTACCGAGGGCATAAAAAAATAAAAAAATATATATATATATATATATATATATATATATATATATATAGTCACATTGCTTTTTATACCGTTTACGATGATTAAGCGCTTCGCCATTTCTGGATAATTATCTTCGAGAACTTTGATCAGATGAAGATACATTTCAAGGCCTGAAGATAAAGAAAGAAAACAGAGATAGATTACAATTAAAGACAGAATGAAGCTTTTAAGACTAGAGATTATCTTTTGATACTAAATATGCGGCATTTTTTTCAATTAGAAATATTTAATAATTTAAATTCCGTATTTTCGCCAGGTGTCGCCACTGCACTGTGGAATTTGAAGGAAACCCCCAAATGGCTGAATTCGAGATATAAAATACTGCAGAAGTGCATCAGATTTTCATTCACTTTGACCAAGAGGCTGTGAAAATATTAACAGTAAAACAGAGTGGTATTTAAAATTTATTAATAATTATTATTAATTAATATAGGTTTGGACGCACAAATGGCAAACAACAGAGGCGGCTCAACGGGGGTCTGGGGCCCCTCTTGAATGCCTGACCCCGGTGGCCCCCTCATCCTTTAGTACGCTCTTCTAAGCCACTAGACTAGTCCAGGTTTAGGAAAAACATGCAGTTGGCCCTTAGAAGTTTCCACCCCAAATTACCCACTTGCAAAATCTTGGTTCCGCCACTAACCTACAGGTAAATTCGACAGCAAACTGTCACATATATACCTGGTCTCCACAAGGACTTTGTTCCGACGTTTTCCATGTCGAAAATCACCGAAATTCCATCCACCCTCTTCCCGAGCTGCTCAAAAGTAATAATTCAACGCAGCGAAGATCAAAACTGGGAAGACTTACAAGTGACACACTACAAGCGTAGTCAATCAGTAAGACCGGTTTGCACGTCAATCAGATGGATTTTCAGTGACGCCACATTTACAAGATTACAAGTGACGTACGGTGTAATTACAAAGGATAACGGGGTAGAAGACTTTTAGAAAAGAAATTTCAAAATTGTAATCGTGAAATTTCTGTAGATTGCGCTTTGAAATATTCTGTCATAGTAAGTAAGTAAGTAAAATCGTTTGAATTTATATAGCACTTTTGTAAGTACTACCGCAGTAGCAGCTTGTTCTTAGGCAGAAGTTAGGCATGGGCAGGCGAGGGTCATTTCTAAAGGGAGGAAACAGGACATGTCAGGTGAGACGAAGGAAGGGAAGACTGAGTGATACGTGACATGACTGCAGAAACAGCACTTTCCGTTTAACAGCACAGTACAGTAGAACTTCGTTGTAACGTACTCGGATGGTCTGTATAAATATTAGAGTACCGTTATATGATCCGAGGTACGTTTTATCCAATGCCATCCAATACGATGGCGCTTCACACGAAAACGTACATTGTGGTACTTTATAATCTAGTATACTGTACTGTATATATACGCTATAAGCGAGTCCGCTAAATAATGAAGATCTACTGTAGCTTATTCTTGCACATGGACCCAGTGGGTCCTTTGGACCTAATGTGATGGATGCAATGGCTTCAGAGATGTCCATGGGTCCACCTTTAGAACTCAATCCAACCCAACCGATCAAATCTCCAACTCAACCAACCCATGTCACTAACAGGGTTACTTGACCCAACGCAACCCACTGTGATGCATTACAATTTCTTAAAACCATGACTTATTTTCTGACCCAAACCATCATTAACATGGAAAAATCTGACCCGACCAAACTCAAGCAGGGCCGCCGAGAGAAATTCCGGGCCTCGGAACAAAAAAATGTGTGGGTCCTTAAGAAAAATGTATCAAGTCTCCGAAAAACCTGACAAGCAAAAAAACGTTATCAACTCTCCAAAAACACCCTAGCGCTACAGTAGGCTGATATGCAAAATTCAGAAGAGTGATGAAACAAATTAAAACCACATTTTCGTATGTCCCCAGCTTGGCTGAAAAAAAATTGTCATCATATTCTGCTTCAATTTTATTCTAGAGCATTCGACATGCCACGAAAAATGGTGAGCCATTTGAAATGACGCTATACAAAGTCAAATGTCTACAAAATCGATCGAGAGATAAGAGGGGTCTAGAGATAGCTGGTTTCTTGTATCTCAAGTTATACAGACCACAAAAATACTATACAATTGACACCTGTTTGACATTTGACAATGCAAGGACTAGTGCTACAGTAGGCTGATATGCACAATTCAGAAGAGTGATAAAACAAATTAAAACCACATTTTCATGTATCCCCAGCTTAGCTGAGTCAAACTGTACTAGAATAGTCAATATATTCTGTCTCAGTTTTATTCTAGACCGTTCGAAATGCCACGAAAAATGGTAAACTATTACAATCGACATTATAAAGTCTTTATAAAGCCTTTCAGAAATCTATTCTCTGTCAAATGTCTACAAAATCGATCGAGAGATAAGAGGGGTCTAGAGTCTACTCAAGGGTTAACTCAACCCATGGTGGGTTATTTCTAGGATTATCAATTTTGGGGTGTCGATCTCCTGCCCAAAAAGTCTGACAGGCAAACGAGGCCATCCCATACCTGAGATTGGGGTGTTAGGGGGTGTCGTCTCAAATTGGGAGGTGTTGGGGTGTTAGGGGGTTTTAGGGGGTGTAAAACTATCCCTGGGCCATGGACATCTCTGCTGTGGTTGATACCTTTTCGCTCTGTCGTTTGCATTCGTCGGTCACCATTTCGCACTGGAACAGTTTCAGTCTTTCTAGATCCGATCGTCGAGTGGACAGCATCAGACCCTTCATGTCGTAGCGACCGAAGAGCTCAACGCACAGCGGGGACCCGTCTCTGTCGTAACCGCAGAATCCGCCAGGAAAATACTCGGCCAGAACCTGTCGGACAACACCACCCCCCACCCCACCCCCGACTGAAAAAGAGTCACTCCTTCAACGTCGCTGGCGTAAGTTTGGATGAAAAAAGCGGGGAGTTCAACCCCGATATTTTCTCTTCCGTATGGTCATTGGTGTAGTCATGGGAGGGCGGAGGGGGGGGGCGCCGCCTATTCGAACCGAGACCGGTCATGAGATTTGTGTAGAATTACGAAATTATGAAATCGAAGAAAATGAAACAACTTGACAAGACAACGCTTTTTGCTCGAAAATGTCTATGTGCCTCCCCCCATTATAAAATCCTGGCTACGCCACTGCATATGGCAGCTTCTCAAAAAGTTGGGGCGGGAGGAGGCTTACTAGAAGTTTACGCCTATGTTCAATGCAACGAAACAACAAAGAAACCAGTTAATTAATAAAATTATAAGCTTCTATTTTGTAAGAAAACTTAAAAGTTCGATACAGATAATCGCTATCGAAAACTTGTCATAGGTGTTATAAAATACAACATTATACGCCAAGTGGTTTGCGTTATTTGGGGCAAAAGACGTTTTTCTACCATTGTGAGTGAGGGGGATTAGACCCTCCCTCTTATCATCGGCAGTTAGAACACTAATCCAACCATATGGACGTTATAGTGAAAGTGACTCGTGTTTTAGGGGCATTTGAGCGCTTCTGTAGTAATCTGGGCGTCGTCGTCATCATCATCAGCATCATCGTCGTCATCGTCGTAATCATCATCGTAATCATCATCGTCATAAGCATTTTAGTCATAGCGCTGAGCCTACTAGGCCTACCTTCGGAGGTGTGTAGGTTGTAGCCATTGAATCGACCTTCATCTTTTCTTTATAAGCAAGGCTCTGTCAAACAGAAACGTTCAGATCCCAATCGAAGTAAGTGTCTGTATCAAATATAAGACAGACAGACGGGGAGGAAGAGAGAGAAAGAGAGAGAGAGAGAGAGAGAGAGAGAGAGAGAGACAGACAGACAGACAGACAGACAGACAGACAGACAGAGATAGAGACAGAGAGACGGAGAGAGATAACTTTATTAGTTCCACACACAGACAAAGACCTAGATAACAGCGTGTCGCATCAATGCGCACTGCGCGAATTTCCTAAAAAAGCCATTCGCAGTTATTATCCTAATCGTCGTCATAACAACCAACGCCATTTGAAGCAAAGAACACATCGACGCTACACTGTAGGTCATGATTATTGACGCTACGCAAGTACAGTTCACACGGACTTCACAGGACTGAGGCAAGCATCCGAATGAGATAGCATTGGGGGATGAGGGGGAGGAGAGACATTGTGCTTAAAACGGACAAAATTATTAAAACACTTACATTACTTGGGATATAAAAATCATAAATTTATAGACAGAGCTTCCTTGTCTCTGCTGTTGAGTTTTACACGCTGACAATGCAGCATCTACAAAAGCGCCATATCAGGCATTAAGTGAAAAACAGCATCATAGCCTTAATCGTGTTTGACTGTACTGTACTTAATTGCACTAAGATTCAACTGACTTCTCTGTACATTTTCTCGGCGTTTGCCAAATTGAAACATCGAGCTGAAAAACAAAAAAGAGTTTTGAAATTCACAAAAAATGCGAATTTCTGAAAGATAAATGACCCCGACGCAGACATATTTTCAGAGATTTCCAAACACTTCTACGAAGGAACAAAGCCCCAGAATCCTGCGTGCACGGGGGCGCCCACAGAAATTTTTCCGGGGTGGGGGGGGTGGAAACTCAACACAATGGTAACGATTAATATCTTAGCGACGTTTTCAAATGCAGGCAAGAGCCGAACAAAATCAGATACTACTGTGATGTCATACTTTAACTATGTAGTGTTTTAGTGTGAGAAGATTGACTAAAAGCCTAAATATAGCTAGCTACAAAAGTAGATTTGCATTTTCCAATGGAGGGCAATTGCCCCCTCTTGCCCCAATATATGGGCGCCAATGCCTGGATGTGACTAGTCAAGGAAATCTGGTGTCCATGCATTGTGCATTTACTCAAATAGGTCTACTCTATACTCTACACTCTGTTTTGTTCCAACGAAAGCGAATTGAATGGATTAGTTTGAACTTGCGTTGATTTTCTCAAATGACATCTGTCCAGTGTTTGTATTATTGCTTTGAAATGAATACAAGCGCGTGTCTCTCTGAAGCAGCATAGCGTGCCAGTGGCGGCTCTAGGATTTGGCAAGTGGGGGGGGGGCGTTGGGGTGGCAACTTCTAATCATGGGGGCCAACCATTTGTTGTTTAATGTATGTAGCATTAAGTATAGGGTCCCAACTGGGGGGCCACTGAGGGGCCAGACACTCAATAGGGGTACGGGCCCCCCTGCCCCCCGGTGGAGCCGCCACTGTAGCGTGCGCCCATTGGGGTCTCTGTACCGAAGGAAAAGAAGTTCTACTTTCGTGACTTTTTGCCTGTCTGTGGACTTTGAAAGCGCAAATTATCTCGAGATTAGTGTTTCCACAGAAAAAGGCCAGACCTCTTTCATATCTCTTCAATGGCCTAAACATAGTCTAAAGTTTCTCACAAAGCCAACAATAGCAAAACAGGTCAGACCAAATGAACCTCTGACTTAAAGCTTCTAAACTTATAAGCAACCGATTCAAGCTCCTTTAGATATACCGCTGTATATCTCGTATATCTCTGAACGGCGAGTCAGAATAAAACGTTACCATACATAACATTATTTATAAATTTTATTTGAATTAGGTAACGTTTTATTCCGACTCACCGTCTATACTAGAAACCATACAAATACTTTCCTGCGACTGTCTACCTGGATCTACAACCTTGACACCACGGACTACGGATCATGGATTTCACCCAGATTGAGCGCTCGTGAATAAGCTGGGCAGTGCTATATAAATGTCGTCTTTCTTACTTACTTACTTACTTTTACTTACTTACTTACCACGCCAATTTACAACCTTATGGGCGACCGATCTTCTGAAACCTGACTGCCCGCCTACAGTAGACCTTCGTTATAACGTCCTTGGCCGGTCGGTCTGTAGAAATTTAGTACGTGAAATCTGAGGTACCAATACATTGCGATACTTTATCACCGAATGTACGTTATAACCGAGTCCGTTATATCGAAGTTCTACTGTATTTGGTAAAATTGAGTTTCAAATACCTTACTGCAACCATAGACGTAATTTCTATTGCTCCGCTAGGCTCAAAAACATCCACTTTTTGAGAGGCTAGGCACTGGCATAGGCGGATTTAGAGTTTAATATTTGGGTAGGCTAGCATGGGGGACGGGGGGTGCCATCCAGCACGCGACAGACCTGGTGTTGATGGAAAAAACTTTTTTGTTTTGGTGGGATTAGTTGGGTAGGCTTAAGCCTACCCTACCCTTTAATAAAATCCGCCTATGGGCACCGGAAAGGGGAGCGCGGGATGAGATATATGGGTTGGGCCTCACATTTTAATCCAAGTTTAAACCTATGACTGCAACACTAGTCTGGTCTTATCGCCAATTTTTAGAGGTTTATAGCCTACTTATTCCGCCTGGATGAGAAAGGAGTAGCCAGAGACGCCCATCGTCTTTTGACGGACGAGTCTTCAAATAGAGACAAGACATGCTATAATCAAGGGCGTAGCCAATAATTTGGTCTGGGGATATAAATTGGGGGTATATATTGTTCTATATATTATATATAATATATATATTATATATGTTATATATATACTGTATTATATATACTGATTCTTTTCACCCCACTGGTTATATATATCAATATATCCCCTGTCGTCGACATATCCCCATGGCTATAATATCGCACTAGAAGGTGCATATGGCTTCAGGTTTTCAAGGAAATGCAGTCTTGCGATGTAGGCCTACAGTAAGTGGTTCACGATTTAGTTATCTATGAAAATGTTCGTTGCTATTGATAACATGTATAGGTACAACTTCATTTCGAAAGATCGACTTACAGTAAGTGGTTCAATTTAGCTATTTATGAAAATGTTCTTCTATCGATAACATGCGCTTACAACTTCAGTTCAGAGATCGATTCCCTTCAATGGCGAATCTTACCTTTAAGCCATTTGGTGAGGTAGAAGTCGTCATGGTCGGTCTTCATAACATCGGCTATTCTCAACTTAAACTGTTTAAGACAATCCATACAATCATATTTACCTTAATCAATTTACTCTTTGCCTATTCGCCTATAGCTTAATTCCTTGTCTTAACAACAAGCGTCATTTAAAAACACGTGATTTTAGTATTTTTATTAGATACATTTTAAAAATTCACATCGAGGCCTTACAGCCAATTAGATTCAGGAAAATTACATACTGCATATAATTAATTAATTAATTAATTAATTGCTACATATATAAATTAATTGCTCTATATATTACCTTTCATATTCATGTCTTCTCTGATGTTGTCCATCCACTTTTCCTGGGTCTTCCTCTTCTTTTAAATGGAAGGAAATAATGGAAGAGGAAGACCCAGGAAAAAAGTGGATGGACAACATCAGAGAGGCTATAAACATGAAAGGAATTTCAATCGTAGAAGGAAGACGATTAACAGAAGATAGAACTTCTTGAAAACATTTTGTGTTTAGCTATTGGCGCTAAAGAGTTGGCAGAGAGCAAAAATGACGACGACGACGATAATGATGATGATGATGATGATGATGCTGTTGCTGCTGCTGATGATGATATTACCTCGGTTAAGGTTCGCTGTTGTGATTCGCTTAGTTTAAGTTCTCCCGCCATGATCTGAGCGGCTCTTGCTAATGCTCTGAAGTCTCGATGCCGCTTTCAGCTGTTCCCTTCTTCACTTCATCAGGAAGTCCCAGTTGCTATAGACGATGGCACGGAACAGAAACACACACACACAAAAACTTTTCACGGCGTCCTTACAGGGCTTCCGTACTTATAACAGTGTAGACTCAGCAGCACTGTCGTCTGCCACAGCAAACACGACGATGGCCCATACACAGCTTCTAAAAATGTAGGGCATTTTTTATCTCGTGAAATATAGTGCAGGACACTTAAGTTTCACGTGCCCAGTAGCACGTAGCCTATAGGCTACTGTAAATAGGAGGCATCGCTACAGAGGCCTTGATCATTGGAGGATTATGTCTCTCGTTTGATCGATCCTTAAATGGGTGCTCTTTGCTCCGGTTCTTGCAACAACATGCAGATAGAAAGCATTTCAGACGCATCCAATCTCAGAAACTTTTACGAGATACAAACGAGAGGTTAAGGCCAATTAAGATCCTTCGCATTATTATAATTATCGATATGTTCGCCTAATCAATAAGTCAAAACCACTAAAAGTAGGACAAGGCGTCGTTATCACTGTAATGTTCATTGTCATTATGATAGCAAACCATCCACATTTTGTTCTAGTTCATTACAAATGGCAAAGATTGACGTTCAAGTATGCGCGCACTTAAAATGTTCTCAATGGACAGTCTAAGCATATGATTTCCAATCGCTGTCATCATATAGGACTACGTGACCTTACTGACCTCTACCTCCCTGTAGCGAAACCTTGTAGCGATTAATCTAGAACTCCAAGAACTGATGTCGGTCAACGTTGCTGAGAATGAATAAGCAAGTAAGTAAAACATCGTGGATTTCTATAGCGAGTAGGGCTAGATTTTATAAAAACCGAGGCAAAGTTTGAACTGCGCATTGATTGTAGACATCGTTGGGGGGGTGTTGGGTGGAGCGGTGACACAGACTGCGGCACAGAAATGTTAGGGGGCGAAATGACAATGGGAATTGGTCTTCAGCGGATGTCGACAAAACTCAAGAGGTTTCAAAATTGAACTTTTCTACCAAAATTTTAGTAATGTGAGTTAATAAGTAATATCAGAAGGAGAGACAGACGGAGAGATGGAAACAGACAGAAATGCACTGGCCATCTGGCGAACGATATTGCGTAGGGCCTACCGGCCTAATTATGCGACTGGGCGCAGAGCTGTAACATCAAACCAGCGCGTTCACCGGTGACAATATGATTTTTCGTAGACAATTAGCTAATACAATGCATGATTATGCATAACTTTAAGTCACCTTCTCTTCTCAAATAATGCAATTGCCAATAATTGCTACATAAGAGTAAATCTACATAAAATTTACATCACTTTCTCACAGGCAGTGCTGCTGACTCATCATAGACATGACACAAAAACGACGCTTTCTCTATTTTTAACGCTTAAAAGCTGTGCGTTCTAGTGATGTTCAAAAAAACCGAACCGAACCGAAACCGCGGTTTTTCGGTTAAAACCGAACCGAAACCGACTGAAACTGCACGAGGTGAAACCGTAACAGCTCTAAAAATTTGTACAAAAACTTAGCAAAGATGGCGAAAAGGCTTCGAAGTTCTCTGTATTTACCATAGATAAACTGCTTTCAATGAGTGTTGATTTCTATGGTCTTTGGTGTTGCTGTTATATGTCGGGGCTATGGTTTTTAAAAATGTCGGAGTTATGGTTTTTATTTACAAAATTAATGATATTTTTCGATTAAATGTTTGAAATGCGATTAGAATTCTGGAGATCGGCCATTGAGGCCGCGAAAAGGTCGCCACCGAAGGCGATTGTTGCGGTCCTTGTGCTGCTGCAGCTCTGCAGAGCCTCCGCCGGTAATTTCATGTGCTGATCGTGATCTGCGAATTTATGTGGCGCCAGATTCTGCTGGTTACACTTACGAGATAGTGTAGTTGCCATTTTATTCTAATAGTTTATGATTTGCTGATAATTGAGCAGAAGATTTGTTCATATAGTCCCCTTGTGATGCTCCATGCTTTTTATGCTCTTATACTAAATGTTAAATTTAAGCAAACTGTGTATTTTTTAGACTGTTGCTGTATAATAGTGGACAACTTTGTAACGCAACCTTGCTTAGACCAGCCATTTTTTGCTGTCTCTTTGTCTCTTCTAAATGTTATCTAATATGTTCACCATTATCAGCGATGTTTCAGTCCGAAATGTAATAAAGGTTGAAGAAATGCAGAAAATAAATTCATCTCACGTTTATCAGTTTCTGGTATTTAAAAAAATGATTTACCACTTAATTTATCAGGCTAGATTTGGAGTTATATTTGATATCTGCCTGAGAAATTACATATAGAATTTCACTGGTGTTAAAGAATGGAATGAAATGCATCAGTTGCATTTGATAATTCATTTGCCTAACTTGGACATATCTTCATTGCTAAGGAAACTCTTACAGTTCATCGGCAAAGCGCACTGCCTTGTCTGAATTTCGCACGTATGAAGTTGCTGTACCACGCATCTACAACACGGATCGAACTTTAAACGTCACCGCTTTTGAGGTAAATCCTTGTCAGCGAATTTATTAATTATCTTGTCTCTAGTTTTCATCGACTGATTGCAGTTCAGGTGCCTTGTGAAGTGGTTAAATGACTCTCAGTTGTTCGTTTGGTCTTGGTTAGCTTGTGGATGGGTGACCATGAGTGAAGACTTCCAGCTATGTTTTATGGGGCTAGAAAGTTGTAGTGGTAGTGTCTGTGAGTTGTGGAGTCTATGATAGCTTTCACTTGCAGTGATTGGTCTGAGTTAATGAAGAAGTGCATGAAGACCACGTCAAAAGCGACATCACAGTTGAGTGTAACGTGTTTTCGGTGCTTATTTTATCCTTTGTTTGTGAAACTTCTGAAATGGGACTTCTTGCTGTTTTTGTGTTTCTGGTTGGTCCAGTGTGCTTCTGGCATTGCTTTTTGTTTCGTTAGCTGTTAATGATGAGAACCGAATCATTTGGCTTCAGTTCTTTCTGCACTCAATCGCTCTCTCCAACTCTTTTGTTCGATTGCAGCTCTTGTTCTTTTGCTCGTTTATTCACTCTTTGGTTTCATGCATTCTGGGAAATCACATATAGAGTTTCACTGGCGTTAAAGACTGAAATGAAATGCAGCAGGCTCTGCATTGTGGATGGTCTGTAGGTATATGTTACATGTAATCTAGTATTAGAGCACTGACTGCACTCAAAGTGATGAATATGATGATGATTATTATTATTATTATTATCAGAATGTTGATTGAGGCATAAAAGAGAAGCTGAGTGAGTGAGTCTGTGAAAGTGGAATTTTACAAGAGTCCTTTGTGGTGCACCAGTGCAACTGATGATTAGCCTCCAGTTTGCTGTGCAGTGTGTACTTTCCATCTTGGTGCTGGTTGGAAGTGAAGCTTGAGCCAACCTGTGGAGTGTGGGCGTATGGCATAGTGTGCCATAATCCTGGAGAGTGAGAAGGAGGTGAAATAAGCGCAGATAAATAAATTGCACAGTTGGTTTTGTGTTTTCCTGTTTCTCAACTCAAGCATGGTTTTGATTTTGGGAAGGCGATTGGTTTAACGCTGGGTTTTGAACTTTCTGAGGATACATTTTGCCTAAACCTGCATTGGACATGTTTGGACGACTAATTTATAATTTATTTAACTAACTTTTGTCCTTGCATGTAGGTTCTGTTGTGAATCTCTTAATAAATGCATTTGTAGATACTGGTTTTCATATCTGAAATTTCCCTGTAACTTTAATAATTTATATCATATAATGCTAGTAGTTCATCATGAAATAAATAAGGTTGCATTGACCTGTGTATGTGTTTGTTTGTGTGTGTGTGTGTGGGGTGGATGTGGGTGTGTCCTGGGTCATTTAATTTGTGGTGCTGGAAATAAGTGACAGTTTGAAGATTAATGGGGGTACATACTATTGGCTCTTTAATTTATATTTTGTAAATATTTAATGTAAATATTGTAAACAAATGTAAATATTTAGATTGAGCCATTTCTGTTGAATCTTTAGGTCAGAGTTACCTCTCATTTCTATTTTTCTCCACTCCTTTCTTTTTTCCCCAGCTGTTCATTGGGTCAAGGTTAACATGAATCTAAAACGTAAAGCTTGCATTTATATAGCACCTTCATAATGAATGTTTTTCATGGTGTGTTTTTATCTGCATGTATGTGTAAACATGTTGCACTTTCTCTTCCCCATGAAACATTATATTACTGATCTTTGGTTCTCTCTGGGTACAGAGGTTCAGTAATAATGTGAGCTTATAATGATCCCTAGAGTGTCCTGCCATAAGCAGCTTTGAGGCTGATAACTTTAATCATGAACTATTTACCGATACTCAACTCTCTCTGACTGTTGGGGCTTCAGATGAAAGTTATGGAATTCCACTCTATCTTGCCCCATCTCCTCCCCCAGCTCCCCAGCAGTCCACTCCAGATAACAATATTCAATTTGATTCAATATTCAGTTACTTACATTCAATTACTGTGGACTATGATATGACCTGGTAATGTTGTAGACTTATGACCAGTGCATTTGAATCAAAGGCTAGCTGTACATAGTGAGGATGTAGTCTACTCACAGCTTCGATTAGCCACTCTTAGTTGAATGATTTTAATTTTCGATTTGCAGCGCAATGAATTCTACAAGTTTCTGTCACACCCGAGGTCTGAACCTCTGACCCCTTAACAGGAAGCTAAGCTCACTAACCATTATGTTGTTTATTACAGATTTTTTATTACAGGAGGTGTTTATGTTTTTATTATAGAGGTTTGTGTTTTTTTAAATGATTAGGGTGTCAAACTTCCTGGGATTATTTTGGTAGAATTTTCAGCATTTCAGCAGTTCTTCTCAATTCAGTTGATCAGAAACAAGTAGGTTTACAATAATTTTTAGTTTACTTGTGAATATCCTATGTAAAGTCAGACCTGTAGCAATTTTTAAAATATAACAGTATTTAGCGTCTTTTCACCATTAATACATTGTATTTAGCTGCTGTCAATGTTAAATATTAAACATATGTTATAAAGTATGGTCTACACCAAGCATAAATAATGTAAACTGAACAGCATTTGAATGCAAATCTACTGGTAATTTTACAAAACTGGAATCAAACAGCATAATGTTGAATTAAAATGGCTATTCAACTTCAGTGATAAGGTTAACTTTATTGGCAGCAGTTGAATGTATTGTAATGTATTAGTGTTAATCGACGTATAAGGAGGAACGAGAAATGATGTAGATGTAGTTTGTTGCATAAATTTCAGTTCACATTGAAACCTAAGGACTCAATAGAACAATCCTGTATGTTAGTGTGTCTGTTTGGCTACAGTCTTGTTGCTCTAATGTTCTGCTGTAGACTCTGTTTTTTAAAGTCTTTTTTTCACCAGAGAGACAGACAAACAGACAGACAGACACACACACACAGACACACATATAGAGAGGTGAGAGGGAGAGAGAATTATCTATACTTACCTGCCAGTCTGTCTGTATTTACTTCTTTAAGTTGGTTGCACTATGATCTTCTGTCTCAGGCTCTGGTCTTTTTACTCTCAAGAAGAAATCTCTTGAAGTCATCATCTTGTATTTATCATTTCCATCCAGTTAATTGTTTTCACAGTACGTACTGTGCCAGTACCTTTTAATAATTAGATTTTTAAAAAATGAACAACTGTACAGGGTAGTGCAAAAAACCGACTATATTAAATACAAACCTAAATATGTGACTAGTCCGGTTATTTTTGTGCCACTCTGTAGTTATTGATTAGAAGTTTGGATTGTAAATGAAAACATTTGCTATAGAATAGATTTTAATAATGGATTTATTTAAAATGGTTTTGGTTTTTCAAATTAGATTCTTCATTAGTGACAATTATACTGAAAAGAGTGTAAAAGATAGCGGAGAAGTCTACCATGTTCCTGAGGTATGGTCTTGATTTCTAAATGAAGGTGGAAATCTTAAATTTTCCAGAGAGTTGGGGGTTTAAAGTTTTGGCTAAGAAAATAATAATAATAATAATATATGTTGATTCCAAGTGCCTTGGTTTAGATGTGCATTGTGCAGTTAGTAAGAAATGTTCATACTTACTTTGCATGACATGGTTTCAGAAAGACTTCAACTGCTACTACACTGGACATCTGGTGGGGAAACAAGATTCTAAGGCCGTGATCAGTGCATGCAGAGGGCTGAGGTAGGTTTCTTTGATGGCAACAGTTTCATTTCTTATATTGCATGATGCTATCTGCACTTAAGCAACCGACTGCCTTGATGAGCTCGGCCTTTTTTTGTTTTCAAGTTCTCTGTCTGTTAATTTTGCTTCAAAAGTATGTTGATGTTGATTGCAGTCAGGTTATTTGTGAGGCTACGGTGAAACCTGTTTAAAGTCATCACCTGTGTTGACATTGTAGCATTTCTGATTGACAGTGTCACCAATAGTACCTTTTATCCTGGTTATTTATAAATTTGAACAGCAACATGAACATGATGACTTTAGCCATTAGCTGATGTTGTTCTCAACCATCTTATCCAGGATTGATGGTTCCTTATGCAATAGTAGCAGCCGAGTGCTTCTGAGTGATTTTCAGTAGAGGCACTATGAAAATGTTCTGTTACATTACTTTACTTTACGTATCATTGCAGAGAATGTTGTTGAATTGTTGTTGGTTGCCTGCAGCAACCAGTGTACTTGTATAGAAGTATCTATAAGTATACCTGTGTACTTGTATAGCAGTATCTATAAGTATACCTGTGTACTTGTATAGCAGTATCTATAAGTATACCTGTGTACTTGTATAGCAGTATCTAGAAGTATACCTGTGTACTTGTATATCAGTATCTATAGGTATACCTGTGTACTGGTATAGCAGTATCTATAAGTATACATGTGTAATTGTATATCAGTATCTATAAGTATACATGTGTACTTGTATAGCAGTATCTATAAGTATACCTGTGTACTTGTGATACTGTTTTGTTCAGGGGTTATGTGAGTATGGATGCAGATGACTACCATTTGGAGCCTTGGGATCGCAGTCCTTCCAGTCGTCATTATGTGTTCCGTGCGTCCGACTACATCGGACCTAATATCACGTGTGGTTAGGAGCGTCAGACTTCGTTCTGTTTACAAGACTTACTGTTACAAGACAGTAATGTAATGCAAGGATTCATATAGCACCTGTTCTGTTACTACACTGGGACCCGTTTTGGAGTCAGTAAAGAAGTGATTGTTCTTAGATACTTACTTACTTACATGTGTGATCTTTTTGCTGCTGTGTGTTTGTTCTTCTATGTTTCTAGTGTGTTTTGCTTTGTGTTGACAAAACCTGGAGATTCATTTATTTGTGTGGCATATGTTTAAGAATTCCACCTTTATTGGTTCGTTTTTAGAATTCTTGAACAATAATTACAAACCGGTTTTAGCAGAGAAGAAGTTGGTTGCCTAGCTAAGTGATTCAGATAGAGGATTCTGTCATTTGCTGCAGAGAAGCATGCTTGAAAACACTTTATGATTGTCTGCCGTGAATCAGTATGATAGTTGATTTTCTTACCATACCAGTGTTATATGGTTTCAGTCTACAGGATTACGACGTCTTGTTGAGTGTTGCCCTGTTGTGGCCTTGTATTGGCACAAGTAGTGTACAGTGACACAGGCCATCCTGTATAAATTCTATTGATGTTATGGGCTTCTTTGTTGGACACCAACTGAGGGAGTAATTGTAGATAATAAATATACAGAAATGTCATATGTAAATTGTATTTATGTTGCTGGCGGATTTAGGGCTTAAAGATCGAACTTGAACGGTCGGATTGGAAGATCACTTGACAAGATCGTGGAACAGGTTTTTGACATTCTCCACGATATTCTTGCACAGATATCATTATGATATCCTATAGTCTGATGCTGCAGATATTTGTGAAATTGGATGACATGCATAGCATGGGTGCACGGTGGAGCAGTGGTTAGCGCACTGGTCTGCCAATCTTGAGGTCCGTGGTTCAACTCCAGGACCACGGCAGAAACTTTTTGGTAGTTTCTGTCCCAAGCACTCCCAGTCAACTCAGCTGTGAATGAGTACATCGGGGGTGTTAACTCGGTGGGAGGAAAGGTGGTGAGGGAAAGGCTGGCAGTCCGCACTCATTCAGCCGTTGCCATGTAAAACTGAAGGTGCTAACCCTTCGGTTCTCCAACAGGCCCACACCGCCCATGGAGTATGTGCCTCCACAGCACAATGAGCCGTGGCCATGCATTGGCAATTATTGTAAATTAGAGAGTATTTCTTCTGGCGTCAGAATTATTCAGAATATATATATCAGCGCCGTTATGTTTGTTATTTTACAGAATCAGAACTCCGGCAGTTGGACTTACGACAATAAGACGAGAGTCATCGAGCTGTACATGGCTGCAGACTACGCTGAGGTCGGCAGACTTTTAGCTGCCAAATTGATTTAAGAATATACTATATATATGTTATTTAAGCAGTAAATGAACTCTTTAACTGCATATATATATATATCATTGTATACAGAAGATATATATATACACACAGTATATATGATTTGTTTAGGATATATTTGTTAGCATTGAGTAAAGTGGTTGCAGGTTTTTACTCAGGTGGCTGCATTCAGAGGTAACACAACGGAGGTGTTTAGACGAATGAAGGAGATTGTAAACATCGTCAACTTTGTAAGTAAATGCGTTCTATCTGTTTCAGGTCTTTTGCAAACATGTAGAATTTTAGTTTTTACATCAGTTTTTAAATTAGTTTTGATATTTTGGAGCATGCAGTGATTCTTGATGCTATGGATTACCATTTTTATGTAATACAGCACTTTAGGTTTATATGTGTGAAAATTTTTAGAATAATAATATAAGAACTACATTTAGTTACAAAATACTTTTAGAACATGTATGTATTCTTACAGCAGGTGTGTGTGTGTGTGTATATATATATATACATATATATATATATATATTATGCATTTAGTATTGTGTGTGTGTGATGCTATAATGAATCAGAATATTTTATGTTTGTTGGTCCGATGATTTTCTGGTTTCTTGCTTAGCTTTACCTGCCAATGAATATTCATGTGACTCTTGTGGGAGCTGAGGTTTGGGAACAGGACAGAATGGAAGTGGGCGTGGCCGTGGACAAGACGCTGACCAACTTTCTCGAGTACCGGCGCCTTCAGATCAGTCCAAAGAACCACAATGACAATGCTCAACTGATCACGCAAGTTCTCCTGCCTCACTTTCCCAGTTATTATTATTATTATTATTATTATTATTATTATTATTATTATTATTATTATTTGTACGTATAATGCATTATTCTTCTTCTTATTATTATTGTTATTATTATTTGTACCTATAATGCATTATTCTTATTATTATTATTATTATTTGTTTTTTATAATGCATTATTATTATTATTATTAGTTGTACTTATAATGCATTATTATCATTATTATTATTATTTGTATTTATAATGCATTATTATTATTATTATTATTATTATTATTATTATTTGTATTTATAATGCATTATTATTATTATTAGTAGTAGTAGTAGTAGTAGTAGGAGTAGTAGTACTTATAATGCATTATTATTATTATTATTATTATTATTATTATTATTTTAATCATCATGTCATCTTGTACTTGTGGTATGGTCTCTTTAATTTGTTGTGTTCTTTTGTTTTTGTTTTGTGTTTCAGAGGGCGCATTTTCAGCGAGGGTAAGTCAGGAAAAGCTCACGTCATGACGATGTGTACGCTGCAGTTTTCGGGAGGCATCACTTCGGTCAGCTTTACTTTGTTCATTTTTTAAAATTCTTGGCGGTTAAAGTGTGATGTTTAACGGGGGTGTCACTGGTACACATCTCTGCAATGAAACTCTCTGTTATGGAATTAAATTTTTAATTTCATAATATTTGTGATGAATAGAGATTCGTGCAAGAAATAATGAGTGGGAATGACAGTAATACTTTTATCCTTAGAAGTCTGGTTCAATGATACTGTCTATTAACTCATTGTATACAGAATTGTCACAATTGGGGTGTGGTAAAAACATATTCTGAGAATTTGAGAGTTAAAATTTCTTCAGTACGTAGTTTGCATTTGATTATGGTTTTAGGATTATACTGCTCTGGCTGGACCAGTTGCATCTGCCTTGGCCCACCAATTGGGCCATAATTTGGGCCTTTTCCACGATACGGATTTGTGTCAATGTCCTGATGACCAGTGTATCATGTCCGTCGTCAGTGGGTAAAATGACCTTTCTGTGCTCAGTTTGTTCTAACCAGGTTCAAAGTAAACTTTACTCACTGAATTTTGTTTACAGTTGAACCTAAGTAAGTGCATAACCTTTAGACTGTCTTCATCTTAGCACTTGTGTAAAATTTGCACTTAAATTTTGACACTGAATTTGCTATATTAATTTCTGTTGGCCAGCTTTATTAGTGCACCTGACTGGACTCTGCCCTTATTTAACGTGTATTTAAGTGGGTTTGGCTTATATGTTCACATGTTCACACTTGTTCACATATGTTGAAAAAGTTTGACCTGCTGTCAAGTATGTCAAGTATGCAGTATTGTCGCATGCTTTGTATTCCGATCCTCTTGGTACATTTTTGGTTTGTTATTCCCAAATAATATTCATTTATCTAAATTGTGAATTAATTTGTAAGCATGGCCTGGATTTTTGCTTATAATTTGTGCTTTTGTTCGGAAATTTTGGCAGCGACAACCTATTTAAGTTTGTCAACTTTTTCTTTTTTCGTTTCAGTTTTAATAAAGCATGATAGATAGCATGACGGTCTTTGTCAAAATTCCCAGAAAAATGTGGCAACACCTTTTGTGGAGATATGCTTTTTAAGCTTTTCTTTTTGTCTCGTGTTTCTAAATGCATTGACCTCTAATTGGAAGTTCATGGAAGTTTACCCGAATCCTTATGACCCTCTTAGTTCTAGCTATGAATTCTCCCCCTTTAGTATTTATTCTTACAGCAGATACTCTTTTAGGAGACATTAAATGAACTTAATTAGATGTAATCAGGATTCAGACTAATGAATATTTATGTTTTATGACCCAGTTTACTGAAATTACTCATCTGTTGTATTGACTGTAATTTGAATAAGTTAATTGTGATGTAAGCAAATCTTGATGTAAAGGTTATCATCTCCAATCTATCTAATCTAATCTTTGACTTCTATGGTGCCTTTTCATTTGTGAATTGATGATAACGTGCCACCTTAAACTGTAATAATTTTTTCTGTCTGATTTTAGAGGTCCGAGTGTCACAACGGCTTGGTCAGAATGTTCAAAACTTCATCTCTCCGATGCTTTCCATCAGGGACTGGACTACTGCCTGCTTGATACGCCACCGATGGCACCTGGTGATGCCATATGCGGTAACGGTGTTACCGAAGATGGAGAGGAATGCGACTGTGGCTTTCCACAGGTTTATTTTCAAACTGGTCGAGAGAATTATTTGAAAATGAGCTGCAAATTGCTGTGAAATGCGGTCTTCCATCAGTTGTTTGGAACAAAGTAACTGCTGTAAAATCCTGGTTGTTTGGCTCTGTGATTGAATTTTGGTTGGTTTCTGTTCTATAGGACTGTGACAATCACTGATTTTGATTGATTGTTTTTTTTGGTTGTACAGAACTGTGACAATCACTGTTGCAATGCTGCATCCTGTACTGTAATGCCTAATGCAACATGTGCAGTTGGTGGATGTTGTGATCTGATAACCTGTCAGGTGGGTTCGTTATTTTAAAAGTATTGCATCCGCTGCCTGTAAACTGTTACATAGAATAGAACATTAATCTTGTTCTTTAAACAAATCTTCCTCAACACAGATTCAAGTTGTGCAGTGCATATGAACAAATTGAATGATGAAATAATCTTATGTTTAGTCAGATACTAAAATGCTGCCGCCTAAGGATGATTTTATAATAAAGATTGTTGCCACACTGCAATTCTTTAAATCCTTGGGAGCAAATACTTTGTATTCTGGATTTTCAACTGTGCATTTTCAAGTAGCTTTGCTTGTTAGCACAGCCATTTAGCATTACTGGTACTTTGTGTGGTAATTTGTTTACATAATCAGTTACAACCAGTTACAGCGGAGTGTCGGGTGTCAGACGGTGACTGTGACTTGGGTGAATACTGCGACGGTGTCAGTCCTAACTGTCCATCCGATGTTTTCTCGGCAGACGGGCGTCAGTGCAGTGTCAATGGGGTATGCATTTCTTCAATGCATTGACAAACTGTCAAGTCTGCATAACATGGCAAAGCTTTGGCATCGCACTCTACAATGGCTTTTATGACTATTCAGTATCTATTCTAGATAAGCAATTCGTGTTAATCTATCATCTGTTTGCCGTAAGATAAGTACCTGTAGTGTTTGATGTCACGTTAGTTGGATTTGATTGTATCATGTTACTTCCATTGTATTGCTTATGCAGAAGTGTTGATAATGTTTTTGAAATTCTATGAGGTTATGACCGGAATTTTGTTTCATAAATCTATTCTGTATTATTGCTGTCTGTTTGAGAATGTATTTGGTTCTAGGATGCTCTTGTAATGTTATTGTATAGTGCTGGTGTTCATCTTTTGGTCTGTCTTAACCTGGCAGGTCAATTCGTTTTGCCACCGTGGAAAATGCAACACCCGCGACACTCAGTGCACGTTGCTGTGGGGCATAACCGGTCGACCGTCTCACAGCCTCTGCTTCGAACTTTACAACGTCCTAGGAAATGGTAGCGGAAACTGCGGGGCTGACTGGATCAATGGAAAGCCCCTGTTCAGGAAATGCGAACCACAGTACGGGATTTTCTTTTCACGTAGTGGCACGACTTTGATTTTGGGCATTTGTTGAAAAATGAGATTGTTTTGAAAGCACGTGACTTGTGGTAGGTTTTTAGACTGACGTGGAATTTTTCCAATTTCTGGCAAAAGAAATACAACACTTAAATTTTGCAGGACCTGGTAGGTTTGGATATAAGATGTGAAACCATTGGGTAGGATTCTCAAACAAGAAAGTATTATGTTTGTTGAAAGTCTACAAGTGTTAATAGAAAGGTGTAAAAGTCATGCAGAGTATTGAGAATTCATTCCACTCTATTTTATTCTACTGTCAACGGGATTCCACGGTATGCCAATTGAATTGCTTCCTTTCTCCGATTTTTTTATAAAAAAAGATATTTTAATCATCGGCATGATTTCCACTGTTGCTTTTTGTTTTAGGGACGCCCCTTGTGGAATGCTTCACTGTCAGCACCTGAATGAAAAGCTGATGTTTTGGAAGGAGAGTCTTGCTTATGGCCTCCCAGAGTCCAGCGTGATTGACGACGATGGTGCCAGACAGGAATGCAAGGGGGCCATACTGGACGTCGGTATGGATATGCCCGATCCAGGCATGGTCCCCGATGGAACGGCTTGTGGAAAGGAAAAGGTCATTACGCTGTTACTAGATACTTGCTATTTTCAGCAGTAGTAAATTACTGTTAAATGTGCTTACATTATTACATTACGACCTCCAATCACTGCTTACAGTTAGTAACTCAATGAGGTAGGTTGTCAACCGATAGCTCTTCTTTAAGCACAGCCTTGATGTTCTTTTGAATTGATTACTCAATATTGATTTATAATTATATATTAAATCTGTAAAATAAGGCCAGACAAAATGGTTAATTGCAGGAGTTTTAACACGTTAACTGCCTAAACTTATGTAGTGTAATACAATAAGAACCCATTAATGCAAACTTGGATATCACGGCCTCTCAGTTGATGCATGTGTTCCATTTGAACCATCGGAACTCAATGGGTTTCTTTGAACTCCATTACCGGTATACAGATTGTTGCTTAATATGGACACTTTTTGTCCCCCCATGTTTTTGTGAATGGGGTTATATTGTATTGATTGAACACACACACACACACATATGTATATGGTTTGAGATATTGTTTACCCGATGTTTTTAAAGCTGCTGCTGTATTTTACGTGAATATTGCTTTGTAGGCCTGCTTCAACCAGCAGTGTCTAAATGTGCAGACCGCATTTCCAGATATGTGTCCAGACTGTCATGGACACGGCGTACGTAGATGCTCTTCCGGTGAATTTAGAATATATACGGAACGCATTTGAGAATTTTCCCTCAGAATCCTTCCTACCCTGTGTACATCCATTTATTCTTAAAGTCGTCGTCATCACTTATTGTGTGCGCAATACTGTTTAGGAATAATTGTAAATAAAGGTAAAAAGAAGTAATTTTCCACCCTTAGACAGAATGCTTGTAGGATCCGGTGTTGATCCCCATTTTTGTGGCCATCATCCCATAGGTGGCTAAGCCATTCATCGGCGTACAGTGGCCAGCCTCTTCCGCCGAACCCATGGTTACCTTCGCAATGTTGCCATTGCTACTCAGTTTGATGTTACTACTGCCTTCTAGCAAGTAAGGCTGAGTCAACCTTAGGGGCTCCTATGGGGATCGAACCTGTTCCGTCAACAGTTGTAAATGCTATGAGTATAGTATAATACAGGGTGGCACAAAAAGAACCAGACTAGTCACTTTGGGTTTGGCATTTAATATAGTCCGTTTTTTTTGCGCCACCCTGTATTAATGTTGTATGATCTCATTTTGTGTTTGGTTTTTGTAGGTGTGTAATAGTATTGGACAATGCCATTGTGATGTTGGATATTCACCTCCCTTCTGTGACATATTGGGAGATGGGGGCAGTTTACACAGTGGACCAATACAAATTCACACTTGTGAGCGGTTTGACGTTGAATTTTATGAAAGCTCTATAGCATTGAACTATTGCATAAACGTCTCCTTATTACTCGATGTTTTACTTGAGAGCAGCTCCTATATTTGGCATTCAGTATGCGGTTAAGTTTGTTTTGTTAATTCGTAGAAGTAATTTAGATAAATTGCTTTTCTGTACGAAGACTTTAAACGAAGGTTTTGAATTTCTGGTATTTATAACTTTAATGCATAATGTTTTGCAGCTTTATTATACATAACAGATATTCAGATATCTTTATAAATAATGGATTATAATATATACTAAAGTACGGTTTTGCTTATCAGTTATAATTAACAGAGCCTTGTTGTGTTGATTAAATTCAAATGTGTTTGGTATTGATTTTGCTGTTCAAGCAACGGAAGACAACAGCGCGCAGCGTACGGCTGGACTCTGCGTGTTCTTCTTCCTTATTCTTCCTCTTCTCATTTTACTCGCCTACTGCATTTTCAAGCACCGCCGTCGTATGAAGTACTGCTGGATTCGTCGCAGGCCAGAAATGTACAGGTGATCATGGGGCTCATCCATATAGTACATACGCAAAAAGGCATGTTTTCAACCCCCGTTTGCACAGCGTACATAATCATAATCTCCTAAATCCGACCCCCCCTCAGCCTCAGTGCGTATGTACTAAATGGGTGGACCCGTAGTAGATAATTATGCTTCGGCAAACTACAGCACCTGTTCCAGATGTGGCATGCATAGCAATTTTCAATGGCATGAGGGAAGGAAGACCACACGATTAATACCTGTAGTGGTAAAGGCGCTATAGCAGTCATTGTATTTGATACTGTGGGGGGCATGAACCTCCCAGATCCTAAATAAAAGAATGTTATAGTATGTATGCAAACTTGTCCCTACATAATGTTGATGCTGCAATAATAATAATAATTATTATTATTATAATGATGATGATAATAATAATAATAATAATAATAATAATAATAATGATGATGATGATGATGATGATGATGATGATGATACCGGTAATTATAATAATTATAATGATGATGATAATAATAATAATAATAATAATAATAATAATGATGATGATGATGATGATGATGATGATGATGATGATGATGATACCGGTAATTATAATAATTATAATGATGATGATAATAATAATAATAATAATAATAATAATAATAATTATAATGATGATGATGATAATAATAATTAATAATAATAATGCGAAGATTATGTATGTTTGTGATGCCTGGATGTTTTTTTGATGCATTGATGTTTTAAATTTCAGTTCTGTTGAAAATGTCAACATCTGGACGGCCGATTCATTCGATGCTTCGCTTCCTGAAACGCAGAACAACGAAGTGGACCTTGTTTCTAAAGTAGAAGCGGCAGACGTTCTTCCAAGCGTCCCGGCCTCTGCTCCAAGGATGGGGTCCGCTACGCTGCCACACGGTCGCCCTCCGCTTCTGTCGCGACCTTTGTCCTCTGTCGTGATGCGTCCGAATTCTCCGCCCCGACCGACCCGAGCTTCCAGTATCACGACGCAGGATATTTCCGGGCCGCAGTTTGTCAGCAGTACGAACATCAATCTGGATTCGACTCTTCCGCTGTCGAGGATCAGGCGCGGAGAGTTTCACGGATCGGGACAGAGTGACAACCCGGAGCTGAGGCTGGACGACAAATTTCATTCGATGACGTTGCCAAATTTTAAATCAAGACCACCACAAGGCATCTCGTTCGACGCTCGAGATGTTGGCAGCCGTGTGGATGACGTCATGTCCGAGGTGTGTTTCGGGGGACCGTCCACTGGCGACGGTTCTGTTGGATTTCGCCGGCCACATCAATCCAATCCCAAGGGCGTTCATGATGAAGATAATGTTTACGAAGAGATCAATTCGGCGCCGGTCTTCCCCCAAAAATTCCTCCGCCGGATCCCCCGAATTCGCAGAAGAAACCTACCGCCCCCCGTAATCTGCGTGGTCGCAAATCACAAGCTGGAAATTCGTCTGGAATTGGTGGCACGTCGCCAGCAAACCTCCCAGCACAGGGCAGTAGTGACAAGGTGAAGTCGGGATCGACCGAAAAAGCCGGAGTGCGATTGACGACGGGAGCGAGCGACGCCAAAGAGCATCGAGTCCCGAGAAGACCGCGACAGAGCGGCGCCCGTTCTTCGTCGATCCGATCTTCTTCTGCAGCGGACGATGGCACGCCTGCGACCGGTTCTTCAAATTCCGATCCGAAAGGGACAAGAAAGCTGAGAGAACGAAGCCTGCGATAGTCAGCGGACAAATCTTTAGGCTTGTAACCTTTCGGGCCGACATCGGTAATTATTGATCGGTGTGGTCATTATTGGGTCGTAGATTTCACTGATTTTCGTTCTTCAGCTTGACAATGGATGAAAATATCTTTGTGCTTGTTTGCGATTCATTTTTCGTTTGCATTTAGTTGTATCTGAGTGGTATTTGCGGATGAACTGTGTATCTCCATCGCACATTTTGCGACCCTCCTCTTATGATCCGACTTGACTGTCTATGATAATTGTCTTACATTGGATATCTATATTGTCTTTGGATGTCACATTTTGGCATGTTGCTCAGTTTTTTAAAAATGGATTTTGTACTGGTGCTATATTTTTATCCTAAATTTTATAAGAGATCATAGTGTAGATGTCGTTGGTCTTTTGTGAGTCTAGTATTGCCGTGCTCAAAAGATCAAAATTCTATTAGAAGAAAAAACTCTTTTGTAGGTTTGTGTCTAAATATATAGGACTGAAAGATGTCACGGAGGGGGTATCATGCATGTGGTATTTTATTTTTAAAAATTAAAGTACTGATATAGTTTAAACTATAAGGCTGTTCTCAGATATTGTGATGGTGTATTCTCTTTCTGAATTGTTCAATTTCTGGTTTGTGTAGGAGTACAGGTGTTGAATTGTACTGATTTAGTGTACAGATGCAATGTTGAGAGGCAATGTTGTTTCAATGAGTAGTAGTGGTACAGTCATGCTTGTCTAATGTCACACCTTACAATGTGACACTCCTCATGATGTCAGGTCACCTTGCAGTCCTGTTAATTTGAATTCAAATTTAGCCTCACACTGTCTGAGCAGTTGAACGTATGCTTTTGGAAAAAATACAGTCGGAATTTTTGTATGTCTAGTCTTGCAGATACCTTGTTAACTTTTCTAATGTATTTATTTTGGAACTGAGATTTATACTGTATCGTGCCAAGTATTTTATTTTTATTTAGTTTTGCATTTGCTTGGAAGCATTAACTTAATATTTTGTTTGTTTCGTTTGAGTTGTACCATTTGGTTATAATATAATTTTAATGTTCAGCTTTTTTTAAAAACCAAGTGATCTGAGTTATGCTATCTGTGGCTAACCTGCAGCACTTGTAGGTAAGTGTATTTCAATCATAATTTTAATAATAATTATTTGCAATGTTTATTATGTTGATTGTGGCCTTTTAGTGTAAAGTAAGAGAGTACATTTTTGCAGTATTTTTACTATTGGTCTTCTTGAGGCCTTTCTCTGTATTCTCTCCAGCACCATTTACAGTTGGCAGAGACCTTAGTCAGCAAAACTGCTATTTTTTTCTACAGTAAATGGTGAATATGTAATAATTAGAGTGTAGTTATTAAGCCTTTATGCTTGTTGTGCCTATGCATTGTATATTGTGTTGTGTGTATTTAATATATTTTGTTTTAAGGTACAAAAGTTGTATTTTCTGTAGTTCATTTAATTAACAGAATACTGAATTCTTGTGTACATACCTGTATGTTTTCGTATGTATCTTGGCCTATCCCTTAGGTTGCTCCCCCCACCCCCAATCGATTTGACTGAAATTTCCAACTTGGATTGGCTCTAATTCGGTTGATGTCCTAGGCATCTAAGTGTTAATTTGTATTAAGAAAATTGAATTTGTCTTCACTGCAACTTCTCCTTGTAAAGTGCCCTTGACTTTGGCCCCTGCTAAGTTACGGCGCTATATAAATTGTCATGAACAATAACATTAATACAACTAGTGGCCTGTATTCTTATGACTGCTTCACAGGGAATTTAACTCGTAAATTTCATCTTGTCCTCTGAGTAGTAACATGAGAGGCGCTGTATAAGAAGAACTTTTACAGTACGTTACATTATGTCTTGATTTTGTTTTACTGTTGCAGAATGCAGAATTATTGTTTACTGAGCAGTAGCAAGTCTTGGCTATTTAGTTAATTTTCACTGATAATTATTAATTATACATTGTAATTGTTGAAGCCTGTGTTGTCTAATGACACTGATCTAACATTCAGTCTTGGCTATCCACTATTCATGGCCTGACTGAGCTATTCGGTGTTCGGTTGTGATATATTTCATATGCATTTATCATGATGATATTTTGTAAATATGTTGATTTAGTGAGCAGCTTTCATTTTGCGAATGATTGAATGTATTTGACAAGTTGTGTTACACTTGTTGCATGTTTGATTTTATCTGCTTGTACGCATATGTTGCAAAATTGGTAGATTTCTTGCTGAAATGATACGGTCTATTTGTACGAAATAAATTTGACTTTTGAGAAACATTTTTTAGATGAATGCTATATTAAATTTAAATGCTTCATATTATTTCTGTTATGTTAACGTATACTTTATCTGCTGTGTTCAACTGTTCATTGAGTATTTTTAAAAATGATTTTAAAATGAAGCATTTTAAAGCATTTTCAAAATGATGTTTTTATTGTTAGACACTTGGGATTGAAATGTTTAAAATGGAAGACAGAATAATTAAACATGCGCTTAATTTTATAAGAGACAGTATTTTTTAGCTAATTTCTGTGGCACAGAGGGTCCGGGGGGGAGCCACGACCACGTTCGGGTTCTTCTTTTGAGCCCACAACTGTAGACTGTCTCAAATTCATTCTACGGTGTTCGAAATGCGACAACCCTCAACCGTTTCAAACGACACTGTACACAGTCTTTCGAAAATCTACTCTCCATCATCAAAACATTTCAAAAGTTACAAAGTTTTGACACAAATCAACTATTGCGTAATTCCTAATCCCTTCTTTTTATGAACTAATCATTCAATCGAATCTATTCCGCCATTATAACGATGATGCCTCTATGGCATCAGCCTTTGTTACAGAAAATTGGCCTACAATAAGAATTAGAGAATGGTGTCCTCCGATTCTCCTGAAATTCGCACCACTTGAAGCCCATTCGATGCCTGTAAGGAATTTGTCAACGTTAAGTGTTGTCAGTGGCGGCTCCAGGATTTGGGGTGTCAACTTCTAATCATGGGGGGACCAACCATTTGTTGTTACGTATGTAGCATTAAGTGTAGGGTCCCAACAGGGGGGCCAGGCAATCAAGAGGGGGCACGGGCCCCCCTGTGGAGCCGCCACGCCACTGAGTGTTGTCCACAAATGACACATTGTATATTTTCCTTTGATCGGTCGACGAATTCAGAATATGATCTAAAGGCAAGTATCTTGCAAACGCTGGTCATGGGAGTTTGACTATTTGGTACTTTGATACCCCATTTACATGCGTTGCCATATAATACAGACCTCAGATAAGCGCTAAAACCAAAGTTCCAAGCGCTGGGGGGGGCTGAGGGGACGACGTTTTTTGCTCGTCAAGACCTTAAGCTTAAAACGACGATGTCCTCCACTCCCCCCGAATTCCGGAATCCTGGCTACGCCATTGCTGCTTTTAGGAGTGATTTTTCCGTTATGGACGATTTCTCTGATACCCTGAAGTTTTCGTACTAACGGGACTTGACTGTATTTGACGCCGTCTTTTCGACTGTTTATCCCCGCAGTGTTTTATCGCCTGCTTCTAGGCCTAACTGTTTCGCCGGCTGCAGCGTCTTATCGCTGCCGGTCAACTGTCTGACGTCGAGCGCTGCCATTTCGCCCGTCAGCTGTTGGACGTCGAGTTCCAGGAGACGGTTCTTGTGCAGCACCTGGAGGTAGACGAACTGGAGCCGCTTCTGGTAGTCGACCACCTTCTCCTTCTCCAGCGCCCAGCCCTGTCGTTCGCGCTCGAACTCTGCACGGCCGGACTCCACCGCCCGCCGCGCGGCGTCCAGCTCCCGCCGCAGCTCCGTCGCCGCGCCGAGCGCCCCGGCCGTGTCCCTTAGCTGGGGTCCCCGCGCCTCTTCGACCTCGCGTTGACCCCCGCCGTGACCTCTGACCCGGCCTCGACCTCTGTACTGCAGTTCGCGGCGGCGATCTTGTAGCGGTCGGCGTCGATCGCAGACGACCGGATGACGTCGCAGTCCTTGGTGCTGACGTCAGCCAACAGACCGCGCATGTCGGTCTTCAGGGCGTCGAGTTGGCGTTCGAGGGAGTGACAGCGGTCGGACAGACGCCTCTTGTCGCCCGACAGTTCATCCGCCTGCGCCTGCAGTCGCTTGTTCTCCTGGTGAAGTTTTGCCACCTGGAACCTGAGCAGTTGTTCCGCCTTCCACGACCTGCTGTTGGCCGCTTCCAGCTGGTGCTGCCACTCGGCTTTCCTGTCCGCCATCTCCATCTGCCACCGGCGTTTCTTGTCTTCGAACACCTGCAAGATGGCCGACTCGTTCTTGACCATCGTGTCCCTCAGCATCCGCAGCTCTGTCTCTCTGATGACGAGGATGTTCCTAAGGTCCGAGATGCTGAGATTCGAATCTTTCGAAGAAGAAGAAGAAGACAAAGACGAATGAGCGACCATTCTAATTCTACGACTTGGTTTCGGTGTTTCAGCAACCGATTCCCCCTTGCCTCTAAAGCCGTTCACCGCCTTCGAATATACCCCCTGCCTCGTTCCTTCATCGTCTTCTCCAGGTGACCTTGGGTGATGACCTTGACCTTCGAAGTTGGAATCTGACCGCGTCGAGGTCATCGAATTACTGCAGCTGTACACGGAGCCGAGTGAGCTGCAGTAGGCGGTCGTCTCGGACTGGGACGAGTCCGTCGATACATCGTGGATTCCGGCGGATCGACCGTGAGTCCGGATCTCCTCGCTCGGCGGCGGCGGCGGCGGCTGGGAGCCGAACTGCGTCGAGATCTGCGAAGCGTAAGAGACCGACCTCGACGGATGCTCCAGGGAGACGTACCCGATGTCGGGACTCTGGCCGCGGGGCACGCCGGCGGCGGCGGCGGTGGCGGCCGTCCCGACCCCGCAGTAGGACGACTGGCCGATGGGGGCCTGGGCCGTCGACTGAGTCCCTGGCCCCGACGGGGTTCCTTGGTTGCTCGATCGAGGTTGATTTGGTGGCGTTGTGTGTGAAGCGAACGGTTTGAAGGCGCTCATCACGCGATTCGAAAACGACGAACGAAATTCAAAACCCTGAAAATAGAACAAAAATGTCCAATGATCAAATACTCCAAAAGACATTGTCGTGGACACGAGGCGGGGGGTACGGGGGGAGGAGGGGTTCTGGGAGGCCCGACCCCTATTTGGATCGGAAACGGTCGGAAGATTCGTCCAAAAGTTGGGGGGGGGTGGCGGTAAAAGATCGAGGGATTAGATCGAGGAAAACGCACAAGAGAGTATAATATGGGCTTTAAAGCGTTTGAGACGACGACCTTTCTTCTGTCACCAAGACTTGAAATCCTGGCTACGCCACTGCTAAACGATGCTATCCAGACCCACTTAATCTGACTGACGTTTGTTAATTGGCGGCGTCGAAGCTTTCAGTTAAGTCAGTTGATAGTTGAGAAGATATACATTATACAGTCCTCTGCGACTGATATCTACTTGAATTCAGTGACGTAGCCAGGAGGTTGATTTGCGGGGGTTTAATGTGATTTGGGAGGGTATACATCTTTAAAATCTTTGAAAATCTTTAAAAACACAGTGCAAATTTTAAGATAGTCTGATTTTTTTTTTTGGGGGTATATATACCGATATACCCCCCGTCGCTACGCCCCTGCTTGAATTGTCTTCTATTTGAGCGAATGTTTGAGAATTTTGATTTTCATCAGCTGTCTAAAGCACTGAAGCTAGAAAACCAACCGGGCAGTCAGGATCTCAGAATTATGGGGCACCATCCCTTGTACACGACATAAAAGTATAGGTCGGCAGCGTAGGCCTATTAATCAACGAACATGCTTAATAATTGAAAATGAGGATCACGCTTAGAGTATTGGGGGCTGAGAGTTTCCATTCCCAAATTTTCCGAAATTTGAGACAATTGAATGATTTTTTCGAATGACAAATTAGCAGAACAATTCTTCTGAAATTCACGATCTTGACAGATGATGTAATGTCATAATATTCCCTGGCGCAGTTGCCAAATGCACGAGTTAGGCCTAACTATTTTTATTCAATTAAGTGAACGATCGAATAATTTGGACACAATTAGGTCGACAGAAGGGCTATCGTTAATAATTCATATCTATGTCTTTTCCTTCTCGGCAGTGGCGGCTCTAGGATTTGGCAAGTGGGGGGGGGACCGTTGGGGTGGCAACTTCTAATCATGGGGGGCCAACCATTTGTTGTTTAATGTATGTAGCATTAAGTATAGGGTCCCAACTGGGGGCCACTGGGGGGCCATGCACTCAATAGAGGGGCACGGGCCCCTGGCCCCCTCTGTGGAGACGCCACTGCTTCTCGGCTGCTAAATTTTCCGGATCAACTGCTGCTTGTTGCATGACTGCGTCCTCCATTGTATCACTTGTCCTATGTCTCCCTATGGATCGCCTCTGTATAGGCCTACCTTTGTTCTGCGTTAAGACAGATCTCATTGGCTCCGCCTGAAATGAAACAAGCGCTGTCGCCATCGGCTTTCAAATGAAACGCCATAGGACTGAATAACCCACGACGATGACTCATAGCTATGCATATACGCCGTGTCCCCGGAAAAAAGGAACCCTTTTAAAATGATCCAATCCAATAACTGTTAATTATTTCCATATCAGTGCATATTAATGCATCACAATAGTAATATTATGAAAGCCACGTATAAATATTATTTACAATTTAGCGCATAGGAATAAGGAGCTACTTCGGTGCATCTTTTGGAAGCGCTTTAGAAATTTACGAGATTTTACTTACAATTCTTTATTCCAGACCTCATTTCATTTCTAATATAAAATTAAATGGAATAAGATCTTCATTTGAAAGCACTTTGTCTGTCAACACACTCAATGACGTAGAAAATCACGTCAGCCAATAAATAGACAGAAAACTGTAATCTGTAATCAGCCGACCGTAAACGTTACAACCCGCTTTAAAAGGTAAACGGATTCGAATGATATTTTGCGCTAATGACACAAATCGATGTCTCTTTATGTCTTTAAAATTTTGTCTAAATCGGCGCAGAGTCCAGGTAATTATTGCGATGTCTTAGCGGTTCCATATTTTCCGGACACAATGTATGTAGAGCAGTCACTTTGCATATGCCCGATGCCAAAAGGAATAATAATAATAATAATAATAATAATAATAATAATAATAAATAATAATAATTCATAAATTGGCTTTTTAAAATCACGCGATGACATCACTTCGAATTGACAGAGTGTGGAGCCACTCTAGACCATAAGCAGTGGCGGCTCCCCACGGGGGGAGGGCGAGGGGCCCGTGCCCCCTATTGAGTGTATTGACCCCCACAATGGCCCCTCTGTTGGGACCCTATACTTATTGCTACATACATAACAACAAATGGTTGGCCCCCATGATTAGAAATTGCCCCCCCCCCACTTGCCAAATCCTGAAGCCGCCACTGACCATAAGTGCCACCGTCATATTAATTATTAGTGTTCCAAAGGGACGCAGAGGTTTAACTCTGACCTGCGCCAAAATTAGGATCTAATATCTATGCAACTACAGCGTATACGACTAAAGAGCAATTTAAATATACTAGATAATTAATTAATATAACAAACTATTATTAGCACGTGGTTTAGGCGTTAGAGGGTTAGGGTACGACTCGACCACATCCTTTTATATTGTCGTCGAGGAACTTGTGGTCATACGATGCGTTTGGTCGTAAAGATTTTGTGGTTTCATCTATGGGCAGATGACGACCACCTGTGAAGGCGACCACCTGTGCATGAAGATGGACATTTATTTCTTAAGGACACGAAGAGTCTGCTGACAGTCAGTGGCTTCTGTTGCGGCGTGTGTGTGTGTGTGTGCGTTTATTTTAACGTGGGTTCTTACTTAAATCCAAGCTAACGAAATTCCTGCCAAAAAACAAAAGAGAATAATCGAATGCCAAGAGAAACTGCGATGATTTTCATAATTATCTGAAAGCAATGGTTGTGCGTCATCAACAACTCGACTTACGTTTCCTTATCTAAACGACCATCTCGTCTTATCTCGTCTTATCTAAACTAACAGCCGACTGACCTGGCAACACCTAAAGTGCAAACGAATTTCAACAACCAGATGAGGGGGTGCGAAACGATGGGGTTACAGCGGGATAGAGATGGGGTTGGGGTTACAGCGTCGTCCGGGTTCGGTCAGACTACGAAGTTTGCATTGGCGACTCCAGAATTCGGCCAGTGGGGGGTGGCAACTTCTAATCATGGGGCCAACCATTTGTTGATGGGTATGTAGTAGTAAGTATAGCGTCCCAACAAGGGGAGGCCACTGGGGGGGGTAGACATTCAATAGGGGCACGGCCCTCCCGGGCTCCCCATGTGGAGCCGCCACAGGACGTTTGGGGAGCGCCGCGAGCTCTCTTAAAGGAACTGCATCAAGTGGCGTAGCCAGCATTTCGAAATAGGGGGGACACAATGACATTTTCGAGTAAAAAGTCGCGACCAATTATCAGATATCAGTTCTGATCATCGATTACGCTAGTAATGTAATAAGGGACTTATATAGCGCCTATTTTATTCTACTCAGAGGCACTCCCGGCTTTGAGTCGCTCGAAAAGAAGACGAGACTTTAGTCTTCGCGATTAACCTAGTAAGAGAAAGTGGCAAAGTATCGATAAATATCGTATCGATAAATACTCGATTCCTCATTCTGCCCACCCACCTCTGACTTAACTGTCTGACTACACTATAAACAGCATGCAGAGCAGTGACACATCATTAAGCGTGCAAAAACAGCCCACGTGACCTGTTATTACTAATACGGCGATGTATTTCCCTCCACGGGTGCATGCCTTTGTGTTGAATCCCAAACAACTTGTTTTTAACAAGTCCAGACACCGCTACGTATATGAAGGGTTCATTCTTAAGCCAGCAGGTTGCAGTGGTTATGATGATGATTATGACGACGAGACGACGACGAGACGACGACGACGACGACGACGACGATGATGATGATGATGATGATGATGATGATGATGATGATGATGATGATGACCTCTTATGTTTAGTACAACGATAGAGCGGTCGATAAATGGATTTCATTTGGGACGTGAATAACATTATTGTAATGCATCTTCTCGAAAAATGGAAGATATTCTCGTGGTGAAAAGAGACTTGGGCATCATTGTTACCACAACAATTGGCGCCATATAAATAATTGCTATCGATCTACACGGAAACCATTCTCTCTCTCTCTCTCAGTGTCTCTGTCTCTGTCTCTGTCTCTGTCTCTGTCTCTGTCTCTGTCTCTGTCTCTGTCTCTGTCTCTCTCTCTCTCTCTCTCTCTCTCTCTCTCTCTCTCTCTCTCTCTCTCTCTCTCTCTCTCTCTCTCTCTCTCTCTCTCTCTCTCTCTCTCTCTCTCTCAATTTGCCCTTGGCTCTAGCTTCATTGTGATGAGCTTTGCCGTAAAAGATAATGTAATTTATACAAAGTCATTGACGTGTGTGCATGGGCGTCCGCATACATTTTTCCCGGGGGCAGCAAAACAAGGTTTTGTGACGAAAGAAACAATTAATTTCTGCAATTGCACCCTTTGCACCCCTTCCTGACGCCCATGCGTATAGGCGGGGTGGGTCGGGGGGGGTGTGGGGCGCAACGCACGGCAAAACACCGTGCAATTCCATTGATCCAGACTGCCTAAATCGTCCGAGGTGTTTACATTGGCAACGTTGTCAACGCAAAAGACAGCGCATCCTATGATTTCCTTTTCAACTGAAGGTTCTTACTTAACCCCTTAACTGGAGTTCCCGGATATATCCGTCCATTTTACATTGAGTTACAGTTAAATACACGGTTAAGGGGTTAATTATACTCACCAGCACAAAGGTAACTGGTGAAATCTGTTACAAGCAGCATGATTACGTCATTGTACTTACTCATCTGGCGGAATTCCAATATTTCGTAAGCTTATGAGGAGGTTCTGTCAAAGCGTTTATCACAGCTATGGCATGTCCGCTTAAAATCCGCATATTATGCTTCGAAATATGGCATCCTATGGTCCCATAGCGTCATCTCAAAGCACTTACGAACGAAAGATAGTCTATAATATTATGTAATATGCTTCCCGTGTCCTAAGACACCGATCCTTTCGACTGTTTGCTTCTACAGTGTAACAGCGTATAGCCATATACAATGATGAAATCGTTGAGCAGCACCAGGTGATGGCATATGAACTACCACTTGTTTTACTGTTTGTCTCAATATCGATTTGAAAATTCATGATTCGTCGACAGGTGTCAATGAACAGCAGGACTGAAAAGTCTGACGTCACAACTGTCTTGCTTTTCAATCAGGCTTCAACAGAGTCATGCATTATTAAAAGTAGACTTAGGACCTGTAACATTTCATACTATCGGCTTGGCTTTATAATCGTAGTAATGTTATAATCGAGCACATTGCATATATGGCCAACACAGCTTATGGGTATCTAATGGGCCCACCAATGGGCTTGTAAAGAAGGCCTAGGCAGACGGTGTCTAGGGTATTTGGCGTCCAATGGCAGGGTCGGAAAATTACATTTAATAGCAGGCTAACAAAATTTTTACATTAACAATGGGTTCTTAACGATACAAGATTAAAACTAAAGATCCACATAAAATTCCCACTTTTCTTGCTTTTACTGATGCTAATTGGTCTATAATAATGTGCCCCTCAAAGTCAGTTTTCTCAGTTTCTTCTCTTTCAACTCCGAGCAAGACCACAGATTTTGCTGACGTCCCCTTCAAAAGTGGCGCCCAGGGCATCTGCCCCCACTTGCCCTACCATAGGAACGCCACCGAAACGTTTCCACAAGGAAATATCGTTATTAGAACTACATTATGCACTTTTCTTGCTTTTACTGATGCGAATTGGTCTCTATCTATATGACAATGTGCCCCTCGAAGCCAGTTTTCTCTTTCTACTCCGAACAGCGAGCAAGATCAGAGTTTTTTGGGGCGCCCCATTCAAATGACGCCCTACCTGCCCTCTCCTGGGTGCGCCACTGGACCTAGTGTCCTATATATTCATCCGACTTCTAAGAACACCACATACATTTACCGACTTCTGTTTAGGGGAACTATTGGGCTAAATAAATACGACCCATGATCAGGTTAAGATAAGCAGCTTGTCTTCAGCAGCGCTCCAGTGTAGCACTTCAACTTTTTTGAGTGGGACTTAAGACGCACTTGTATTGGGAAGAGGGGAGAGGGGGGTCACAATTCTTAATCAGATTTGTTCAAGTACAGACCACGTCCCAGCGACACATGGAAATCTGCTTATTTAACCCAAAATAAACTAACGGTTTTGTATCACTTATGAGTATTTACTGTACAAACTACAGAGCAGAAACCACGCTCTGTTAGTCTGACATAGCCCCAGGGCTACGTTAGCACTGCACTGCTGACTGAGAAAGAAAAGGAGGCTATGATAGCCCAGAACCCGAATGCTAATTAAATCACACTGTTTGGCTTCAGTGACTAACCGTGTGCCAGCCTTTATGTTATTCATAATAAATCAATACTGTTAATATGAGAAATCTACTTTACATTTCATCACACGTACCGGTCACACAATAATCCGTGTCTGACAAACTGACTTAATCATTCTGCCTTCTGTGAAGAAGAAGAAAGTTAAGACGGATTAGGCCTAACAAGAGACCGGGGGCAGACCTGCCGCCTACGTGGCGTCAATATTAATGGGGTAGGCGATTTTCATGGGCGTAGCGACGGGGGTATATCTATATATACAGTATATATACCCTCCAAAAATCAGACTACCTTAAACATTTTAATGCGTTTTAAAGATTTCCAAAGTTTTAAAGATTTATACCCCCAAATCACGCAGTATACCCCCAATCAAATTCCTGGCTACGCCCCTGGCGATTTTTAGTCTGTGTATAAAAATGTTGATGCTATATCATATAGTACTTTAGTTCATTTTAAATGCAATTACACTAGTAGGCCTACCCATCATTGTCTTCTCATCCAATTCATTCCATCTGTCAACCACTCCAACACTGAAAAAGTGCTGTTTGTATCTCCCAAGCCCTTTTCTTAATAAACAGTTTCATGTTATGTCCTGGAGTTCCATCATCATAATCAATCGATCATACTGTTTTGGGTCTTTTGACGCAGACAGTCTTTCCATCGACATTAGCAACGCGGCTGCTTATGCCCTATAGGCAGGCTGTTATTCTTCTATAATTGCGCTAAGCACCATGGACGCTGTCGCGTGAGAACCTGTCGTTAAATGCGACTGAAGGTCTTGCTTTGACGGTCAATCCAACTGCGATGTCATAAAACGTCGGTCACAAATCGCCGCCTGATTTGCGACGCAAGGCGACTTAACTGTCCGCCGCTGAAAAGGTCATCTGTGGTGGTTACCATGGTCACGGTCATCCAAACCTTCGCACTGCCTGTCACTTGGAGAGCCAAACAGTTTGAAATGGGCTACAAGAGCGACCAGGAGAATAAGAAATGAAGACATCAGGAAAAGGACTGGCGATGCAAGAGACAGCAATGGATAAAATCAGAAGAAGAAGAAGAAGAAGAAGAAGAAGAAGAAGAAAGAAGAAGAGAAGAAGAAGAAGAAGAGGAGGAGGAGGAAGAAGAAGAAGAAGAAGAAGAAGAAGAAGGAGGAGGAGAAGAAGAAGACTTAGATGGTATGGACATGTAAATAGAGTGAAAGACAACAGACTCCCATATAAAGCACTCAACCAGGGATATTTTTACACCCCCCCCCCTAATACCGCCCAACACTCCCCATTTGAGACCGACACCCCCCCCAACACGCACCCCAAATCTGAGCCTGTGATGACCTTTTTTTGCTTGTCAGGCTTTTTCGGCAAGGATGGACCCCAAAATATACCGACACCCCCAAACCTCAAATTTATAATCCTAGAAATAACCCTGCACTCAACACATATAAAGAAGGCAATAGGTTGAATAGGCCTAGAGGAAGTGGAAGGCCCAGGATAAAGTGGATGGATAACGTCAAAGAAGACTTTGCCAGATACCAGTTGTCAGTAATCGATGGAAAGAGATTAACAACGGAAAAGGATTAAATGGAGAAGTTTCTTGTCTAGCTATTGCCGCTAATGAGCTGACAGAAGGCAAGTATGATGATGATGATGATGATGACAACGACGACGACGACGATGATGATGATGATGATGATGATGATGATGATGATTTTGATGATGATGACAAGAGCGACCAGTGTGTCATTTTTAGATTTGTCGTGAGACAGATAAACAGGCACACGGAATAGGCCTATAAGAAGAGGGAGAGAGAGACAGAGAGACAAACTAATAGACAGACAGAGGCAGCAGCTAGTGCATTGTTAGGCACACTATGGCATTGATCGGCTTAAAGCTTTGTAGGCCTATGAGGGCTTGCGTTGTTTTGAATGAACGCTTTTAAGAGATTTTTTTTGAAAGTGATCTTAAACAGCTTCGAGCAACAGTAGGCTATATTGCTAAAAACATCGTTCCTGGCTTGAAACCGTCGCGTGAACTTAACAGGGGCTCTCGTATCTTTGAAGGAAACCGACTACACGCCCAGAAAAACATCACAGCAGCGTGAAAGTGACTACAGACCACACTGGGGTTGGGGCTTGGGGCTTGAGGCCTGGGGTTTGAGGCATGGGCCCCTGGGGCTGGGTCTATATAGAAAAAATCAACGTTTGTGCTGCACGAAGCGATTGCTTGCTTTTCACCGGCCCATGTTTAGTTTCGTTGTTGTTTTGCTCGTTATTTATACAGAGAAGTTCAGTTTGGATCTGATCCCAATTAGTTTTTTCTTTCGTATTTTGAATGACTCAACCGCAGAGATTATGGTCATGGGTTGAGTTAACCCATGGATTGGGTCGGGTAAGACTTTACCATATTTATGGTGGGTTGGGTTGGGTCAGAAAATAAGTCATGGTTTAAGAAATTGCAATGTAGGCCTACTACGGTGGGCTGGGTCAAGTAACCCTATTTCCGGCATGGGTTGGGTTTGGTGGGGTTGGAGATTTGACGGGTTGAGTAGGGACATCTCTAATCTACCGCCGCTTTTTTCAAAGAAAATAGGCCTAATGATTTTTAGAGCCCATCTTAGCAAATATCGACAATTATGAACTCAACTGGATCAGAATTTCTACTGCAGCTGCAGTGTCAGTGGCGTCGCCAGGAATTTTGGGTTGTGGGGGGGGGCAAAAGAAGGCTGGCGTGTCAGATTTCTTACCATATCCCACACACACCCTCCACAAAAACTTTCTCACCGGATTTGCGCGAATCTTGTATGTGGTCTAATGGTCTTGGGGCAGGTTGGGGGGAGGGGAGAGGGCAGTTGCCCCCATTTGTCCCCCGTGGCGACGCTAATGGTCTGGCTTCGCACTTTAGATTAACTTTAAATCGGATTGTTCTTCTAGATTCTGTCTCGCCAATCACCCACAGTTGCAGTTAATTGCCTCATCCCCCCGCAATGGCGCTACAACAATGTTTCCCAGTTAGATTAGATCTGACTAGATCAACTACCGAAGCCAAAGCTCACCTGACTGCTGGACATGGCGGGCGATCGGTGTAGGCCTATCGATTGGACGTTTGCCGCTGCCTTTGATGTAGGCGCGATGGAAGTCCGTTTCTATCTAACCGTCTACGTGTCCAGGCGAATATTGAAACCGGAATCTATACACGAAAAGACGTTTGAAGGCGGCGTGTAGCCGCGTGCTCAGGCACCGACTCCCTCTCTCTCTCTCTCTCTCTCTCTCTCTCTCTCTCTCTCTCTCTCTCTCTCTCTCTCTCTCTCTCTCTCTCTCTCTCTCTCTCTCTCTCTCTCTCTCTCTCCTCTCTCCTCTCTCTCTCGACTGCCTTGACTGCGTGACAGCGGCAGTGACACGACTGTCGCTTATCAACGACGGCGCTTGCCTTAAGGGTCTTTTTAAACACATGTAGGGTTGAGTAAAAATAAACCTAAGAATTCCCCCTCGTAACCGCTCTGCAGTCATTTGCAGCTAGAGTCAGGCTGTCAGACTCTCGGCGAATGGAGTTTTGTCGGAGTCTGCTGTCCCCTCTGGGTTCTGGCAACCTGGCGCTTTAAAGCAGTGTTTATTCTAGGCCTGTTTTTGGGGGGGATTCCCCCCAAGTTTTAAAATTCCCCAAAAATTTGTATATGTTTGCTTGGGGTATGGAAATTCCCCCCCAAAGCGTGGAGAGACAAATCTTGTCCCCGCCCCCAAACATTTCAAACTCCCCCCAATGTCAAGGTGGCTAGAAAAAACACTGCTTGAAAGTCTCCTGTTTAACTAAACGCAATTAGTATTCGATTCTCTTTATTTGACAGAACTCCATGGAAGACTATTAAAATGTCCGGTGCCACTTGTTGGGTTGCCCCCAGCCCCCCACCCCCATTTTTAAACCCTCAATCCGGCCTGTTCGTGTTTTGCAAATTCTGTTCTGTTCTTTAGTCATCCTCGATGCGAGTTTGGGCTACACGATGTCTATCACATCTCTCCATGTCTGTCGTTCTTCTGTTTTCCGAATCATGTTTTGAAAAAGAGAGTCCAGTCCAATGTTCCCTCTAAATTTTGTTGAGTGTGCGCGGAAAAGTATAGTGCCTGAGCGGCACACTTTCATGCCTGAGCACCTGAATTTTTCACAGATGTCACCCATTATTATTATTATTATTATTATTATTATTATTATTATTATTATTATTATTATTATTTATTATTATTATTATTATTATTATTATTATTATTATTATTTTATTATTATTATTATTATTTTAGGACACGGAGGGCATTTGAACGCGGTGGACATTCACAGTGGTTTTCATACAGTGGCGTCGCCAGAAATTTTTGGTTGGGGGCAAAAGGGGCTAGCGTGTCAGATTCCTTACCCACTCCTCTCCCCTCCACAGAAAACTATTTCACCAGATTTGCGCGAATCTGGTAGGTATTCTGGGGCAGGTTGGGGGCTGTTACCCCCATTTGCCCCCCCCCCCGTGGCGACGCTAATGTTACTAGGGCCTCTTCACTCGCCTGTCAACAGTGATAGCCATTCAGACATCTGCCAATACCAATCTCTGTAGTTTTAAAATGTACAACTTAAGCAATAGAAAATACCACAGGCAAAAGTCTGAATGCCAATCACTTTTGATATACAAGAGATAGTAGCCTAATTTTTGGAAAAAACTTGATTACTAGGCAGTGGCGTTGCCATGAATTTTGGTTGAGGCGGGGGGGTGGCAAAAGGGGTTAGCGTGTCAGATTCCTTACCCCCTCACCCAGCCCCCCTCCACAGAAAACTTTCTCACCGGATTTGCGCAAATCTGGTACGTGGTCTGGGGCATGTTGGGAGGGGGCAGTTGCCCCCCAGTGGCGACGCTGCTTGAATTATTTCTTTTTCTAGATACTTCTGCAGACTGTGTTCGAGCGCCTCAGAATAAGCAGCTACTGTTGTGCTGTTCCCAAGGCGCTATAGAAATCCACGAGATTTTACTTTACTTTACTTCGGGCATCTAGGCCTATATTCTTTCCCCCGCCCTCAACCAGAGCCCAACCTCGCGTAGAGAATAATAACTCAATAAGGCCGGCCATCTAACTAAGCCTGTTCTGAGGCCGATACTTGTCGGTTATCATTACCATTGGCGTAGCTACGGGAGGGCCGGGCCCCCCGCTATTCTGGATGGGATCAGCCGTGGAATTTGCGCAAAACCGTAGAGAAATTTTTCGGTGCTGGGGGAGAGAGAGTTAGAATGACTAGAACAGAATCCATGTAGGCCCTATACCAAGAACTACATCACATGTACCAAAAACTACAGTACAAGTACCAAGAACTACATCACATGTACCAAGAACTACAGTACAAGTACCAATTAAGAACTACATTACATGTACCAAGAACTACATTACATGTACCAAGAACTACATTACATGTACCAAGAACTACATTACATGTACCAAGAACTACATTACATGTACCAAGAACTACAGTAAAGTACATTAACATGTACCAAGAACTACATTCCCTACAACCACTTTAAACCTTGTTATATTATATTATATTAAGAACTACATTACATGTTCCAAGAACTAAATTACATGTACCAAGAACTACATTAGACCTACAACGTTTTGTTTGTAGTCTTTTCACTCGAAAATGTCGATGCCTCCCCCATTTGGGAACCCTATTTGGGAACCCTGGCTACGCCAACGACGATCGCATTCTAGCGCTACAAAACAAAATATAAACACCGAGAAAGACGTTGCATCTATTTTACTACTAAGCGCCGATCGACCGGTGAATTCAGTGCCACAATAGAAGCAATGCGCACGAGACGAGGACCACCTGCACGCCAGATGCTCATCAAGACAGCTCTCAGTCTAATCAGATACGTTCTTCATTACGTGTCATTCCTACACTGATTGACAACCAAGAGTCACTCGTAGGACAAATGACAGAACCCTCAAATTAATACTCATTTCAGCAACATTACGGAGATGACAATGCTAAAAAAACTCTACGAATGAAACCGAACAAAAGCTCCTACATTTTTAATTAAATCTCTTCAGAATTTTTGTGAACACCTAAATTTCTTTCAGCCCACTAATCATCCATCGGCATTTTGGATTTCGCTAAACACTAAATCATCTCAAACAATTCCATTGTCATAATTATTGAACGGTTCATAGAGCATGTTCATCAAAGTCCTTGAACAGCTGGTCGTCCAATAATTTGAAATATAAATCGTAAACTGGTAATAAATAACAAGAACTGGTTCACAAGATAGAAATATCATTGCACTAGCGTTCTGTTTTGATGACTTACTTACTTACTGATTGAAAACATTTAGACAAAAAAATGTATCGACCAGTGTTGAATGATGTTTTTCAGGAAGCAGAATAACACTAACTAATAAGTGATTGTGTGTTATTTGAAAATAATATAACAGCTTTTCAAAGCACGAAAATTTCACGAAGAAGAACGGTGACCAAACAACCAGACAGGTACGACGGGCACAGGTAACTGCCAGTCGAGCGTCTCAAAACAGCCCCCCGCTACTCCGAGTGCAGGTGGGCGTTGCACGGCTTCGCCTTGTACGCCGGCCATCGGCAGATGGGACAGTGGTGGTTGTCCCTGTTCAGCCATCCCATGATGCAGTGCTGGTGGAAAGCGTGGCCGCACGGCAGGCCGCACAGCACCGCCTCGTGCTTATAACTCTCAAGGCAAATGGAACAGTCCACCGTGGCGATGATGCCGGGCGGCATCTGATGGTGTGGGTCGCTGCCCTGCGCTGCCGCCGCCGCAGTGTCGTCCGGACCGTGGCCGCTCCCCGCGGCGGCGGCCGGCGCCTTCGTCCTGGAAGAGGTCCTCGACTGGTCCCGGTGCGGACTCCGATGGCCCGGGTCCTGGTGGCCGCACAAGCACTTGTAGTCGCCGTCCATGAGGTACTTGGCGCATGCCGACTCCGACTCCGCCCGCTCCTCTTCCAGTTCCTGCGCCGACTTTGCGCCGCCAGCGCCGCCGCCGGCGTTGTTGTTCTGCAGCACGCGGCACTTCTCGCATATGAACATCAACGGCTTCGGCCCGAACTCCCGCTGCCCGTTTGCGCCGCCGCCCCGCCGCCGGAACCTCCGAACCGGAAGCGGCCGACTCGTCGCAGTCCGACTCCGCCCTCAGGCTCAGGCACTCCGAGTCGCTTCCGATGTCCGAATCCATGCACGGACCCTGGTGCTTCCAGACGGGCAATTCGTGGATGTACTGGTTCGAAATGATCGGCCTCAGCCACAGGTTCGGAACGGCGAGACGCTCGATGAGCAGCTCCATCCCGAGCTCCATGCTGTACGTGTGCGGATTGGTCGGACGCGCCAGGCTGGCCATCGGCTGGAAGAGGTTGCTGAAGTACGACTCCCACTGGAGGCTCCAGAATCCGGACGCTGTCTCGGGCGAAGGCAGCTGCTCCGGTCCTTGATAAAGATAATGAACGAGCGCCACGCCGCACGAGAACGCAAGGAATGTCGCCACGAGGAACATCCATCCGACGGACGAGTACCACAGCCAGTCGGATCGGATGCACCCGGCGAAATTCGTCATCCCGACGACTCGCAGGGCGGTCAGAAGATGGTCGAAGAGTGCGTCCATGTACGGCAACTGGAAAAGCCCGAGCACCGGCAGCCACAGCAGGATCAGGAGAAAGTTCCACTTGACGACGTCCCACAGCACACGGCCGAGTCTCTTGAAGAGGTTACCGCGGGCCACGAAGAACTCAAGCCAGCAGGCCATGTTGATGACGATAAGGCTAAGGAGAAAGATGTCGTTGACCTCGGGATGGAGGGTTCGCAGGAACAACCCCATCGACTGGTAGTTCAGGTACTCGCCGTCGCCCTTCCCGAACGTCTTGTTCGTCTCCGGGGTGAGCACCATGTACGCCGGGACGTCGTCGGTAAGATTCAGGTGCGAGGAAATCAACCGGCCCTTCCTCGTGTTTACGTCGACGATCCCGAACTTGACGCGACCCGTAAATTTCACGCTCAGCACCGAGTAGAACATCGGCGGTATCGTCATCCGGGAGAAGAGCAGGACGCGGATCTTCTCCGAACCGGATTTCTTCTTGAAGCGGAACCACCGCTCCGACAGCTCCGTGAGACTGTGCGCCTGGCTGATCCGGGACGCGAGGTTCCTGTTGACCCAGTCAAAGACGGCCTGGTGCTGCGACGACTGCGCGTAGCTCTTGAGGGCCACTTCGTCCTTGGCCCGGTAGCCCTGAGGCAGCGCGAGAATAAGCTGCGAGCGATACCATTTCTTCCTCTCACAGAGACTGCAACGAAATAGCATTCAATTGCATGCCAATTTTTAAAAATTTAATTTAATCTGATTAATTTAAAAGAAACCCCCCAACACTGATGTCATTCTAATAAATTCTCTAAAGGAAATCCTACAGTCCATTACCACTACATAATGTTAAAAAAGATAAAAGTAAGTAAAAAAAATCAGCTGCCTATTTTTAGGTACATAATGTAAATTTTAATTAGTAATAGCAAGTGTCCATCAGGTAAGGTCATTTTATCCAGAGGGTCATCACGGATGGGACGTTATAGCCATTAAAGAAATTATTTTTGAAAAGGAATGCTATCAATTTGGATTGAAAAACTTAAAATATCACAAAATATAGAAAAATATTGTCTAATATCATAGCAGCTGTTGATGCATGAACTCTCTGAACTCATCCGGTCACTCTGCTTGCTAAAATGACCCATGTGGAGAATTCAAATGTCACATTAGGCATGGGATGGTATATTTTGAAATTGTGCAACCGCTAGAAAGACAACAAGATTTATACCAACAAACAATATTATATCACCCACCCTACACCACAGTGAGGAGTTGTCAAATTGGCAACATAAAGCATGGTTGGTTTCAGAAATCACAACTTGAAAATCCCGGGTAAATATCGTTTGGGATAAAAGTTGTCATTGCAATTATGATGATGAAAATCCCTGACTCACAACTCATAAGATGACCATCAATCAATCAATCAACCCAATCAATTGATTATCAATCAATTAAGCATAATTCAAAAACACCTGTAAGAAATCATAGCAGTCAAAGACCAATATCATTGCCTCCTGAACACCACACACACTGCGATAAGTTGAGCATAACTTATACAGAGTGTTGCAAAAAACACCCAGACTAGTCACATTTAGGTTTGCATTTAATATAGTCCGTTTTTTTTGCACCACCCTGTACTAATCAGGGCACATGGATGCAAGATTCCAACCTAGTTTTTGGGGCAGCGTCACAAGAGTGCAAGAATTCAACACTCACTACTTGTCCAGGGTGCAGTCGAATATCCCAGTGCGGACGCCAAACCTTGACACCTTTTTGACGAACATCTTCCAGCTGTTGTGCTGCATGAACAGACTATGGTGATCGCAGACAACCTGAACCACCCAGACGCTGTCCTTCGTGTCTTCCACCTCCTCGTAGAAGTGCGTTCCACAGGTGAAATTCGTGGAGACAACCTCCGTGGACTCGTCCGCCAGCGCCATAACGGCCACTTCCAGCTCTCCGTCGGTTACACCACCTTCGAACAATTTTAAATACTTATTAGTCTGGTAAAACATTTCAAATTACCCACTTACAACATTTTCAATATCTCTAATAAATAGCTGTTTTCAGCACAGAGAGGAATTTATTTACTATAATAATAACAATAATAATAATAATAATAATAATAATAATAATAATAATAATAATAATAATAATAATAAGGTTAAAAGTGGTTCAGTATGGTCTGCCCTGTGTGAGAACCACTATGTTTCATCCATCCATTCATTCCCATTATGGTCTTGCTGTGTAATTTTGTTCTTTGCCCTCTTGTCCTCTAGTTTTTCTTGTCTTTATATCTACAAGTACAAAACTCGGTAGTACAAAAAATGCCTTGTTCAGTTACTCTATAACTGCAGTAATAATATATAATACAAAATAATAATGATATTGATATTGCTTATTATTATTATTATTATTATACTATTTCATTACTATTCATAACATTCAGCATATCACGGATACCTGAAGTGGTCACAAGTTCTGTAAGCTCTTTCTGCTCAACGACCCCGGTGTACCCAACACCGCGCTGGTCGAGTATCGCCTTCAACTTGCGCACACTCAACGAAACAGGGTCGAGCAGGCGGCTCGATAGGTATCCACCTTCGTAGTATGCAACTGCCTCCAGGATTCGAGACAGTATGAAGAGAACCGAAAGGTAGAGCGTCAAAAGAAGTACCTTCCACCACATCATGAATTCAGGACAGGTCCAGATACGATGGGGGAATACGGTCGCATTGAAGTCTCATCCATTCTGCAAATTATGGACAAAGAGAGTTCTCAGATAACTGCAAAAACCAACCACAATGCTTCATTATAAGCCAACGTTTCCAAAAACCACATATTTCGAATGCTGTTTGCATTAACTCATTGCATTAACCCCTTAACCGTGTATTTAACTGTAACTCAATGTAAAATGGACGGATATATCCGGGATCCCCAGTTAAGGGGTTAACAGAAGCTGGTCCTGCTTTACCACGATTTCACAAGCATCTGCAGCATTGATTGATTGACTGATTGATTGACTTTTTGATTGATCTGGGTCATTCAAGTTGTCTGTGACCACCACAGCCTGTTCACGCAGAACAACTTGACAATGTCGGTCAAGTGTTTGATGTTCAGAGCTTGCACCAAAATATTCAGCCGCTGTACTTTTGGATAAGTTGTAAGATCTGTATTGCAACTGCATTGGATATCGTATTGAATCCAGTTTTCTGTCGATATTAACTCATTAGTATTTGCCTGGGGATGCTAGACAGACAAAGCGTGATCAATATGTCCAAGGTCATGATGCAATAAGCTAAGATAACGTCTTTAGAATGGTTTACAGGGCATTAACCTGTGTGAAAACCACTATAGCTTCTCTTCACATTTAATATTAATGATTTTGTCCTCCTCAGTAACTTCTTAATCGATTTGTTGTTTCAATTTTTACTAACCTCTCATCCAAACGGTTCCATATGTCAGCAACCCTTGCACTCTATTCTTTAAGGATTTGCATTTAGATGTTGTGCCACTGTCGTGTTAACTTGCAAAGAATCGCTCATACGGCACATCTATTTTCTCAATAATTATTTCACATAATCTATCTTAACCCTAAACTTCTATAGCGCCATTTCAAAGTGCATAGAAGCACGCCAAATCACAGTCGCACAAGATCCAGGTCAAATGCAGGATATCAGGCCAGAATCCAGAATATCAGGTCGCATATATACATGATATTAGATTTATAATAAACCTCTTCCTCTTCTCGCACATCTCCTTTCCAACGTTGTCTTTAGCTGGATTCCGATCCTAAAACCGGTGGTCTCTACGATATTATTATACTTTTCTACACCATTGTTTCCAAGTGCTATATAAAAGTCGATGCTTTGTACTGAATAAGACCCCCACCGCCCCCGCCGACCATAGTGGTACATAAACAAAGCGATCTAAACGACGATCGGCCGTGTTCCAGGGCCGAGATCCGTCCCCGGAGGCGGTCGAAGGGACGCCGACCGTACCATCGCTTCGTGCCGTGCGTTTCCTGCATCCGACCGTCGCAGTCTACAGACGGATTTCTAGAAACAGCTGTCGCTGGAGACGACCGCCATTACAAGATGTCCGACGACGACGAGGCATTTAACTGCTCAGATATCGATGACGTCACCTCAGACACGTACCCAGACGCGCTGGTTCCACGCTCTACGCGTTCCCATAGTCAAGCATCATTATTAGTATTTATTATTGTTATTATTAATATTTATTATTATTATTTGCAGTTGCAGCAGCAGCAGAAAACCACCCTGATGGTAGTTAATAGGGAATCAGGGATGTTGGGCGCTGTAGAAGTTTAAGTTTAGTAGTAGCATTAGTAGTCAGCGCTTAAGAATAGGCAGCTATTATCAATCAATCAATTTTTATATCTAAAGATTATACAGAGTAAACATACAAAATTAAATCATTTCTTATTATGTAACAAAAAGAACATCATAAAAACAATATATAATTCAAAATATATATAAAACCCGTAAGACGGTTCATTTGAGAAATGGGTTGTACTAAAGGGTATAAAACCGTTGTAAGACAACTTCTAATCAACCATTTTTGTTTTAATGATTTATAAGTGACAGTACTAATTATTATATAGAATTCCAAAAATTGAAGGTAAGAGTGTCTTGAGTTGTATTTATCTAAGGTATTACGCTACAACTTCAGAAAGCGCTTTACAAATTCACGAGATTTTACTTACTTACTTTAGTAGTAGTAGTAGTAGTAGTAGTAGTAGTAGTAGTAGTAGTAGTAGGCCCTAATAGTGGACACTTATGATTCAGCAAGCAATTTTCTCCAACACCTCAAGATTACCGGTAGTACAGTCCGACTGAAAGAAATAGCTTTTAAGACATGAGTTACAACAGATGGCTTAATTTGTTTACTGACTAGCATTCAATTTGCTGAGGAGACCCTATTGGAGATTAAACATTGTTTTGGCCGTCCAATTACCATTGGTAATAAAGAAAAATTTAGTATGGGAGCAGCACCCCTATCCTACTCCTTTGATAACTCAAAAGTTTTTTATATTATGTTATAGTCATATTTTTCAATATACCATAAGTTTCTAATAATGGTAAGGGACAATGTTTAAATTCGTCACTTAAACTGATAGTTTGTGGTTAGCAGTTTTCTTGCTGTACTTTTTCTGCCATAGAAATGTCTCCCTGCATATGGAAAAAATTAATTTGGATATGTCTCATTTTCAAAGCCGTTTAACCAGGCATATCACAAAAGTGTTATATAACAATCAAATGTTTAATCTCAAATATATCTTTAGAGATCTGACCTGAAAATTTTACAGAAGAAAAAATGTTTCTGAACAATCTCTGACATTCTCCCCTATGCTACCAAATACTGTATCATAGCAATGCACACAAATATTGGAACATTCATTTTAGTTTTCAAATTCAGAAACATTTTTAGAAAATAAACATTGCAAATCTGCATATTTAAAATGGGACAAAACTATAACACGAATTTACATAGAGCAAAAATTTTCTAGATTCCACAGACACACCGTACTTCATTCATGAAAAAAATTATGACATAATTTCTCAAATGTCACATTTTTAACTTAGGCAAACATGCTCCAAGTGAAGTCAATCAGCAATCAGTGAACATGACTGAGACATTAATAAACAATCTGATGCTACACAAAATGAAATCTGAATGCAAGAAATATATGTAACTGAAATTAGAACAAGTAAAATAAAAAAACAAAATGTAATAATAGAAGCAGATGTGTTGTAAGCAGCATCGAGTGCTCACGATAATACAGATCCAATACAAAAGGAGGCAACTTACAAGTGATAAGCAATAAATCAAGATACTGCTGTAATTATGATTACAACAATGTAACCAAGTCAGAGTATAAAACTTTAACATGCTAAACTGCTGAACTTAGAGAAACCGGCACAATGCATACAAATTATTGCATGAATCAGCAATGCATCCTAACAATAAGCAATGAATCAAGTGTGTAAAGTTGCATTGCAACAAATGCAAACTACACTTTGGCAATTGGCTAAGCGTTTTAATCACTGCCCTGAGGCTTATGTAAAGTTACATAGATTTTCTACTAACCACAAATACATTTAAAAATTTTGTTGAACACAATCAGGTATATCTGCTTAGGTACCTAACGGGGAATACGGATCAACGGCCGGACCTTCATAGGCCTTTGAATCAGACCAGTAATCGTCTGGTAATGGTATCTTAATCAGGTACACAAGGTCCGATTCAGGAGACGGAGAAGGTCCCTCTTCACCGTTGGCCGGTCTCAACGCCTCCGCCCTGTAGTAGCTGCAGCCGCGAGGGCCGGGCGGGTCGTCGTAGGGCGGGGACAGAATATCGAGAAAAGCAGCGGGGCCGTCGGTGGCCCGGATTTCGTGGAAGTTTCCCTCGTCGGCGCTGAGCGACACGACATCGGAACTGGTATCAACGGTCAGCCCTCGATTGAACTCCCGGGCAACGACGACGACGTCATCGTCCTCCTCGCCCAGTTCTTCTTCCCGGACCCTGACCAACTGGTCGCGAACGGTTCCGTCGTCGTCGACCCGGCTGAAGCTGCGCACGTCGATGCTGCCGTAGATGACCTTAACGAGCCCGTCCATGCCCGGGTGGTCGTGCAGCGGAAGCCGTGTGCGATTGCGCAATATAAATACGCCCATGCTGTAGGTGGGGTCGGACCAAACGCTGATGTAGGTGACCGGGGCGGTATCGTCGTTAGGGACGTACTCCGATCGGTCGGAGAACAGAGACTCGTCGATGACCAGGTCGGCCGGGACGACCTGCTTCATCAGCGCCTTCAGGTTGATCAGGTTCTGCTGTTTAACAGCAAAAGAGTTTCCTTTCGCAAACGTCTTCAGAGCCTGAACTGCGATCCTCTGTATGAGCGCCGCCATCTTGGTTCGCGCCGGTGCCGCTGTAGATTTGAGAAATTCAAATTCTTATTAGCACGAATAATTCTGGTGGTCAAACCGGAAGAACGACTGCTCAAGCCACCTAACGAATGATACGAAAAGTCGAAAACATTTCTCCGACAGATACCACTGTCCAATTAGTAATTATTTTCTCCTATCATTATTAAAGGACTTCTATAACGTCGGTTTAGCAATGCACTTGGCATCAGTCGATGGTTGGTCAAGACTCAAGAGGTCAGGCTGGGCATAATGATAGTGGTGCCATAGAAGTTTATTCATTGTTTGATTGATTGGTTCCTACATTGGCGCCTCGTCTATCGATCTCTTATAAAACGTTAAGGAACCAATAATTGTCTCGGTTCCATTTTGCAGAAAGAAATTTTGAATGAGGACATTGGCGCTAAAGAAACTCTGTCTGTCATCGATCACCAAGTTGACATTCTTTTCCATACTTTTTCTAATCATAAGTTGATGGAATAAACAGTCCGGACGTGGTACAGAACAAGAACTTTACACAATGGCGGCTCCAGGATTTGGCAAGTGGGGGGACCGTTGGGGTGGCAACTTCTATGCACGGGGGCCAACCATTTGTTGATAAGTATTTAGTAGTAAGTATAGGGTCCAAACAAACCCTGACAGACAGATAGACAGGCAGACAGACAGACAGACAGACAGACATCATCTGACTCTGAAGATATATAAGCCTATCTGATGCAATAAGGTAATAAGGATTCGTTTGCCAATCTGATGGAAACTTTCGATGACTCCGGCGACGTTAATAGCTAATTATATTTACGATATGAAGTGGTGGTCGTCGTCATCATCGTCGTCATCATCATCATCATCATCATCATCATCATCATCATCATCATCATCATCATCATCATCATCATCATCATCTTAGTCGGTGTCGTTGCCGTCATCATCATCGTATCTTTATTAATTTTGTTGTCTGGATCTTATCTGCAAGAAAAAGTTTTCCGTTGGCTATTTTTGTTAGAACTTAAGCCTATAGATTACCACTCTTACAACTGCAAAATGTACAGGGTGGTGCAAGAAAAACAGGACTATACTAGATGCAAACCTAAATGTGACTAGTCGGGTTTTTTGCGCCGCCCTGTAGTTGTTGTGTGAAGAAACTGTTGGCAGAATTTCGTGTATTCGAGCTGTTCAAATATACTTTTGGAAAGCGTCGGAGTCCAATTAACCCCTTAACTGGGGACCCCGGATATATCCGTTCATTTTACATTGAGTTACAGTTAAATACCCAGTTAAGGGGTTAAATCGCGATTAGACTGAGAGAAAGCACCTCGTTCTCTCGACACAACAGGGTTATTTCTATTGGGTTATAAATTGTGGGTGGAGGGGAGTGGCCGTAAATTCTGGGAGTCCCCTGCCCAAAAAGTCTGACAAGCAACTAAAGGGTCATCGCATAGTTGAGATTGGGGGAGGGGGTTGGCGGGGTGTCGGTCTCAAATTAGAGGGTGTTGGAGGCGTTAGGGGGGCGTAAAAATATTCCTGCAAAACGTTTTATTTTATTTCACAAAGAACGCAACACTATGGAAACATTGAGCATCGGGAATCAAATGAAAACCAATGGCGCCCACATAAATTTTCCCGAAGGGGGAAGAAGGGGGGAATGGTGACGGTTAATATATAGTTTTCAGGATATTCAATTCGACGGTTCTTCGAATAATCCGACAGTCGAAAACCGCGTCTTAGAGAGTTAATTCGGTCTCGTTATTTAATAAAAAGGCGCTTTTTCTGATTGTTATTCTAATCTGAGCAAACCGCTGAATAAACTGCCAATTAGACGCAGGGGCGTAGCGAGGTGGGGCGGGGGGGTATATCGGTATTTATGCTCCCACAAAAATCAGAACACCTTAAAATTTTCAATATGTTTTTTAAGATTTTCAAAGTGTTTACAGATTTATACCCCAAATCACATTTACCCCCAATCAAATTCATGGCTACACCCCTGATTAGACGGGTCCTTATTGCCAAACGGTTCATCAGGCCTCAGTCACGCAACGGGGCTAATGCGCGGGACTAGTAGCTATGGGGCCGGGGCCTATAGGGCTTGGGTGGGGTGGAGGGTGGGGCTAGGGCTCGTGTCCCAGACGCATCGTTTCCGTCGGATATTCGACCACCGCGTGCAGTTGTCTCGTGCTCGCCACTCCGTTCGCACCGAGTACAGGAACAAGCGAGTCCCTCAGAAGATCCAGTAGCACCGGAGGGGGAGGAGGAGGAGGAGGCTGAGGAGGCATGACGTCGTACTTGCTTTCTTCGAGGCAAAGCGACGGGTGGGGAGGGGGGCAGCAGGGGCATCGTCACGTGACTCGTCGCCGCTCTGACGTCAGCGTCGGCGAGCGGCGATGACGTAGGCGGCGCACCGTCGTCTTGGCAACGAAACGAGGGGGTTGCGTGGGGGCGGTCGGCGTTTGCCGGATCAGTGGCCGGTGGGATGCCTTCGAAGGGGGGCTCCGGTCTCGATAGGAGGGTGGAGAAGACGGTGGTGGCGTCGAGGTCGGAGGGACTGGAAGAGAAGGGGTGACGGTGGGGGGTGGGGGTGGTGGTGGTGGTGGTGGATGTGGTAGGGGCAGAGGCCGTGGTGTGGAGGGGAGGAGTGTTGTCTGTGATCCAGGTAGACGCTGCTACCTGCGTCGTCGAATTCCACTCGCTGGAAAAGGGGATCCGCCGTTTGACTCCGACCAGTTCTCTTCCATCTTTGTCTGTATTTATATAGCGCAAAAAGACAACGATGACGACACGGACACAGCATAGGCTCAATGTACAGTAGAACTTCGTTATAACGTATGCTCGGCTATAACGTGCGCCATCGGTTGATGCCCTAGGCATTATGATAGTGGCGCTATAGAAGTTGATTGATTGATTGATTGATCAATGGATTGATCAATGGATTGATTGATTGATATAACGTGCCGCAATGTACGGTCCCGTGTGAAGCGCTACAATATTGGATGATATTGGATATAACATATAACGTATATATTACCAAAGGATGCTAAAGATAATGGCTCAATATCGTGCTTAAAATCCATCTCTAACAGAACGAAATAAGTTTCAAAAGTGCTGTTGAAATTGCACAAATCCTATGCATTATTAGCATTATGGAATAACGAGGGTTGTCATGGAGGAACCGTTTTAAATGCAGACTGTGATGGCCTATGGTTGCAATAGCGATTGATATCAATTGAATGGATCTAAAGATAGTGGCTGAATATGGTAATTAATAACAGGATGAAATAACTAAATGATTTTATTTGCTCAAATACTCTGGCTTATGAAACAATTGTCATGGTGCGCTATAAATACAGAAGACGATCAATCTTTAACAGGACTGATATCGATGTTTCAAAAATGCGTTTGAATTTGTACAAATTTGCCATGCGTTATTAGCATTATGGAATAACGGATGACGTTGTCATGGATGAACCGTTTTTAAATGGAATAAGGTGATGGGCTGATGGCCTAAGTTTGCAATAGTGATCGATATCGATGAAGTACTAAAGATAGTGGCTCCATATGATGCTTTCAATCTTAACAACGTTTTCTGTATTTTGCGGACCCGCTTATTAGCATTATGGAATAACGAGGGTTGTCTGGATGAACCGTTTTAAATGCAGAAGGTGATGGCCTATGGTTGCAATAGCGATTGATATCGATGTACTAACTTTAATTATAACGTTCTGTATTTTGCGGACCCGCTAAGTACGTTATAGCGAAGTTCTACAGTAGCAAGCTATTGTCGCCAACAAAAATCCAAGTAAGCAAGTAAGATCTCGTGAATTTACATAGCGCTTTCGCGATGGTGGTACTCGTAGTAACTGATGAGTTTGAAGTACCATCTATTGATACTTCCACATGTATTAGAAACGGCGCTATAAAAAGCGCATTATTATTATTATTTTAAAAATTAGTATATTCAATTCTTGGAATAGTTTCAAGTGTCCTTAGACGCAAAAAGTCAATCTGTGCAAGTAAGTAAGTAAGCAAAGTAAGTAAAACCTCGTAAATTTATATAGCGCTTTGGGTGTAGTGCAGTATTAGGCTAGCAGGTGTTTGTTCTTATGTGCTTAATCTTTCTTGAAATAGCAAATAGGCAAATGCGGATTGTCGGCCGGGGGCAAAGGCCAGTGTATCCACGAGGCGGCGGATATTTTGTATAGGCCTAATTTGAGGTAATGCAAAACAATTAAGCAAGTTAAACATTTCTAGAAATACGATCTTCAATTGTTCTTCAATCAATGACGTGCATCGGTCGAGGGGTTAGACTCTCAGGCTGATCAATGGTCTAAAGGACTGCCTAATGGACTAAATGGGCCCAAAGAGTTCGTGGCATCTAATACACACACTGCGATTCAGAACAGATGCCACATCGACAATTTTTCTAGCGCCTTCAATTGAATCGAGTCTTTTTGATATTGCAGCTACATAAATTCCACCGTAGGCCTAATGTATCGCCAAGAAATCGCCGAAGAAAAAATCGCCAGCGGCAACACTGATTCAGAATTCGATCAAAGGACACGCACATGAGTTGACACAACAGTAAGGACTCTTCAGAAACATATGTGTGTTTATTGACAGTCTTGGGGCCGGCCAACCCCCACCCCATCCTACCCACCCACCCACCCTACTCCCCGTCACCCCCTCCCTCTCCTCCCCTTCATCATATCCTCCGAGAGGAAGAAGAAGAAGAAGACCAGGATACGCTCGATATATTAAAGTAGTCCGTCGCGCGGAGTAATTGAATGTTGACATTCGGTCGTCGTCGACTGTGTGTGTGTGTGTGTGTGTGTGCGCGCGGAAGGGACTCTTTTCCGGCGCGGAAAACCTAAAGCCAAGTGCACACGGGCGGCGGCGGCGGCGGCGTCGTCAAATCATCGATCGTCTCGAAGAAGGAAGCCCGGGTCACACCCGGCGCCGACGACTAAGAACCGGACGATACATGACGTCACCGGACAAAGACGCAGAACAAGAACAACGACTTCCGGTGTAATTCACGGCGGCGAAGACAACAAATATGGACCAGATGACATATATTTGCTCTTTTCCGTTATATGTATATGGATATATAATAACGGAAAAAGAACAACAGAAGATTATTTATACAGGCTACACACATACAGTATTTACATACATACTTATGTAAATATACAGTATAACGGGAAAGAGCATTGGAAGAAAGATTGTTTATATATCGCCGACGGAAAAATAGCAATCGTGCGCTATAGAAATAGAAATCGTGTGATATTGCGACTGTTTATTGTCTTTGGAAGCGAATGATTCCCTCTGTACGCTTACCTTCGTAGACAGTGCAGAATGGCGAATAGCATTGAGATCCCGAGAAGAAGACCAACCAACACCCCCACCCCGATGACCAACAACAGTCCTAAAACGAAGATGATTATATAATTATAAAGCTAACATCATCGAAAAAAAACTACGGCATAAAAACATAGAGACAGAATAAAAAACATAGATACAGAGAGAGACAAAGACAGAGACAGAGATACAGAGAGATAGACAAAGACAGATTCAAATCTAAGTTCTGGCACATGCATTGACTATAAAGCCGTGTTTTGGGGGAAAAAACTTGGCGCAAATTCTCCCAGAAATGTACGACTTTTGAAGCAAGACGGAAACTGGGGAAGAAAATATTGTAAATATACCCAAGCATTGGCTACAGCCCCTCAAAATTTTGAATCTGTAGACAAACAGGTGGTTTTTTAAAGAAAGCGCTCTAAGAAAGAACGAGTTTCACATATATTTGCCACCACAGCGTTTTGGGAGATCCCATGCATTGTGGATTGTGGACAATGCTAGTGCTACAGTAGGCTATAGATATGCAAAAATTCAGAAGAGTGATGAAACGAATTTAAAACCACATATTCTTGTGTCCCCATCTTTGTTGAGTCAAACCGTACTAGAATTGTCATCATAATCTGTCTCAATTTTTTTCTAGAGCTTTCGAAATGCCACGAAAATTTGAGCAATAGAGAATACGACAGGCGCACTTTTGATATACAAGAGATAGTGGCCTAATTTTTGAAAAAAACTTTATTACTAGGCAGTGGCGACGCCAGGAATTTTTGGTTCGGGGGCAAAAGGGGCTAGCGTGTCAGATTTCTTACCAACCCCCTCACCCCTCCACAGAAAACTTTCTCACCGGAATTGCGCAAATCTGGTAGGTGGTCTAAGGCAGGTTGGGGGGGGGCAGTTGCCCCCATTTGCCCCCCTGTGGCGACGCTAATGTATGTGCGTCAAAAACTTACCGTAATGTATTCCGCCATTTTTAAGTTCCGTATGACCACTTTCAACTGCAGATGCTACAACAACAACAACAACAACAACAACAATAATAATAATAATAATAATAATAATAATAATAATAATGGTGATAATAATAATGGTGATAATAACGGTAATAATCGTTATCATCATCATAATCATCGTCGTTGTCGTCATCATCAACATCAACAATTGCGATCTTTGCCATTTAGACAAATTTATGGGCAATCCTCTCCTTTGGAACGCACTTCCAGATTCAGTGACCATGGCAACCAACTTCGAGTCGTTCTTATCGAACCTTAAAACTCATTTATTTCGTACATCGTAAGAGTTTCTTTTGTAAAACGCTCTTGTCTTTGGCCTTAGCCATGCTATAGTGCTACATAAATTATCAAGTAGAATAGAATAGAATTATATATAGACTCGATTTATTAAAGCCAGATCAATCGAATTATCTAACTTATCTTAACGCACCAGGAGATTATAAGTAAAACAAGTAGGCAAACTCTCTTAGATGAAATTTCCTCATTTGCATCGTCCATGTAACATTTTAAACGCTTAGAAATGGTTATAGCTCAGATTGCATTGATTTTTATTTGCTCTCTGCCTGTCTGCTCTCTCTCCTCTCTCTCTCTCTCTCTCTCTCTCTCTCTCTCTCTCTCTCTCTCTCTCTCTCTCTCTCTCTCTCTCTCTCTTAATTAAGATAGGCATACTTCGTTCATACGTGTATTTTGCTTTGAAACTTGTATTGCGCAAAGCCATATTTTAGCTCATATTCAGAATGAGGGAAGGGGAAGGAGAGGAAGGGGAAGGAGAGGCGTACAGAGACAGGAAGAGAGACAAGAAACAGGGAGTGGGAGAGGAGGGGAGGGCAATTACTGCCGCGCATCGAAACCGGAAATGACGCTATCGCAACGCAGGCAAACACAGAGATCTTAGGAGCGTTTATCTCAAGGGCATAGAGATCATCTGCCGATCCCTCTCCCCTCTCCCCTCTCCTCTTCTCCTCCTCCTCCCTGTCCGCTCGAGACGACGCAGAAATGTCTAACGGTTAATTCTATGGTGCCTGCGAAATTTCTCAGGCATTTGGAAACAAATTCACTACGAATTTGAGCATGGAAATAACGGTCGCCAGGTGGCCGGCGCATAAAATAATAATAGCGATAAGTCATATATACAGTATATATATACGTTTTGGATTAATAATTGTCTATTAGGATTTCCCATCTTTATTTATCTTTTCCAGTATATAATGGCGCTATCTAATCATTAGGTTATCGAAGAACAATATTGTCGATTGATATCTGATATTTTAAATGACCAGCGCGATTTTCCCAATTTCTGGTGTCCATGGCGACGGGGTTCGCCGTAACCATGACGACGCTTATATATAGAAGCGTCTGAGTTTGATGGCTTCGATCGAGAAGCCAAGGATCAGCTTCGATCGCATCTTCGATTGGATGCTCTGGGAAAGGAGCGCCTGGATCTCTCTGTCACTCAGATTCACAGAACGAACGAATGAAACGAAAAGGAATTCGATCGAATTTCAAAAGCACCGCAGGAGAACTCTAATCACTCTGCTTCTCTCTCTCTCTCTCTCTCTCTCTCTTTTTTTTTCTCTGCCTGCCTTTTTCTCTCTCTCCCCCGCTCTCTCTCTCTGTCTCTCTCTCTGTCTGTCTCTCTCTTTGTCTCTCTCCTTCTCTGTCTCTTTCTCTTCTCTGCCTGCCTTTCTCTCCCGCTCTCTCTCCAGCTCTGTCTATGTCTCTCTCTCTCTCTCTCTGCCTGTCTCTCTACCTCTCTATCTTTCTCTTTTTCTCTCAGTCTCATCTTGATGAATGCTTTTGAAAATCTGGAATTTTTGCAGCAATTTATCCTATTTATTTTATACGCGGAAGATTCTATCTTTTCGTCATTATTTACAATAAATTTCAAAGACGTCACAGCAACACAATATTTCTAAGACGGTACGAATCTCGTACTGTACACGGGAGCGAGTGTCATAGGCATGTACAGTATATATGGTCAACGAACACAGACAGGGCGTGATGTATATATGTGTGTATCTGCTATCCACTTTATAATCTTTTCTCTGCGTTTAGCTTTGAAGAGATCGCGTGACGACAGAACGCATTAATTCCTTTGACGGACAGAGAACCTGTATACAGACGAGAAAATCAATGCGAGAATCCATGCACTCATGCAGCCATATACACACACACACAGGAAGAGGCAAATCCATTGGAGACAACGCTTCTGGACAACGTCCAGAGATGCCTCCCTCGAAAAAAAGGAAAAAATGTTGACACAATTCGCAGGGAATCGAATCGAATCGAAATTTTCGACCTCAGTTGAGTGTGTGTGGGGGGTGGGGGGGGAGGGGGTTGAATTTGCAGGTGGAGCAACTGTGGTTGGTCGTTCTATTTTTATGGCGCCCTACCTTTGGTGCAGTTGGACATTTCGCCGACCCATTGGTCGTCGACGCAGGTGAAGATGAAGGTCGGACCATTGGTCAAGCAGCGGACGATGGTCGTGTCGCCGTGACGCCTCATGACGCTGCCTGACACCGGCGTCATGTCAGCGCAACCGAAAACTAAAGACACGCGAAAGAATTCTGACGTCAGGCGATTAGAATTTACTGCAATGTAGGGGGCTCAACCAGAGAGAGAATTCGACAATCAACTCTACAATGCTCTTGTCTTACTAATTCATAAATAAATGTCTCATTAATTCATAAATTCGTAAATTCATAGTCATTGAGTAAATTAATTAATTCGTTCGTTCATATATCGATTGATTGATTAAATTATTGATTGAATGAAAGAATAAATAATTGATTACTTGATAATTAATTAATAAATCAATTCATTCATTCATTCATTCATTCATTCATTCGGTCCCTGAATTCAAACGTCCACGCTTTCGAGTGTGAGTCCTAAGTCCGCAAGTATCTGCGTGTACTGATTACCTTGGTACCTGAGAAGTATGGGCTGTGATGTTGAGGAGGAGGAGGAGGAGGAGGAGGAGGAGGCGGCGGGGGAGTAGCTTCCATCCGCCGTACCTTTGGCGTCGAAGGGTGACGTCTGGGCGAAGTGGACGTGAACGATGCTGCCGTGGGACGTGTAGACCAACTTCTCCCGACTGAGTTCGGCGCATCCGGGCAGCTGAACGGTCAGATTACTCTCTCGAACGACGACGGTCCAGGGGCAGCTGGTCCCCTTCGGCGGTCCCCCCGCCGCGGCTACGCCGGACGACGAGGGGACCCCGGACGCGCCTCCGAGCTGGTGGTCGGGAGGTTCGTCGCCGGACCCGGAGAAGGTGAACAGGGTCAGGTTGACCCTGTGGCCCACCTGAGCCTCGATCATCCACGGGCAGTTGACGAGACCGACGCCCGTCTCGGCCGACGTGACGCTCGCCAGGTAGCCGCGATCGGGGGGCAGGGGCTGGCCACCGAACAATGCACACGCCTGGATGCTCCCCGATTTCACTGAAAATAATATCACAAATGGGGTTTAACTGTAACTCAATGTAAAATGGAAAACCAGTTAAAGAGGAAAGCCAGTTTTCCATCATTATCAACGGGTTATTTTTTCCGGACACGGTGTATTATAGCTATATATATATATATATATATATATATATATATATATATATATATATATATATATATGTATATATAAGGTCCGAAAGTACTCCGTTTATTTGTTCGAAAACTTACCAATCAGTTTATGTAACGCCGTTATAAATATTGCGCTCAAATAATAATAACAACGCCTGGCCCTGAACCACAATCACCAAATAATACCAGCGCTCGTGTTAACAACAAAGACGCCTCAAGCCACACCGCAAGACGAGAAACTAATCTCTGTCTCTGTCTCTGTCTCTGTCTCTGTCTCTGTCTCTGTCTCTGTCTCTGTCTCTGTCTCTGTCTCTGTCTCTGTCTCTGTCTCTCTCTCTCTCTCTCTCTCTCTCTCTCTCTCTCTATAATAATAATAATAATAATAATAATAATATAATAATATATATATAACAACCAACAACATCAACGCCTGGCCCTGAACCACCATCACCTGCGCTAAATACCATTGGCTTCGGGTCCCGGAGCGTTAATAAAGCGGTGTTGTTAACAACGTGCTCTTCGACCCAGCCTGTCCCATTTCAGCCTAGTAACGACAAACGACGAGAAACTCTCCAGCTGAGATCCAGCAACCGCCACCGGCTGTCTTCCTCCTCCGGCCAGGACTCCGAAGTTTGGCGATTCTCTCGCGGCAACTCTGTCGCGCTCCCTCGCTGGTCTCTTTTCATCTTTTGCTAAAGAGCTGAAAACGTATTTGTTTACCATATCGTATAGTTGACTGTTTGATGTATATATATTTTGGCCGATATATATATATAAATCGTCGAATAATATATAATAATAATATACTGTATATATACATATGAGATTTGAAACTTCTTTTTGCATAGAGTGCGCTGAAAAGTAAGTAGGCCGATCGTCGGTCGCCCTATAATCTAGATCTTCTTGATCGGCCAGCGTCAGTCTTTGATTTCCAGAGAATCTCTCTTGGTATGAATAATAAATTAATTGGTGATTCTTAGCATTTGGGTCAACCGGTGCGTTGCCAATGGCGACCAGTAGTCACTTCTGAGGAAATAGAGAACTCCGCTCCCGACCTTGGATTCGACCTTGAGCAATGGTGAAAATGTCAAACGATGTAATAACCAAACAGACAGTTGAATAAAAAATTCCACCTTCTATCGAAAATTTATTGGTAGCGCTAACCCCCCTCTCACTATAATCTCCTCTTTTGCGGCGCCCATGAATTTTGTTATTACAGTAGAACTTCGTTATAACGTACTTATTGTTTTGAGTCTGTAAAATTTAGTAAGTTATATCCGAGGTACGTTATTTCCAATACTATCCAATACGTGGGCGTATCACATTGGACCGTACACTGCGGTACGTTATGTCCGAGTGTGCGTTATAACCGAGTCCGTTATAAAGAAGTCCTACTGTACATCACACGCAATTACTCTGCTCCTGTCGATCAGCATCCGACCTTACCTGAGACGCAGGTATAGCCGGCCTCCAGGTAGGGCATGAGTTCCTTGGGACACTGGTGCACGCTGTGCAGGGTGGCGTCCGGAATGGCCAGGTGACACCCCCTCCGCCCGGAGCACAGCCGGTCGAGGATCGGCAGGACGTCGGCTCGACATCCGGTGCTTCCGTGGTCCTCCCTCATGCACCGTCCGAACCTCATCCGCCCGTAGAGGGCGCTCTGCATCAGGATCACGTGATCGGAGCCACAGGTGGCGTTGAACGTCTCCCACTGACAGTACTCAACAGCAGCAGCAGCAGCGGCCACAGGTCCTATAGATAACAGAACCGAAGCTTAAGCCTCCTCCGTTAAGCCCATCTGCAGCAGGAGCCATGCCAAACGTATATTTTATGTCTTTTTGTGGTTAGTCTGCGGGGGCTGGGGCTGCGACGTCCACCAGCCCCCTCCCCCCAACCCAAAGACGTAAGAATTCCTTTCTAAACTGTGTTCAAAATCAGCGAAAAAAGTATTAATTAAATTGTAAGACAGGTTTATCATTACAGAGAATTCATTAATACTCGTCATCTGTCTCTGTCTCTGCCTCTGTCTGTCTGTCTCTCTCCCTCTGCTAAATAATGAATTCCCACTGTATACTCAGAGGCTTGTGTTCTGTTATCATTGTACGAATATTGCAACCTTTGATTGTTCTGCAATTTTAATTTGATACTAAGAAACGGACACAACTCAATCAATCAATCAATCAATCAGTCAATCAATCAATCAATCAATCAATCAATCAATCAGCGAAACACTGAACGACATTCGACGCGGGGTTCGTTGTATTCCCAAGAGAAGACTCCAGTCACCCCACCCTCCTCCCCCCGGGGAAGATTTGGTCTCAGAGTTCTTGGGGGAGGGAAAGGCAATTTGTCGTCGACGAAATAAAGGGAATTTGTGGCATAAATAAATCACCCTTATAGGTAATCGCCTCCTCTCCACAGCATCTCAAGCAAACTTTACGGCCGCGGGTGGATGGACCAAAGGATATAGAGAATGCACCCCCCAACCCAGAAACAACTCTGGCGACGCCGTTCATCGCATTTGACTCAGCTGCCTTCTCTCCGATGTAGCCTTCTTACATTGTCACTCGTGGAAATAAAAGCATCTTTTGCCGCCGTAAGAAACCGAATTAGGGACTGAATGTACAGTATGTATGTATTGTATGTATTGTATCGTATGTATGCATGTATATGCCTATTGGCATATTTATGCAGAGCCGTTAGCTTAGCCCAGCCAAAGACAGGAGCGCATTACAAAAGAATAACTCTGATGTTGACATCTGATGATGACATCGCTGTTGTTGTAGTCGTTGTTGTTGTTGTTGTTGTTGATGATGATGATAATGGCGACCGATAACCATAACAACTATTCTAAAAATGTTAATCTCATCATGCAGCCTATATTTAGACGTTGTCATTAGCGTCGCCACGGGAGGGCAAATGGGACAACTGCCCCCCAACCTGCCACAGACCACCTACCAGATTCGCGCAAATCCGGTGAGAAAGTTTTCTCTGGAAGTGGGGAGGGGTGGGTAAAGATTCTGACACGTTAGCCCTTTTGACCCCAACCAAAAATTCCTGGCTACGCCACTGCGTTCTAAATACAGAAGGTGATGGCCTATGGTTGCAATAGCGATTGATATCGATGTAATAAAGGATGCTAAAGATACTGGCTCAATATGGTACTAGAAATCGATCTCTAACAGGACGAAATAAGTTTCAAAAATGCGGTTGAGTTTGTACAAATCCTATGCATTATTAGCATTATGGAATGACGGAGGTTGTCATGGTGGTGGCGTTCTAACATTAACGTCGCCACGGGAGGGAAATGGGGACAACTGCGCCCCCAACCTGCCACAGACCACCTACCAGATTCGCGCAAATCCGGCGAGAAAGTTTTCTGTGGAGGGGAGGGGGAGAGGTGTGTGTAAGGAATCTGACACGCTAGCCCCTTTGCCCCCCGCCCCCAACCAAAAATTCTTGGCGACGCCACTGGACGTTGTTTATTCATTCCTTTGAATTTGCAGAAGTTGATTACGTCATCGGACAGCGCATGAAAATCGCGCGAAATTCTCTTCCTCGGTTTCCATGGCGGCAGTAGCCATGACAACGGCGTCGGTCTCGTACACAAAGACGGAAATGTTGTCAGTAAGGCAGAGATTATACTGGACCGGCGACGCCCTTTCTCTGGATTTGGTTTTCGTTTCTCCAAAGTGGACAGTCAATAGTCCTGTAGAGGGCGCCTCTAGAGAGCGCCTCTAGAGGGCGCCTGTGTAAATTGCACTTCTTCACATCCGATGATTATGACGCAAATATTTGCGCATCGTCATGACGTCGTCGACGCCGTCATCATCGCGACACCAGTAGATGATGACGTCATTATTATTGGCGCCCCCGGAGCTGTTGCCGCCGTATCTTGCTTATAAAGCACCGGATTCGATGGCCGGCCTGTTAAGGCAGACGGGGGAGGGGAGGGGGTCGTTCGGGAAACAAGTGGCCACTCGTCGGCAGCGTACGGCGTGCGGTTTACTCTTCACTCGAAAACTGACTGGGTAAACTGACGCTCGGCCAGTCACACAGCCCGATTGCCCTATCAATTGTACGCGATTAAATCGAATTAGATGCTTGTTTTCCTCTCTGCATTAATTTTCCTATCTTAGGGCGACCGCCAAATACAAATGCCGCCGTATTTGCTCTTGAGGGGTGGGTGGTGATGGTGGTGGTGGTGGTGGGGGGGCGGTTGAGTATATAGACACACTCCCCCATTTCTGTGTTTCTCGAAATTTTGTAGCTATTATAATAATTACTATCCATCAGTTACCATTTAATTAATTGCTACCTAATCCGGTTCGAAACAATAAAAACTAATCTAACAACTGCACAGTGCAACTTCGTTATAATGCATTTGGCAAATCTGAAAAATTTAGTACGTTTTAGTCAAGGTACATTATATTCAGTACCATCCAAATACGGTGGCGCATGACACGGGACCGTATACATTGCGGTACGTTATAACCGAATATGCAATATAGCCGAGTCTGTTATAACGAAGTCCTACTGTACTTATTTCGGTGATTAGAAGAGGTCGAAGCGTTTTGTTTGAAAGTTCTTCCTTAACAAGAGAATAGGAGAGAAAGAGTGAAAGAAAGAAGGAGGACAAAGACAAGTCAAAGGCCAAATACAGAGTCAGAGATGTGACTCGTTGTATTTTATGTGACGTCATCGCCTTTGCTAATTTTATGTGACGTCTGAGTTACTGTAGCCTATTGCTGAAGGTGCCATCGTCTGCTTGTATACATGTCTCGGTCTCTCTCTCTCTCTCTCTCTCTCTCTCTCTCTCTCTCTCTATATATATATATATATATATATATATATATATATATATATATATATATATATATATATATATATATATTCCGAGCACTGCCCCATAATTATCGCGTCGTTTTTTCTGAACAGTCAGGTGTCGATAGTCGGCGCTGCTGTTGCTAATTTTAGAATTGAATATTATTCGCTGTCAACGAACCGAAAGTAGACTCAAAGATGGAAACAAGTAGATGAACGAAAGAATGAAAGAATGAATGGATGGATGGATGGATGAATGAATAAATAAATAAATGAATGAATGAATGAATGAATTAGTGAGTGAATGAATGAATGAACGACATAATAATAATAATAATAATAATAATAATAATAATAATAATAATAATAATAATAATAATAATAATAATAATCTTTGTACTATGAAAGAAAGAAATAGAGATACTAGAGAAGAGAAGAGAGAGAGAGAGAGAGAGAGAGAGAGAGAGAGAGAGAGAGAGAGAGAGAGAGAGAGAGAGAGAGAGAGAGAGAGAGAGAGAGAGAGAGAGAGAGAGAGAGAGAGAGAAGAGAGAGAAAGAGAGAGAGAGACAGAGAGAGAGAGAGAGAGAGAGAGAGAGAGATCAAGAGAGAGAGAGAGAGAGTATGAATGAGCTATCAAGAGCCATCTTTTGAAGAGGCCATTTAGAGCCTAATGAACGATTTGGACGCAACTGATAATAATAACTCTTCTTCCTCGAGAGCATCTCTTCATATCTGCATCTGCATCCGTCGAAGCATTCGGTAAGAATTTTCGACTGAGAGATGATTCGCTGATATCTCTATCTTCTCTCGGCCGGCGACTGGCCCGACCCCCGCCCCCCACCCCCCACAATCCCGAACATAAAACCCCCTATCTACCCAAATGCAAAATGCGCCTCGCATACTCTCTGCCTGATGAACCATTACCCTTATTTACTCAGCAAATCCTTCACAGGATTAACGGCATATCTACTGGCTATTACTAAAACTATATATATATATATATATATATATATATATATATATATATATATATATATACAGCCATTATCATGCAGAAAGCTCATATATATACATATATATATCATATCAATTTATTGTGCGCCTGCTTATAAGATCAGGAATGCAGTTATTTTTCAGTAATCAGACGTGAAGATAAGGCTGGAAATGTCCGTCTCATCCTAAGACCGTGCTTCCTTTCGACCGACCGATTGGACGAAGGGTTCGACCATCCGCTTGACCCGACCAAGCAACTCACTAAGACAATTAGTCATGATAAAAGAAACTAAAAAATAGATTAGAGAGAGAGAGATAGGGAGAGAGAGAGAGAGAGAGAGAGAGAGAGAGAGTATCCGGTTAAGTATATATATACTCCGTTCCCTATTTCCGGTTGAAAATGCACCCTGTCGGACGTCACCATCTCAGATTGCGATGAAAACTGGCACAATTGTTCAGCCCATGATTAATGTTGCCAATACCATACTCTGTAGATTAAAAATGTCCTTTAACCCCTTAACTGGGGATCCCGGATATATCCGTCCATTTTACATTGAGTTACAGTTAAATACACGGTTAAGGGGTTGAAATGTTCAATTTACGCAATAGAAATTACCACAGGCAAAATTCTGAATGCCAAGCACATCTGATGCACAAGAGATAGTGGCCTAATTTTTGAAAATCTTGATTAGCAGGTGCTCTTCACTTCTCTGTCAAAAGTGCTAGCCATTCACACGTCTGTCAATACCATTCTCTGTAGTTTAAAAATGTTCTTTAAAATGTCCAATTTACGCATTATAGAATACCACAGGCAAAATTCTGAATGCCAAGCACTTTTGATCTACAAGAGATAGTGGCCTAATTTTTGAAAAAAAACTTGATTAGCAGGTGCTCTTCACTTTCTGGGGGTACCCATTCTCCTACCCTATTGGTACCCCTACCCTTAAGTATATTCGAATGCCTCTGGACAGAATTTTACTAAATTAGAAGAAGTGTCAATGTTCAAAATTTCATGCTTTTATCCACAAAATGAACAATCATACGGCTTATCAACTGTACTATATTCTTCTTATTCTTTTTATTCTTATACTTATTTTAATTGTTCTTGTTCTCGTCCTCTTGTTCTTCTTGTTCTTCTTGTTCTTCTTGTTCTTCTTTTCTTATTCCTGTTCTTCGTTTTTCGTTGTCGCTTGAATAGAATTCCGTATCTTAGGGGGGGGAGAGTAGTGACCGTTTGATTTGTCCATTGCATTCCCTCTGTACTCCAAGAAAACCTTTCTGTCAAATCGTGAATAAAGTTTTTGTTTCTTGCGTCCGTTCACTTTCACTGAAACCAGAAGAACCTCATCCACAACAGAGGCGGCGGCGCCCAGTTACCTTCTTCCCTTCTTCTGCAGAACCTCTTCGGTCGAATTCAATTACCGTCTTTTTGACGGTTGTTACTACCGTCATTCCTCGCGATCTTGTTTTCTTTCTGCGAGTGACAATACTCGTAATAATAATTCGGAGAACGTCGCGTCGTTTGACAGACGATCGGAAGAAATCGGAATTCCCCGACGGCGCATCAAACAGTCGTCTGCAGCTGCCAACCCAAAACGCGCCAAAGGAGGAGGAGGAGGAGGAGGAGGAGGAGGAGGAGGCTGCGAGGGGCGAAGGGGTAGAGGAGATGGAGAGGGTGTTACAACGTTTCAAGAAAACGTACTCCAGTTTTTAAATCGACGACGACGACGACGATGATGATGATGATGATGATGGTGATGGTGGTGGTGGTGGTGGTGACGATGACCCGTCGAAGATAAACAGATTCCGCAGTCGATAGAAAACAGAAACATAAAGACTCAAAATGGAGAAAACCCGTCTCGAAGCCACCGGATTTCATGCCTAAAACGCATCGAAAGCGGAGGAGGCAGAGAATGAAGTAAAGATTAGTTCGCAGGACAAGGAGAAGGGGCGGATAAGGAGGAAGAAAAGGAGGAGGAGGAGGAGGAGGAAGAGGGTGCGTGAGACGAAGTGCAGGCGTTTCAATGGTAAATGCAAATTCTCCCTGTATGACGCAAACGCCAAATTACTCATCGAGTTCCGCCGGTCTTTCTTCCGTTAGGAGGGAGTGAGGGAGGGAGAGAGGGAGAGAGGGAGAGAGGAAGGGAGGGTAGCGTTGCCGTGGGGCGGTGTGGGGTTGGGTGGGAGGGGGCGAAGAGGGAGTTAGCGGGTTTTGCGTGGAAAATGCAGCGTTATTTTTGTGTCAAATGTTTTCTCTCTTTCGTTTTTTCGGCGCCGCTGTCTTTGCTGATGGGTCATTGAATTAGGGGCACAGCACAATGCCAGACATGTGGGGGTTGAGGGTTTGGGGAGTTGAGGTGGGGGGTTAGGGTGGGGTTAGGGAGGGATGGCGTTCAACCTGGCCGGAAATTGTTTGGGAGGATGGGGGAATTCGTTTAAAACGTGGAAAAACGGGGAAAACGTTTTCGAACGCCTGTGTTAAGTCGAGGCACAAAAGACGTCGTCTGCTAATGAAGGCCCGCGATCGTAACACGCTCAGTACAAGAAGTACGTTGCAGTAGTCAAGGCTATTCACTCGAATCGAAGCCTAGCATTGGGTTTATTCGGTGAACATCGACAGAATCGCCGATTTCCTGGATAACGTTTAACACAATCGAAGTCGCCGCCGCCACGAGAGTAATGTCAAGAACATTACTAACATGGCGGCGCTATAGAAGTACATCGATGACGTTGATGACAATGACGATGATGATGACGATAATAATAATGATACTACTACTACTACTACTACTACTACTACTACTACTACTACTACTACGACTACTACTACTACGACTACTACTACTGCTACTAATAATAATAATAAGATGATGATGATAATGATAATAATAATGATGATGATAATAAAAAAATACTAGCAATCCAAAATAATAATGTCATTGGTCATTGAAATATTATATAACCAGAGAAAATCCGTCTTTGCAATGGTCTTCAATTGGAATTTCTGCTTTCTTTTCGTTACAAATGCCCCAATAATAATATTCGCGTATTTTGTCGACGAAATGAAAAAATACGCCCCGAGATTTCGCCTAGGCGAATGAATTCTGGCGCGAGACAGATTCTTTGCACCCCATCCCAACCCCCTTTCATTTTCACCCCTTCCCACCCCACCTCTCACCCGACTACGAATTGTTTGACATTCGAGGCTGACACGGTGGGTGGCAGATGGAAATGTCGTTTCCAGTCGGTGAATTTTCGCGAGAGAGAGAGAGAGAGAGAGAGAGAGAGAGAGAGAAAACTCAATGGCAGACGACGTAAGCGGAGAATAGGAATTGCTTTGCTTTTGGCGAATAAATCATATCCAAAGGTAATGACAATTCCAAGTACAAAGAGGTCGAATTCGTCGTCAGGGAATTTGAGAATTGCCCATTAATTGACTGCATGCTGTGATAATTCTATCCAGTCAATGTATCCTCTTAATGTTACTCCAATTTGTGCAGAAAAAACTCCCTCCCCCACACGACAATTATTTTTCAGCACATTACAGTTGACTCTTATTAATATCATATCGAGTTCTAGGTCTCTGGGTGCAATTCTAATAGGATTTGATTGACTAGAAAAGATGCTAATAAAAATACAATAACGACAATTGAACGAGGAACAGAAGCGCGCGTAAAACAACAAAGAACAAAACGAGAAGATCAAAAGATCGGAGCGTCTTTGATCCATGATCGTTTTGTGGCGTGTTTGGAAATGGCCGACAGCAAAGTAAAATATAATGAATCGAAAATAAGCGAGAAAATTCAGCGATGCAATCTATCTAAGCGAAGGAGAATTCGTTAAAGACATCTGTCATCATCATCATCATCATCATCATCATCATCATCATCATCATCATTTTGTCGTCGTTTCTAATCGCAATCATCATCATCATCATCGTTGTCATCATCATCATCATCATTATCATCTTCATCATCGTCATCATCATCATCGTTGTCGTAGTCGTCATCATTATCATCATCATCATCATCATCATCATCATCATCATCATCATCATCATCATCATCACGATCCCATTCGTTGTTCTTGCCAATAGGGCCCGATTAATCAGCCGATGGGCCCCAAATTTAGAGGGGCCCCAAATCATAAGATTGTGAGTATTTCTTCTAACCAGTCTACATTTGAAGGGAACTGGAAGTCGTTTTGTGCTTCCTCTTGTCTTTCTGCTTACGCAGCAATATCTGTGCAGATTTGCTAAAATTTTACGGGTAATAAACACAGTTTGGTGACGTCATCGATTGTTGTGTGTGTGTGACTTCTATTCTGGGTCGGTTCTTGGGTCCTGTGGGCCCCATGACTTCACCGGTCATGGGTCCCTGGCCGCAGGGTCCCCAAGTAACTCAATCGGGCAGTTGCTGTCATTCGACAACAAGGGTCTTACCCCTCTATTGGGGCCATGCTTAGAGTAGATCTTACCCTGTAAGACAGCGTTTTTATCTACCTACCTGAGGACGCCGGCGCCACCTCGTGACAGGTGTTGAGACCGACACGTGACAGCATCCACGCAAGAAGAGTGACGACATCGAAACATCCACCACGTGACATGGTCTGACGCCTAGATGAAGTCACGCGACGTTCAAAGTCATTCACAGACGCGCTTCCAGGTCTGTAAGTAAGTAAGTAAGTATGGTCCCACTTCGCTTCCCGATTTCGGCGATTCCCCTTGCGCGTCACGCCTGCTGCGTCTGCAGAGCAGCGTCCCTCATTCAGCAGAAAGCGTTGTCATTCATTCGTTCGTCGTGTCACGCAGTCAGGCCGACTGCGACTCATGGCATCGCCGCTGCCTTCTCGACGGAACCCGAAGACCCGGCAGGGGCAGGCAGCCGGGTGAGAGCCCCGACGGACGGACGGACGGACGGACGGGGGCCGGTAGACTATTAGTTATGGAAGGCAATGGGTGGACGCCGGTCGGATGCGTCAGAGCCTCAAGTGCCCGGATTCTCCGCGCCTCCTGGCGGCAGAATCCAATCTATGTCCTGAGCAGTCGTCATCCGAATAAGATCCGATGATGACGACGACGATTTTAATAACGAAATGATGATGATGACGACGACGTCTTTAATGATATCGAGTGTCGTTTAATGTACTGGTTTTCATACAGGGCAAACCCTCCAGAACCACTTTAAACCTTATTATTATTATTATTATTATTATTATTATTATTATTATTATTATTATAATTATTATTATTATTATTATTATCATATCGAATCGTCACGCTCAGACACACTGACTCAGTGAACATTTTATTTCTAGTTATTTACACGTCAGAAAATTCTATCTAGATTAAACACTGGATAGGGTTCCACGCAAGAGTGTAGAATACTACTGATAACTCTTCAATATAGTACTTAAATTCGATATTTTACAAAAAAATCAATTAGAAACAACGTTGCAGTTTAACACAGCGTTTGCATGAATATAATGGCAAATAAGAGGGTTGTCGCGGTTGAGGTCTTGGTCAGAAGAGGGGGGTGGGAAATGTTGGTGAAATCGATTTAGTTCCATGCAGTAGTTTGGAATACTACTGACGACACTTCATTTTGATGCATAAATCCGATTTTTTACTGGAAAAGATAAAATTGTGCAGCAGATGGAATTCTACGCAGCGTGTGCATTAGATTATTAATATAATGGCAAGATAAGGGGTTGTCGCGGTTGAGGTCTTGGTGAGGAAACGGGGAGTAGGATATGTTGGTGAAATCGATTTAGTTCCATGCAGAAGTGTGGAATACTACATATGACACTTCATTTTGATACTTAAATTCGATATTTTAGCACAGCGTTTGCATGAATGTAATGGCAAAATAAGGAGGTTGTCACGGTTAAGGCCCTGGAGAAGAAGCAAGTAGGCTATGTTGGCGAAATCGATAGGGCTCGACATGTGGAATACTACTGATAACTCTTCAATATAGTACTTAAATTCGATATTTTACCAAAATCAATTAGAAACTACGTTGCAGTTTAACACAGCGTTTGCATGAATGTAATGGCAAAATAAGGGGGTTGTCACGGTTAAGGCCATGGGGAAAAAGCGGGAAGTTGGCTATGTTGGCGAAATCGATAGGGCTCGACACAAGAGTGTGGAATACTACTGATAACTCTTCAATATAGTACTTAAATTCGATATTTTACAACAATAAATAAATTAGAAACAACGTTGCAGTTTAACACAGCGTTTGCATGAATATAATGGCAAATAAGGGGGTTGTCGCGGTTGAGGTCTTGGTGAGGAAACGGGGAGTAGGCTATGTTGGCTAAATCGATTTAGTTCCATGCAGAAGTGTGGAATACTACATATGACACTTCATTTTGATACTTAAATTCGATATTTTACTGGAAAAGATAAAATTGTGCAGCAGATGGAATTCTACGCAGCGTGTGCATTAGATTATTAATATAATGGCAAAATAAGGGGGTTGTCGCGGTTGAGGTCTTGGTGAGGAAACGGGGAGTAGGATTTGTTGGTGAAATCGATTTAGTTCCATGCAGTAGTGTGGAATACTGCTGATGCTACTTCAATTTTATACTTAAATTCGATCTTTTACTGGAAAAGATAAAATTGTACAGCAAATGGAATTCTTCACAGCGTGTGCATTAGATTATTAATATAATGGCAAAATAAGGGGGTTGTCGCGGTTGAGGTCTTGGTGAGGAAACGGGGAGTAGGATATGTTGGTGAAATCGATTTAGTTCCATGCAGTAGTGTGGAATACTACATATGACACTTCATTTTGATACTTAAATTCGATATTTTAGCACAGCGTTTGCATGAATATAATGGCAAAATAAGGAGGTTGTCACGGTTAAGGCCCTGGAGAAGAAGCGGGAAGTAGGCTATGTTGGCGAAATCGATAGGGCTCGACGCAAGAGTGTGGAATACTACTGATAACTCTTCAATATAGTACTTAAATTCGATATTTTACAAAAATCAATTAGAAACTACGTTGCAGTTTAACACAGCGTTTGCATGAATGTAATGGCAAAATAAGGGGGTTGTCACGGTTAAGGCCATGGGGAAAAAGCGGGAAGTTGGCTATGTTGGCGAAATCGATAGGGCTCGACACAAGAGTGTGGAATACTACTGATAACTCTTCAATATAGTACTTAAATTCGATATTTTACAAAAAAATCAATTACAAACTACGTTGCAGTTTAACACAGCGTTTGCATGAATGTAATGGCAAAATAAGGGGGTTGTCACGGTTAAGGCCCTGGAGAAGAAGCGGGAAGTTGGCTATGTTGGCGAAATCGATAGGGCTCGACACAAGAGTGTGGAATACTACTGATAACTCTTCAATATAGTACTTAAATTCGATATTTTACAAAAAAATCAATTACAAACTACGTTGCAGTTTAACACAGCGTTTGCATGAATATAATGGCAAATAAGGGGGTTGTCGCGGTAGAGGTCTTGGTGAGGAAACGGGGAGTAGGCTATGTTGGCGAAATCGATTTAGTTCCATGCAGAAGTGTGGAATACTACATATGACGCTTCATTTTGTTACTTAAATTCCTTATTTTACTGGAAAAGATAAAACTGTGCAGCAGATGGAATTCTTCACAGCGTGTGCATTAGATTATTAATATAATGGCAAAATAAGGGGGTTGTCGCGGTTGAGGTCTTGGTGAGGAAACGGGGAGTAGGATATGTTGGTGAAATCGATTTAGTTCTATGCAGTAGTGTGGAATACTACTGATGATACTACATTTCGAGGCTTATATTCGACCTTTAACTGGAAAAAATGAAACATTACAGCAGATGGAAATCTCCACAACGTGTACATTATATGATCAATATAATGGCAAAATCAGGGGGTTGTCGCGCTTGAGGTCTTGGTGAGGAAACGGGGAGTAGGATATGTTGGTGAAATCGATTTAGTTCCATGCAGTAGTGTGGAATACTGCTGATGCTACTTCAATTTTATACTTAAATTCGATCTTTTACTGGAAAAGATAAAATTGTACAGCAAATGGAATTCTTCACAGCGTGAGCATTAGATTATTAATATAATAGCAAAATAAGGAGGTTGTCGCGGTTGAGGTCTTGGTGAGGAAACGGGGAGTAGGATATGTTGGTGAAATCGATTTAGTTCCATGCAGTAGTGTGGAATACTACATATGACACTTCATTTTGATACTTAAATTCGATATTTTAGCACAGCGTTTGCATGAATGTAATGGCAAAATAAGGAGGTTGTCACGGTTAAGGCCCTGGAGAAGAAGCGGGAAGTAGGCTATGTTGGCGAAATCGATAGGGCTCGACACAAGAGTGTGGAATACTACTGATAACTCTTCAATATAGTACTTAAATTCGATATTTTACAAAAAATCAATTAGAAACTACGTTGCAGTTTAACACAGCGTTTGCATGAATGTAATGGCAAAATAAGGGGGTTGTCACGGTTAAGGCCCTGGAGAAGAAGCGGGAAGTAGGCTATGTTGGCGAAATCGATAGGGCTCGACACAAGAGTGTGGAATACTACTGATAACTCTTCAATATAGTACTTAAATTCGATATTTTACAAAAAAAATCAATTACAAACTACGTTGCAGTTTAACACAGCGTTTGCATGAATATAATGGCAAATAAGGGGGTTGTCGCGGTAGAGGTCTTGGTGAGGAAACGGGGAGTAGGCTATGTTGGCGAAATCGATTTAGTTCCATGCAGAAGTGTGGAATACTACATATGACGCTTCATTTTGTTACTTAAATTCCTTATTTTACTGGAAAAGATAAAATTGTGCAGCAGATGGAATTCTACGCAGCGTGTGCATTAGATTATTAATATAATGGCAAAATAAAGGGGTTGTCGCGGTTGAGGTCTTGGTGAGGAAACGGGGAGTAGGATATGTTGGTGAAATCGATTTAGTTCTATGCAGTAGTGTGGAATACTACTGATGATACTACATTTCGAGGCTTATATTCGACCTTTAACTGGAAAAAATGAAACATTACAGCAGATGGAAATCTCCACAACGTGTACATTATATGATCAATATAATGGCAAAATCAGGGGGTTGTCGCGCTTGAGGTCTTGGTGAGGAAACGGGGAGTAGGATATGTTGGTGAAATCGATTTAGTTCCATGCAGTAGTGTGGAATACTACATATGACACTTCATTTTGATACTTAAATTCGATCTTTTACTGGAAAAGATAAAACTGTGCAGCAGATGGAATTCTACGCAGCGTGTGCATTAGATTATTAATATAATGGCAAAATAAGGGGGTTGTCGCGGTTGAGGTCTTGGTGAGGAAACGGGGAGTAGGATATGCTGGTGAAATCGATTTAGTTCCATGCAGAAGTGTGGAATACTACATATGACGCTTCATTTTGTTACTTAAATTCCTTATTTTACTGGAAAAGATAAAACTGTGCAGCAGATGGAATTCTACGCAGCGTGTGCATTAGATTATTAATATAATGGCAAAATCAGGGGGTTGTCGCGCTTGAGGTCTTGGTGAGGAAACGGGGAGTAGGATATGTTGGTGAAATCGATTTAGTTCCATGCAGTAGTGTGGAATACTGCTGATGCTACTTCAATTTTATACTTAAATTCGATCTTTTACTGGAAAAGATAAAACTGTGCAGCAGATGGAATTCTACGCAGCGTGTGCATTAGATTATTAATATAATAGCAAAATAAGGAGGTTGTCGCGGTTGAGGTCTTGGTGAGGAAACGGGGAGTAGGATATGCTGGTGAAATCGATTTAGTTCTATGCAGTAGTGTGGAATACTACTGATGATACTACATTTCGAGGCTTATATTCGATCTTTAACTGGAAAAAATGAAACATTTCAGCAGATGGAAATCTCCACAACGTGTACATTATATGATCAATATAATGGCAAAATCAGAAGGTTGTCGCGCCTGAGGTCTTGGTGAGGAAACGGGGAGTAGGATATGTTGGTGAAATCGATTTAGTTCCATGCAGTAGTGTGGAATACTGCTGATGCTACTTCAATTTTATACTTAAATTCGATCTTTTACTGGAAAAGATAAAATTGTACAGCAAATGGAATTCTTCACAGCGTGAGCATTAGATTATTAATATAATAGCAAAATAAGGAGGTTGTCGCGGTTGAGGTCTTGGTGAGGAAACGGGGAGTAGGATATGTTGGTGAAATCGATTTAGTTCCATGCAGTAGTGTGGAATACTACATATGACACTTCATTTTGTTACTTAAATTCGATCTTTTACTGGAAAAGATAAAATTGTACAGCAAATGGAATTCTTCACAGCGTGTGCATTAGATTATTAATATAATGGCAAAATAAGGGGGTTGTCGCGGTTGAGGTCTTGGTGAGGAAACGGGGAGTAGGATATGTTGGTGAAATCGATTTAGTTCCATGCAGTAGTGTGGAATACTACATATGACACTTCATTTTGATACTTAAATTCGATATTTTAGCACAGCGTTTGCATGAATGTAATGGCAAAATAAGGAGGTTGTCACGGTTAAGGCCCTGGAGAAGAAGCGGGAAGTAGGCTATGTTGGCGAAATCGATAGGGCTCGACGCAAGAGTGTGGAATACTACTGATAACTCTTCAATATAGTACTTAAATTCGATATTTTACAAAAAAATCAATTAGAAACTACGTTGCAGTTTAACACAGCGTTTGCATGAATGTAATGGCAAAATAAGGGGGTTGTCACGGTTAAGGCCCTGGAGAAGAAGCGGGAAGTAGGCTATGTTGGCGAAATCGATAGGGCTCGACACAAGAGTGTGGAATACTACTGATAACTCTTCAATATAGTACTTAAATTCGATATTTTACAAAAAAAATCAATTACAAACTACGTTGCAGTTTAACACAGCGTTTGCATGAATATAATGGCAAATAAGGGGGTTGTCGCGGTAGAGGTCTTGGTGAGGAAACGGGGAGTAGGCTATGTTGGCGAAATCGATTTAGTTCCATGCAGTAGTGTGGAATACTACATATGACACTTCATTTTGATACTTAAATTCGATATTTTACTGGTAAAGATAAAATTGCGCAGCAGATGGAATTCTACGCAGCGTGTGCATTAGATTATTAATATAATGGCAAAATAAGGGGGTTGTCGCGGTTGAGGTCTTGGTGAGGAAACGGGGAGTAGGATATGTTGGTGAAATCGATTTAGTTACATGCAGTAGTGTGGAATACTACATATGACACTTCATTTTGATACTTAAATTCGATATTTTAGCACAGCGTTTGCATGAATGTAATGGCAAAATAAGAAACATTAAGGCCCTGGAGAAGAAGCAAGTAGGCTATGTTGGCGAAATCGATAGGGCTCGACACAACGTACTACTGATAACTCTTCAATATAGTACTTAAATTCGATATTTTACAAAAATCAATTAGAAACTACGTTGCAAAATCAGCGTTTGCATGAATGTAATGGCAAAATAAGGGGTTGTCACGGTTAAGGCCATGGGGAAAAAGCGGGAAGTTGGCTATGTTGGCGAAATCGATTTAGTTCGACACAAGAGTGTGGAATACTACTGATAACTCTTCAATATTATACTTAAATTCGATATTTTACAACAATAAATAAATTAGAAACAACGTTGCAGTTTAACACAGCGTTTCCATGAATGTAATGGCAAAATAAGGGGGTTGTCACGGTTAAGGCCCTGGAGAAGAAGCGGGAAGTAGGCTATGTTGGCGAAATCGATAGGGCTCGACACAAGAGTGTGGAATACTACTGATAACTCTTCAATATAGTACTTAAATTCGATATTTTACAAAAAATCAATTAGAAACTACGTTGCAGTTTAACACAGCGTTTGCATGAATGTAATGGCAAAATAAGGGGGTTGTCACGGTTAAGGCCCTGGAGAAGAAGCGGGAAGTAGGCTATGTTGGCGAAATCGATGCAGCCAGTGTTTAATCTAGGCCGTTTCCGGGAGGGGGAATTGCCGTTTTCCTCACGGAAATTTCAAAATCCCTCTGGAAATTTTGGAATACTACATGGACTAACAGCGGCCACTAGCAGAATTCCCCCCGGCTTTGTCGGTTTCTCCCTTGGAGTCCAGAAGTCTAGATTAAGCACTGCCCTTCCTCCATCGGCCCCTAGTTCCCTCCTTTCCTTCTTCCCTTTATTCCTCCCTCCCTCACTTCCTCACTCTCCCATCCGGTATTTTCATTCGAAAGATGTCGCGGTCCGTTTATCTGAAAACCTGACTAAAAATATTCTTTAAAATCGATTCGTTTGTGGACAACTTTTCTGAGTTTAAAATATAGAGGTTGACATATATTTGGGGTGGGGGTAATGGGTGCCAGACCCCCGAATACCATTTACCATTGCTTTATTATGCCGCACTTCATAGGCGCAACTCAAATGAAAAAGTGGGGTCCAACCCCATGTCTTTCCATTTTGCTGGCTAGCCCAGCCTTTAAAATAATGGGGGGAGGTGGAAGCCGCTCAATAGAAGTTTACGTCTATACTGCCCATTGTATTTTAATAATCAATATTTATCTTTCTTGTAGTATATTGAGTGCCTATATGCGATTTATGAGGAAGCAGCTGGGTCAGCAAATAGGACGAAGATGACCCACTGAATCCTTGACCCCTGACCCCTGACCCATTCGACCCACGTCACTTAAACCCTCACCATCTCTGCCCCGACTACGCTATAACCAGTTTCACTATCGCATCCCTGGTTCGTATATCCGGATATACCCTCCCCCAAAATTCTGACAGGTCGTTTTGTGTCCCTTTGAAGTGTACCGACAAATTGGAAATTGCAAATATCCCCGGTGCATTATTGACGCATTGGGGCGGCGAATGGGTGGGCGGGGTGGGGTGGGGTGGGGTGCGGTGGGGTGGAGGGGTAGAAGATGCGACGTACGATGAGTTTCCGGCCCGCCGTTGGAGGTTATCGTCTACAGATCGGAGGCGCGAAAATCTGTCCGTCAAAAAATTGAAGCGAATCGATTGGATGTAGGAAATCGTTTCTGACTTAAATTTAGCTGTCTAGACTGCGCTATATAAATAGATATTACGCCACGATGACGTCACGAGTGCGAGACTTAAACGATAATTTAATTATTCGAAGAAAGCCCGACTGTTTGAAATGTCTCGTCTTCGTCTGTCTCGGCTTTTGAATCTCTATTTTAGATTCGCTCTCAACAGCGATTAGCTTCTGGCCACTTTGGCCAGATGGCCACAGTACTTTTGAAGAGACGATAAACTGACAGTATGCACATATCTGCTAACCTTTATTGAATTAGAAGAACATGTATGTTTACTTCTCACAGCCATTTTTATTTACATTGCGAAACAAAAGGATAGTCTTAAAGCAACAGCTGATACAGAGTTTTATCCAGCCTGGGGGGCTTGACTTGGCTGGAGGGGAAGAGACACAGTCAATGCAAAAAAATTAGTGCTGCGATTTTGGGGGGGAGGGGGAAAGGGGGATTCTCCTCTCCTAACAGGTCTGGATAAAACACCGAGCTGATATAAATTTTATCACGTTAGTACAGTTTCATTCGCCAGGTGGCGACAGTGTTCTGTGAAATGGCGTTTCTTTGAAAGTCCATCACTTAACGAAAGAGCCAGCTTCTTAAGCCAAATAGGGCCTACCTCGGTCTTGGAAGCTAAAATAACTACCTAACTACGCAGGCAGAGGGGGGAGGGCAGGCAGGCCTTCTGACTGCTTCCAAAAGATATTATTGGGCGCCAATGAAGGGAGTTGTGGGTTCCAAATGGAGCGTATTCCAGTCATCAAATAACCGATACAGGAACCAAAATTGGGGATAGAAAGTTTTAAAAAGTATACCTACCCACCTATAAATATGTTTAAACTTCTAGTGATGACCTTTCTATGCTTGTCAGACATTTTTAGACTTTTAGGAATAGGGCGTTAAAGAATCATGGAAAGAGACACCAGAAAACTAGCGATCAAATTGCTTCTTGCTTCTCAGACTTTTTAGAACATCAAAAAGCAAAAATTCACGAAACAATGGGGAGGAAGTGGGATAAATGACCCCGTATGATCCCTCACTAATTATTGGGCGATTGAAATAATTAATAAACATACTCCGGAATTCGTTGCCTACATCACTTCGTGAACCAGCACCTATCGCCATTTTTGTGGCATTTAGAACGCTGTGGAATGAAATTGATACGGAATACTTTGACAATCCTAGCACGATTTGACGCAATGAAGATGGGGACACAAGGAAATGTGACTTTCATTCTCGAGTGTTTCGTCATTCCGCTGAAATATTTGCACCACTGCACCACAGAAGATTGAATGCGATAAGAAAACAGCTTCAATTTTTAAAACGGTATTGGTTCTTCCGTATGTCTGGGGGTCCTGCGGCACTGGAACGACGATCCTGGGACCGCCAAGACCTCTGGATGCGCCACCGTTCTGGTCGGTACACTGTCAAATCAAATGGAGCTCAGAAAGCCATTTTCCCGGTAAAACCAGTGGCGACGCCAGGAATTTTGGGTTGGGAAGACAAAAGGGACTGGCATGTCAGATATCTTACCCCATCCCGCACCCCCTCCACAAAAACCTTCTCACCGGATTTGCGCGAATCTGGTAGGTGGTCTGGGATTAGGTTGGGGGCAGTTGCTCCCATTTGCCCCCCGTGGCAACGTTAATGGGTCAAACACAAATCACTTGATAAAATGCTAGAACATTAGCAAAAATCTGGATAGAAAATAGCAAAGCTCTCCCGTCAATTTTGACGGGCAAACAGCTAGTGATTGATAACGTTATTCAGCGCAAAGGCAGCGGAAGTTAGTTAATCTTGCATTTTCGTCGCCCGTCCAGCTATACAAGGCGACTGTCTTTCTCCGAATGTAGAAGACTTTTCGCATCCCTCTTTGCATCTCTTTTTCCTCCTCCTCCTCCTCCTCTTCCTCCTCCTCCGCCTACTCCTCCTCCTCCTCCTCCGCCTCCTCCTCCAAACGCCTCCGCCTTCAAAAGAAGTCCGAAGACGAGGAAAAAGAATGCGCAGACGACCAGCAGACTCAGTACAACGATCACCGCCAACCCTCCTCCTCCTCCTCCTCCTCCTCCGCCTCCTCCTCCTCCTCCTCCTCCGCCAGAGTAAGCCTCGTACTCCTCCCCCGTGGCTGTAGCGTTGATGAGGAAACGGTGGAGCGAAGCGTTGACGTGACCGGGCGGTCGAATGGTCATCGCCCCCAGTTTTTTTGGCGATTCGTATCCGTCTGCGAAAGGAACGCTGAAATACATTAATATAATTATTAATCGAAGCGTTATATTCGATGTGTTTTAGATATGCAAACTGTGGCGGTGTTCTAAAATATAGTAATCGATTCGTTATATTTTACACACACACACGGGTGTTTTTAAATATGTAGTCCGTTATATTATATTCCGAGCGTTGGATTGCTGGCAGTGATGATTGTCCATCCAGGCGTTCAATGACCAACAGGTGGCAGCCACTTTGAATCAATGAATCGTTGACGAAATCTACAATTAGTGACATCACTTGATCGGATCATGTGACCGTCGCACTTCGACACTCATAAGAGGGAGTTACCCTTTTTCCCATCCCTTTCGGGTCCCAGATTTTTCTCGGACATGAGATATTTCCAAGCGCTTTTAGGCCTCCATTCCATTTTAACGCATTTATATTAATATTATTAATATTAATGGGAAAGCACCATTACCATTGACATCGATGCTTATTGGATATTATTATTATTATTATTATTAAAAGCTTATTATTATTATCTTCGGACAGAGCACCTGAAGAAGAATATTATTATTATTATTATTACCATTGATATTATTATTATCATCATCATCATCATCAGTGGTGTAGGCTGGATTTGCTGAAGGGGTTATGACCATTCCCAACTTCGGAAAAATCCTCACAAGAAAAAAAGGTCGTTACCTATTATTATGCTTAATTAAGTTAGTTATATAGCGCTATATTTTTTCTCTTTTTCTTTTTGCTACTTTAAACCCGATTTTGGGCCCTCCAACCACAGAATAATAATGCGCAATAATTTGTTTGGGTGGGCAACCAAGGGGGTTTTAACCCCCCGGCTACGCCACTTATTATTATTATTATTATTATTATTATTATTATTATTATTATTATTATTATTATGCCTTATTTGATGACGACGTCAGTTATAAATGATTATGGTGAGTTTATAGTACAGGGTGGCGGAAAAAAGCCGAACTAGTCACGTTGAGATCTGCATTTAATATACTCCAGTTTTTGTGCGTCACCCTGTAGAGTTCCTCTTTTATTTAAAAAAACATTGAGATTTACCTGCAATGTGTGTGTGTGCAAACACGGGATCAGGGAATTGCAAAACTATCCTGAATTCTGGACTCGTAGAACAGAATAATCGCTGACTTCTGAGTGGGAGACAGTCTGCGTATCGTCCGTCGAAGACAGGAAGATTATCCGCCGGAGACCAGGAGAGGCATTTGAGCAATACAACCCAGCTATTCGCCCACCTACTGTACGCTTAGATATTAAAGCCTTAGAAACGTGGCTAAGCCGGTCTAATTATCAACCGGTGTACGAGATTTATATAGCGCAATTTCTAAAACAGTTCTCATTAGATCGTTTTAACTTCCGTTGAGTCTTCTGGTTTAACACGCCGTCCTATAATACTGTTCCACTGGATGGTCAAAAGCATTTTCTCAACGCACTGAACAAGCAGTCTGCATTCCAGACGCATCAGAGCAATCGTCTCCCTGGAGACCTGATAGCAGTATCTAGTCACGTGACAGGTGTCGCAACCAACTTCAACGCAGCTCCTGGCGCGCCGTAGTGTGCATAGCAATCAATATTCACTGGAAGTTGTCCATCTATGTTAATAAAGACAGCGGAAAGTTGAAGCCAATTTGCCGCCATCTTTGCAGGGTTATAGACAATGGTTGCCGTGGATACTGTATACATTATCGAAAAACTTCTATCTAATGCAGGCCTTCAGTGTTTATTCTAGGCCTTCTCTGGGGGGAATTCCCCCCAAGTTTGACCCCCCCATTTTTACAGTTTGGGAAATAGTACGACCTCCCCAATGTCTTCTATCCCTCAACAATTTAGCCCCCCCCCATTTCCAGGTGGCTGGAATAGCCACTGCAGGTCCTGGCTTCTAGAAAAAACTGTCTTTATACCGCTGCTATTTTAAGAACTGGCTTCTATTAGGAGTTCCACAGTAGGGCTGTAATCGTAGGAAATTTTTCTGTCGCCGTATCGAGGTTAGTTCTAAGACGATAGCGTCGTAGGCAAAGATCGCGCGTATATGATCTTTGGTCGTAGGGAGAAAAAGAAAATGGCGCCATGTTCTTCTTTCCTGTACCTAATAATAATAATAATAATAATAATAATAATAATAATAATAATAATAATAATAATAATAATAATAATAATAATAATAATAATGATTTTAAGTGGTTTAGGAGGCTAAGTAAGCCTGTATGAAAACCACTGTGAATGCTCACCGCGTCCAAATGTCACCGTGTCCAAATGTCACCGTGTCCAAATGTCACCGTGTCCAAATGTCACTCAACGTTCAAATGTCACCGCGTCCAAATGTCACCGTGTCCAAATGTCACCGCGTCCAAGTAATAATAATAATAATAATAATAATAATAATAATAATAATAATAATAATAATAATAATAATAATAATAATAATAATGTGATTTAAGTGGTTTAGGAGGCTAAGTAAGCCTGTATGTAAACCACTCCACAACAGTCTTTGTTCGTCCCAGGTCTTTGCGAATTCTTAATCAGATCTTTATAACTTATTTTTTTCATCTTTTTTCTTTAATTTCCTTTCAAATGCATTCAGTTTTAATATAACCTATATCTAAGTATCATGAAAACACTTAAGTGAGTCTAAGAACAGTATTACTATCCATAGTATACCATTCATGTCCACTTATTGAGTATCTAGATTTAGTATTGATGAGTCAGTGGATATCGGTGAGTGGGGAACTTGTATTCAGTGCGCATGCGCAGCTAAAGAGTTGATAGTATCGAAGGACTGAAAGAATTAGGATCCACATCCGATCCACAAACGTTCTCAGAACGAAATGCTATAGCGCCGTATCTGTTTTCCCTCGCTCCCCTCTTCTCCCCACCGGAACCGGAAGTAGCAAGTTCCGGAAACGGGGACTGCCATACGTATTCCCTCTCCTCCTCCTCCTCCTCTCCTCTCCATCCACTTCGCCGCCGGAATTTCCCCGACTGCGGAAGTCACGTGACCTGTCTTTCTGATGACGTCGAGATTTCTTCTGCAGCGGCGTAAGGTTGTTGGTAAGGTGCATTGCGATGACGTCAGATGCTATTTTCGTCGCATCGGTTGGACGCAGGATCACAGGTAGGCTGCGGGGGGAATCAGGGGCAGCACCCGACTTACGAAAACTGTAAAAATAAACTATAAACTCAAATCTTAGCTTACCAGAGGAAAGAGGGCAAATATTGAGATTACACAGCAAGACCATAATGAATGAATGAACGAATGAATGAATGAATGAATGAACGAACGAATGAATGAATGAATGAATGAATGAATGAATGAATGAATAATGAATGAATGGTTTCTCACACTGGACAGACCCATGGGCGCTCACACATTGGTCCATTTCTCTATAACTACTTCCTATTTTTACCATGCAGGAGAAGAAGTTGACATGCATTGGTCTCAACATCCTCTCGATGTTATAGGCCTAAACGCACTTAAACGCCAGCACTTTAATTAATCTGGCAGCCTTTAGAACAACTCTCGTGACGTGCATAGTTGCATACTTTATGCCAGACGTGGAAAAGAAGACATTCTCGTTATAAGTATCGTGGGTGAGAGTATTAATTAACACTGTTGGACGTGATATTTCCAAAGATAGAAAAATCCTTGGCATCGAAATCTCACAAGAGGGCACTGCAGACATTAGTCAACGGTCGCCATGGTAACTGTCTTCCTCAAATGGTCCTCGAGTTTATAAACGATTGCACACAGACAGGCAGACAGACAGACAGACGCATGTATGGCGAGTACAGAGACCCTGAAGCATCTCTTTAAGATGAGTATAAGAATGTCTTAAAGAGTGTTTCGACTGTATTTGCCCAACAAGTTCCGAAACTCTTACTAGGAATTCAGATGTAGAGGCGCACAATAAATGAATGAGTCACTTGCTATTTATAGGACGTTTCTTAAATTAAACTCCTCAACCGACCAAAAGAAAACCAGTCGGTGCTCAATGCTCCATTTGCTGGGGATGGTGGGGAGAGGTGGTGAAGGTTGGGGGGTCTCCCTCACACCCACGAGTCGAGGAGGACGCCCCTCCCCCAATGGGGGGGGGGCGCCGAAAATATTTAGTTTTCGCCGTCTGACACCCCACCCACTGGATGGTGAGAATTTTTGGGTGGGAAGGATGGATCTGATCTGGATCTTGTGCGAATGTGATTTTTTGCTCTATGCAATATTTGAGCGCGGCGCTATAGAAGCCGAATGGGCTTTACTAGGCAATTATTTCGTACATACCGGCGACATAAGACTGTTGAAGTGACTATTAGAACTGCGAACACACCAACCGTCCCCCCGACTATTACAGCAAACCCTGAAACAAGCACGTTGTCAAATTGGTCAATCACTCACGGCTAATGTAATGAATGTAATATGTAATGTAATATGTGTAAAGTATACACATAAGATATATACTTTTTATATAAATATTTGTCCTTCGAAGTTTCTACGACTAATCCTAACAAAAATTGCAATAAATTATGGAAAACTTCGTTATAACGTACTTAGAGGATCTGCCAAATTTTAGTACTCTATATATTCCAGGTACGTGGTACTTTATACCATCGAATACGGTAGCGCTTCACACGGGATCGTACATTGCGGAGGTACGTTATAACCGAATCCGTTATAACGAAGTTCTACTGTAAATGGAAATTAACTTTGAAAATCTTTAATGGAATCATGCACAAGTTTGCGTTTTTGCAATTTCGTCATTATAGGCTACATTCGGATATTTTTGGAAAAGTTCAAAGTTCAAAAGACGCAGCTTCTATGTGACCCATGCAGCGAAGGTCACGGGGCTGCGGAGTTTAGTCGCCAATTCAGTCGGATTATAATAATAGTCAATAATGTAAGTAAGAAAGTTGATCGGAGTCTGTTTTCGTATCTGTTTGGACTCACCGTTTAGAAAGGCCGCTTCGCGATAGAGGTCATTGCGTTCCATTTCGTCTGAAATATAAGAAGATTCCGACGAGGAGCTTTTATAGATAGGACCGGTGCACTTTTTACGTAAAGTGTCCAAATACTGTACATTAAACTATTAGGATGCTTATCAATGACAACGCGTTCCATTTTGGAGCTGAATTAAGTGGCGGCTCCACATTGGAGCGACGGGGGGCCCGTGTCTTCCCATATTGAATGCCTGGCCCCCAGTTACACCCCTGTTGGGACCCTATACTTATTACTACATACCTATCAACAAATTGTTGGCCCCATGCCTATAGAAGTTGCCACCCCAAAGCCCACTTGCCAAATCCTGGAGCCGCCACTGTCTGGAATTATTCGTGACGTATTATTAATTCTGTTGCTCAGAAATTTTACAGTCCGGGGCTGCTGCTGCTGCTGCTGCTGGTGCTGCTTATAACATTCTGCCAAGTCTGTTCGGCGACAGGTAGACCACTTTACCTGTGTGAGGACAGGTATCGTTGATCGCCGACCACCTGTGATCTTCGCATAGTATGCCCCACGTGACGTCAGAATAAGTGCAGCCGATAACCGCGTTTCCATTTGACGTCCGTCGAAACCAAAGATGACCCGGAAGTTCAAGGTCACGACAGCCTTCGACTACAGTCAAACCCCGTTAAAAGTAATTTCAATTAAAATAGACTGCCGAGAGCGTTTAACTGCTGCCACCTGGCGAATGTCATCGAAGCTTGCGATGTTATGTTAAGAGTATTCAGATAACTGGTTCCTTGTATCACAGGTTTTATAGACGAGAGAAATATTATAAAATAAATTCTCTGTATGATTTTAACCGATGGAGGTACTATTGTGACAGAACTTACAGTAGGTGTTTAGATATGCAAACATTTCAGTGGAGTGATGAAATTCTCCAATTAGAATCAGACTTTCTTGATGTTCCTTCACCATTGCGTAAAATCGTGGAAGGATTGTCAATACTGTCCGTCTCAATTTTATTCTACAGCGCTCGAAATGCGACACTTCTCAGCCATTTCAAACCGCACACTGTACTGTACACAGTCTTTCAAAAATCTGCTCTCCGTCATACAAAATTTCGAAAGGTCACAAAGTTTTTACAATCACTATAACTTCTACTACTATACTACTATACTACTACTGCTACTACTACTACTACTACTACTACTACTACTACTACTATTATTATTATTATTATTATTATTATTACTACTACTACTACTACTACTACTACTACTACTACTACTACTACTACTACTACTACTGCTGCTGCCACTATTATTATTATGCTGCTGCTGCTGTGTTCGTTAGCCTATGTTCTGTGTGTATTGCCTTACTTTGATAATGAATAATGAAGCGCCTCGTGTCCTTGTGCGTACTTCCGGCGGTAAGCCACAGCTTGACGGTGCTTCCGGTCGACTGGAAGACGGTGCTGACCCGTCGGTCCGACCCGCAGAGGGTCGTCGGCCTGTCCCTTCCGCTGTCCTCGACGATGCCGTACTGACGACAGACGACGACGACGGCGTGTCCTCCCGCCGCCGCCGGGCTCTTCCCCCGGCGGCCGTAGGCGACTCGGTCGCCGCCGTCGCCGCCGCCGCCGTTGTCGACGACGGAGAAGTCGTAGAGGGTGAGGACGACCCGCTGACCCGACGACCCGGAAACAACCCACGGGTGACGGACGCCGTCGCAAGATGGCGTCTCTGACGTCACGACGCTCGCTATGAAGCCGCCGGTGACGGAAGTGACGTTTAGATCGCCATTGACTCTGCACCGATCGCTGGTCAACGTTTCCACTTAAGAACACAACTAATCCATAATAGTTATACATGCATGTACCTATGGATGCCTATGTATTAGTGTATATGTGTGTGTGTGTGTGTGTGTGTGCTAGTTTAGGTTTCATTTAGTGTTCGCAGAAGTTTTAAAAAATATGGCTTAAAGATAAATTAGAGAGATGAAGAGATACACACTGAGACTGATGTACAGCGATATATATATATATATACTATATATATATATATATATATATATATATATATATATATAGATAATATAAAGACTAGAGTGAGAGAATAATATAAAGAAATAAAGAGAGAAAGACATAAAAGATGAAGAGAGAGAGAGAGAGAGAGAGAGAGAGAGAGATGATGATGATGATGATGATGATGTCTTTGGCTTCTTGTCTGTAATGAATGGAGCCAACGAAATTCTCGTCGAAGTAAATGGATTCTCCGAAGAGAATTTTCTCGAGAATTCCTCCACCGCCTCTCGGTCCTACTGCAGAGTGAAGAAGGAAGAGGAAGAGGGGTGAGGAGGGAAGGGGAGAGGGAGGAGAAGCGACGACAATCGATGAAGACGACGACGACGACGTCTTGACTAGTGTAATGTCGTCTGCATTTCAACTTCGGCTCTTAACTGATACGACAACATCGATAATGACGATGATGATGACGACGACAATGATGATAATGATGATGATGATGACGATAGGTTTTAGAGCAGCGAAAGGCTCTTGTATTCATCATCATCATCGTATATATATATATTTGTATATATATATATGTGTGTATATATATATATATTTAGGTAATATATTTAGATTTTGCCAAAGCTTTTGATAAAGTACCCCACATAAGGCTGGCTGCCAAACTGAAGTCCTGTGGAATAAGGGGCAATATTCTCAGATGGATCGAAAATTGGTTGAAGGGAAGAAGGCAGAAGGTTGGCATTAGGGGGGAGGCCATTCGCAATGGGCAAGAGTTATCAGTGGAGTGCCTCAGGGCTCAGTGCGATTGCTTTTCTAATATTTATAAATGATATCGATGAAGGATTACTGTCCAAAATCTCAAAGTTTGCCGATGATACAAAGTTATGCAGAAATATAGATTCGGAGGATGATGCAAAAATTTTACAAGAAGATCTAAGGAAATTGTTTCAGTGGTCTGTGGACTGGCAGATGCTTTTCAATATTGATAAATGTTCTGTAATGCATGTTGGGAAGTCTAATAATGGTAATGAATATTCTTTAGGGGAAGGTTCTAACACAACAGAAAAAGAAAGAGACTTGGGATAATCACCCATAGAAGTATGAATCCATCTCACCAATGCATGGAGGCAGCAAAAAGGGAAACCAAATGTTGGGAATGGTGAAAAGGACAATTGTGAGTCGTCAATCATTAAACTTTATAAGTCATTAGTAAGGCCTCATCTGGAATACTGTGTTCAGGCTTGGAATCCATTCTTGAAAAAGATATAGAACTTTTAGAAAAAGTGCAAAGACGAGCAACGAAGATGGTCAATGGGTGCCATAATTTAAGCTATGAAAAAAGACTTCAATATTGTGGACTGGCAACATTAGAAAGGAGAAGAGAGAGAGAGGGGATTTGATAGAAACATACAAAATAATGACTGGGAAAGTAGATGTGCCATATGATCGATTCTTTACATTGGCACACTATAGCAGCACAAGAGGCCACAAGTGCAAATTGTTTAAGCAGAGGTTGGTCAAGAAAGAAAAACTTTTTTAGTGCAAGGGTTGTGGACAAATGGAACAGTTTGGACGAGGTGGGAGTGACAGTTGAAACAGTGAACGGATTCAAAGGCTATCTAGATAAACTAGGTTATTGAATGCAGATGGTTACATCAGTGGTTTTCACACAGGCTTACTTAGCCTCCTAAACCACTTAAAATCACATTATTATTATTATTATTATTATACACGAAAGGTTTAATTAGACATTCGCTTACTTACGGTAGCTGTCGACAATCGCCTAAAGTCGGGTCATGCAGGGTTCAAAGTTCAAAGGTCAATATCAGCGATATCATCATCATCATCATCATCATCATCATCATCATCATCATCATCATCATCATGCCTAATTTTGGACAGATATCAATGCTATCATAAAAACGGTACTGTTTTCGTATAAAAGAATAATCCAGTTAAGATCTGAAAATACCAGTTTGCTGAACATACATTTATTTTACTCGCATTCTGTTTTAATTATCTGATCATCATTAGTTAATTCCATCTCGGTGGTTAATTCGTTTAGTTACTTACTCACTCACTACAATCGCTTCGAAGTGATTCTTCAGAACCAGCGCTATATAAAAGCGCTATATAAATATTCTGTTACATTACACTACGTATTTGTAATCGAGATCTAAGGGCAGGGCTGGGAAAATTCAAATTGATTTTCTACGTGAGAAATTACATGGTCTCGCCCCTTTTGATGTTTGCAGGGAGGTCCATGCACGGCACGGCCGCCCTCCAAGAAACCTCCGTTTTCCAACTATCCTATCTATCTCCCGTTTCATCACAAGAAATCGATGCCTGCTACGGAAGCACAATGAGGACCTTTCATTCTGACGCGCAAAAACTCGCACAAAATCCGTACGTGCGAAGCAGAAGTTCTTCTGCGCTATATCTACTTTTCCACCAATCAGAGAACTCGTTTTATACATTGGCGTTTCCCGATTGGCCGAAAATTCGCGTGTACGATCGTCTTTCGAATTTCTGTTTAAATAACGCCTGCGTAGAAACGAGATGTCCCATCGCTGCTTCCGTATTTGGCGATTGCAAAGCAGCGAGTGGCGAACTCTACGAGCAAACACCACCAAGTGGAAATGCAAACAACTGCTCGTCGAACGGGGTCTACCCCACCCCCACCCCCCAACCCCAAACCCATAGATGGCCCTTTTCTCGTCCCGGCCGCGACACAAAAGAATTGCCGAGTCCCCCATCCCCTCTCCCCCACCCCAGTCTGCCAGTTTCGAAGACGGAGCGAGGCGAATGAGGTTACTGGGCGAAGGAGGAACTCTGACTTGACGAAGGGAAATAGATCGATTGTAGAATTTGCAAGGATAGAAGATGTCCACTTAGAGACAGATTACATTAGCAGGCGCAAAAGGAACTCGCCTCATCATTATCATCATCGTCACTACCATCATCATCATCTTCATCATCTTCATCATCATCATCATCTTCATCTTCTTCATCATCACAATGCTCATCCTCCTTCTCCTCCTCCTCCTCCTCATCGTCATCTTCTTCTTCTACTTCTTCTTCTTCTTCTTCTTCTTCTTCTTCTTCTTCTTAATCATCATCATCATAATCATCATCGTAATCATCACAATCCTCCTCCTCCTCATCATCATCATCATCATCATCATAATCATCATCATCATCATCGTCAACTATCGTCGTCTTCTTAGCAAGCGCCACCTAGTTTCTTTCGACTGTAGATTAGGCGCCCAAGAATAAGCAGCTACTATGGTACCAGCCTCCATAAGCGCTATATAATTATGAACTTTTACTTACTTACTTACTTGTCTTCATTTCTTCTTTCTTTTCGTTACGTCGCCTTTCCATCGCGATCTTAATGTTTCTGTGGAATTTCTTAGAATTTATTTTTTTTTAAAAGAGGGACAATTAAAATCCGAAAAAGAAAAACCCGTGACGTCACTTACCTTGAACGCACACGTAACTGACGTCCAGGTAGGTCTTCAGTTCCTTGAGACACGGTCTGGTGCTCTCGAACTCCGCATCCGGGATCCGGATCTCGCAGCTCCTCCGTCCGGAGCATCTCCGGTCGGCCAGCATCAGGACGTCGCTATGGCAACCGATGTAGCCCATGGCCAGCTGTACGCACCGCCCCAGCTCCATCCGACCGTAACGGGCGCCGGTCAGCAGAACCACTCGACCGGATCCACACTCGGCACGGAACGTCTCTGTATCGCAGAACTGAACGGACTTCTCTAAAAATAGCCATGACACGACACGTGACAACTTCGTTATAGAGGAGTGAACTTCCATTAGACCGCGGTAATCCGCGGATTTACCGGGTAGCGGAATGAAATCTGTAATTTTGCCGAAATATTAGAATGTTATGACGGTAGTACCGCGGTGGCGGAACAAGGCTGACGGTATTACCGCGGATGCGGTTTCAAAAATGCCGTAAATACTCACGATTAATCTCTAGTTTAAAATCATGCGTTCGGCCGATTTTAGAAAATTAAAGTTGAATGGCCTCTTCAGTTTAATTAAAAGGCCAACCTTCTTTAAAGCCAGGCAAGATTGATTTGAATCTTTGATCATCCACCATTGTTAGTTCGCAGTTGGTAGAGACCATAAAGCCATTTGAGAACTTGAGAGTAATTGATAAACACACTTCCGGTTTGTTGGGGGAGCCTATAGATGTACAGGACAACAAAAGATAATATAATTTAGATATAAGAGCATTAATTTGTACAGCTTTGTTTTGAACGCCCAGTGCCCACTCCCAAATAAAGTCTCAAATAATAAACCACCATCACTATTTACCTTAGTGCCCCTGACTCAATCAGATTCAGACAGATTAAAACACTCTGACAGACCTACTATATAAATTAAACATTTTATAAAGTTACAGAAAAATGGACAAGAAAGAGAGCCAATTCATTTTTCAACGTGGTCGAATGTTAGAATGGCATTGGTAGTAAAACCGGTGGCCGTTATCTTTTGGTTAGTTTCGGTATACGTTGAAAAAAGAATTGGCTGAAATGGTTATGATGTTTCGCTAAAGATATCAGGTTAGTAATAGTGTCCCATTTTCATATATGATTATTGTATAGTTTAGAAGAAACTTTTGAAAAACTTTTGAAAAGCTACTTCTCGTGTTGGGCACTCAGGGTGCTATTTGTCTTTAATGCATCCCCCCTTACTGCCATTTCAACAGATGCCCCCAAGCGACAAACCCTCCTCCCACTGCACCAGGTCATAAAATCGCACACTGGGTACTAATAAATGAATAGTTGATATAAAACACCGCGGACGGGGACGGAGACCAAAATGCGGGTAGCGGGGTGGGTTCGAAATGCACACACGGAAATGGGGATGGGGACAGATGATTAGGGGATGGGGTGGGGATGGATATAAGTCAATGGGGACGGGGTGGGGATGGAGAAATTTGCGGGGACAAATGGGGATAACAGCCAGTCCCCTTTACACCTCCAATTCCATTAGACCTCTAGTTTTTTGAGAGACTGTCATGGGAGAGGGAGAATGCGTGAGGGGTGGAACAAGTCTGGCATAACATTGGGGAGAGAAACAGACAGACAGATAGACAAACAGAGAGAGAGAGAGAGAGAGAGAGAGAGAGAGAGAGAGAGAGAGAGAGAGAGTTTTCTATTTTAAACGTGGACCAAGAATTAGAAATTGAAGTTGAATGGTCTGGATTTATTTACAGTTGAACCTTCTTAAAGTGACACGCATTGATGCGACTCTTATGCCATCCACCTTGTACGCATAGATATATTCAGATATCAGGTTTGATGCAGGCAGATCTCTTAGTATAACATTAACCGCATTTGACAGTAGAAACACAGAAATAAATTCAAATAATAAAGCAGACAGGGAAAGAAACAGACAGACAGACAGACAGACACTGACAGACAGAGAGAGAGAGAGAGAGAGAGAAGAGAGAGACTTGTTTTTCGGGTCGAATGTTAATACTTGGATTGTGGTGGATGTGGACTGAGGAGGAATCGAATGGCGTTGGAGAAAGATAACGAGATGGGGACGTCTGTTTCCAGATGGAAGACGGAAAGATGGGACGCTTGATAAATTCCCAAAGCCTCATCGCCGTCTTTAATGCTGGCCATCACAGATGCCGACATACCCCCAACGCGCATGCGCACTACAACCAACCCCAGTAGCAGCAGCAGCAGCAGCAGCAGCTGGGAAATTTATACACACATGTATATATACATGCATATGAATAGAGAGAGTATGAGTATATATATATATATACATGTATATGTAGATATTGACACAAATGGATATCAGGCGCTCTTTAATTCCAATTGATTGGATTGAATTCGATCTACAATGGCAACCGGATCTGGAAGGATCAAATCAACGAAGGAACGACGGAGAGAGACAGAGACAGAGACAGAGACAGAGATGGAGACAGAGAGAGACGAAATAAGAAGGATATATTTATTATATGGATGTTTAGGTGGACAGTTAAGTTGATACTCAGAAGGTCAGGCAGGCAGACAGACAGACAGACACTCACACAGACAGGTTAGTCAGCTAGATACATTTCAATCAGAATAAATTACAAGAAGTCATATCGTTATAATTTTGCAGGCATCGGTATTTGCAGTGGCGGCTCCAGGATTTGGCAAGTGGGGGAGAGGTCGTTGGGGTGCAACTTCTAAGCACGGAGCCACTATAGTTGCTCAGAATGAGTGCACTAAAGTATGGTGGGTCACTGGGGGTGGACAGGCATTCAATAGGGGGTACGGGCCCTCCGGGCCACCCCTGTGGAGTCACCTCCGGGTATTTGTGTACTCTTTAAATTTTTGGCTAATTTCCTAATTTTAATGTATAAAATGGACCATTGGACATGGCATGGGTCAACCCATGGCCAATGGATCCCCAGAGGCTTAAAACGGACCTTAACTCTTCACGACTCTCAACATTCTTTTCTAAGATTTCGATTCTCTTGTAAAAAGAAGACCAAGAAGAAACTCTGTTGAGAAAACGAATCAACGTGACTTGTTATGGATAATCTCATAATCTCATAACTAACAAAAACATCCATTTACAGTGGCGGTTCCAGGATTTGGCAAGTGGAGGGGCCGTTGAGGTGGCAACTTCTAATCATGGGGCGCCAACCATTTGTTGTTATGTAAGTAGCATTAAGTATAGGGTCCCAACAGGGGACCACTGGGGGCAGGCACTCAATAGAGGGGCACTGGCCCCGGGCTTCCCTGTGGAGCCGCCACTGTCCATCTACAGAAGAATAAGACTGCATCGGTGGACTGCAAACAGAATTCGGCTCAATATAAATGAAATGTTATTTCTACCGCCAAAGATATAATAGGGATCATGCTCCTTGGCATTAGACTTTAGAGTTTCTTTCGTTGACGTTTGCAAGATTTTCTCTATTGAATACACAATTTAAATTTAATTTCTACGATAAAGAGCGAAAATTCGGGACTAGCCTCGACTGCTGTAGGTAACGTTCGTTGCCAGATGTCCCAGCAGAGCACACGCCCAAGCTAAACGCCAACTGTAACACGCAAGACGTTCGATTATTTCCGAGCAGCCCCTCATGACGAATACCGAAAACTCATGCTGAGCGTATACTGTCAATCCGTTCCTTCGATTCGTGACGCTGTCAAGACGAAGAATTCCTGTCCTGTTGGAAGAAATCCAATGCCAAAAAACATGTGCACACGAAGGGGAATATACTTGATACTGTATTAACATATAAACTTATAAAGTTTAGATTATTAAACGAACCTTAGAAATAAGTTTGACCGAAAACTTTCACAATGGAATAATCATCCTAATCCTAACCATAACCGCAATGTAGACCATACGGTGGGAGGGGCGAATCTAGATACAAAATCCTTGGATTCTGACCCCGCTCCGCCCCCATTTTGTTCTCTCATATCCTTACCAGACTCTTTCCACACAAACCGATAATCTATATTTAAAATTCTGTTATCTAAATTCTCGTGTATAAATTCACATATCCAAATTCTTCTTTCCCAATTCCGTTATCCAATTTGTTAAAGAACTCTGTTATCTCAAATCTCTGATCGCACGTTTTCCATAAAAGCATCGATTGTCGATACAAAGCTATCTTCAGAGTAGACAACTCGAATCGCCTAGTAGTAGCAGCAGCAGCAGCAGCAGCAGCAGCAGCAGCAGCAGCAGCAGCAGTAGTAGTAGTAGTAGTCAGTGGCGGCTCTAGGATTTGGCAAGTGGGGGGGCCGCTGGGGGGCAACTTCTAATCATGGGGGCCAACCATTTGTTGTTTAATGTATGTAGCATTAAGTATAGGGTCCCAACTGGGGGCCACTGGGGGCCAGGCTCTCAATGGGGGCAGGGCCCCCTGGCCCCCGTGGAGCCACCACTGTAGTAGTAGTAGTAGTAGTAGTAGTAGTAGTAGTAGTAGTAGTAGTAGTAGTAGTAGTAGTAGTAATAATAATAATAATAATAATAATAAGTAGTAATAATAATAATAATAATAATAATAATAGTAGTAGTAGTAATAATAATAATAATAATAATAATAATAATAATAATAATAAGTAGTAGTAGTAGTAGTAGTAGTAGTAGTAGTAGTAGTAGTAGTAGTAGTAGTAGTAGTAGTGTAGTTGTTGTTGCTGTTGTTGTTGTAGTAGTTAGATCGAGTGTTCTAACCTCTCAGAAGAGACCATACGCCAGTTTCCACTTGACGTCTCACGGACAACCGACCGCATCGACTTCTCACTCATCACCAACACACATCAGCAGCATACATGCCTCGTTCGCAACATCGAACCCACCCCATAAACAATGACAACGACGACAACGATGGTGGTGATGATGACGACGACGACGACGACGACGATGATGATGATGATGATGATGATGATGATGATGATGATGATGATGGGAAATTTCGCGCGCTCGGCTCCGACTGAAAAGGCATTTGTCGTCTGCCTTGAGATGCTTCGTCGTCTGGTCGATGCTGATCGAGAGATTTACGTCCAGTTTCTTTGGCGCTTGACACGGTAGCAGCATTATCTCAGTTCGATGACAATATTCGGTTTCATGCAGAGGAGGAGGAGGAGGAGGAGGAGGAGGAGGAGGAGGAGGAGGAGGAGGAGGAGGAGGATGAGGGAGGAGGAGGAGGAGGAGGAGGAGGAGGGAGGAGGGAGGGGAGATGAGGGAGGATGAGGAGGAGGAGGAGGAGGAGGAGGAGGAGGGAGATGGGATGGAGGGGAAGGAGGAGGAGGAGGAGGGAGGGGAACTCTCCAGGAGGAGTTGGTGGAGGGAAAGACGATGACGTTTATTGGAGAAAATAATAATCAAAGGAGAAAAAGGAAGACGAGAAAGCGAAGAAGATGCGATGGGACAGAGAGGCAGAGAAAGACAAGAGAGGCATAGAAAACAGAGAGGCAGAGAAGCAGAGAAACAGAGGGGCAGAGAAACAGAGAAGCAGAGAGGCAGAGAAGCAGAGAGGCAGAGAAGCAGAGAGGCAGAGAGGCAGAGACGCAAAGAAACATGGAACACATCCGCCGTTTAAAGATTTTTTTACGATTTCGTGGACGATTTGAAAATTCTTACACCTTAGAAACGGAAATAAATTCGCAGACAGAATGCAACTCAAACTGAAATGCTTTCCTGGGAACAGCGGGAGAGTGAGAGCGAGGGGAAGGTCACGTGCCGTCGTTTACCGAATCAGGAACAAGATGCTGTTTTTTGGGCAACCACAGTTTGCATTCAAACCGATGATGATAAAACTTATCCATTCACTGAGAATGGCTCTTCCAACCGCGTTTCCTCTATCCAACATTCCATCCGTCCATCCATCCATCGCCCATTCCAGGCGTATCCGTCCTCAGTTCCCATGGAAACGCGATCGCGCTAGTCACGTTACAGGTGGAGGGGGGTCTCTAGGAGTCGTCACGTGACGGCGTCATGCATCACCGTCATCGAACGAACGCGAAAGGAATTCGGTAGAATTGAGTTGTCAGGTATCGATTGAAATTGCCGCCGATAGCCTTGCGCGTCTAAAATACGCCCCCTCCCCCGTCTACAGTATACACTAATAAGCCTTATATATAGGGAAACCGGCTTTCTCTACAGTTGTTGCTGTTTGTGTACAGTCACGCACCGAGACGAATGTCGTGCAACAGGAGTGCCAGAGGTGCGTGTCTCGGTTGACGGGGTTCCCGCTGTAGACCTTCCTCTGGCCATCAAAGATCGAATGATTTAAACTCGTCATTACGTTGACTGAACTACTTACGAGAAATTCTCGAATGTCGTGGTCCGCCGAAGATTTTGTCAAGCTTACAACTGTCCAGCCGGCAGGTTGACTCATTTTCTTAGTGTTTTGGATGTCGTTGTTTTTTTAGTTCTGGCATTTTGTCAGCCTAGCTGAACAGCGGCGTAGCCAGGATTTCCGGAAGGGGAGGGGGTTTGTTTTTGACCACGTGACCAACTTCGAAAAAATCTTGACAGGCAAAAAACGCCATCCTCATCTTTCCTTCTTCTATTTTTCACTTGAAAAGCTAAAAAATGTTCGTCGCCTCTTAAAACGTTACATTCTATAGCCAGGAGGTGGCCAAGGGGGGAGGGGGTTGATCCCCAAATTCGCATCCCAAAATTAAAAATGCATAATAAATCATTAAAAATATTTTGTTATCGGCAGCCAAGGGAGGGTTTTAGCCCCCAACCCCTCCTTCGCTACGCCGCTGTAGCCGTAAAATGTTTGCTTCAGTTTGAATATCTTTCCTTTACTTCAGTAACTAACTAAACTTGCCAATAAGTTGAGCAAAGTCACAAGTGTTTCTTATTTTACGCGGAAGAACCTTAGGCATACCACTGACCAACAAATCAAACGCCACCAAAGTGCCCGTATTATCACGGCTCACAATGTCGTATTTATCATCTGAACCAGTGTTTTATCCAGGCCTGTTAGGGGCTGTCCATTAATTACGTCAACAAAATAGTGGGAGGGGATTTGAAAGAGTTTGACGGTTATTGACAGGGGGAGATAGATCAAGAGAAGTTGACGTCCACAATTTCATTTTTCTTACAAGTGATAAAAATAGGAAATTTAATGAATACTATTTATTACAACGGAAAAAAGCATGACAAGCAAAAAACAAGGTTATCATCATCATCACCACATTATGACATCTGATGAACAAAAGAAAGGGGAAAAGGTCATCGCCACAAAAATAATAACCCTCTAAACTTTTTACGGGGCCCGCGTCACTGATCTTAGTGGGGGAATCAAAGGTTTTTGACATAATTATAGGGGGGTGGTCACTGAAAGTTGACAGTTGTTGACAAGGGGCAGGGGGCCAAAAATTGCCCAAAATTTGTTGACGTCATTAATGGACAGCCCCTAGGGTGACATCCCAACCCCAAAATGGCTAGCTATTGGCAATAACTATTCATCTTCATCCCTTGAAATAATAGCATCAGTCAAGTAGAAACTATGATCTTAAACATTCAATATATGTAATATTTCAATTGAATTATGATTAATTGTTACGTTTGTTCAACTATTATCTGTATAAACATGGCGACCCAGCTTCAATGATAACATTAACGATTCCAATGCAGGGATATTTCTAGGATTGTGAATTGGGGGGGTGTAGACTTCAAATTGGGGGATGTCCGGAGATAATTAGTATGCATTTTGTATGCATACCATTTTCACATTACCAAATTTTGGGGGTGTCGATCTCAAATGGCGGGGTGTTGCGGGTGTTAGGGGGTGTAAAAATATCCCTGCTCCAATTATAATTCATTGGCGTTAGTTGAATGGGGAGCCAAATAAGACGGTTCTATGTTCATGAGGCCTTTTCTTTTAGGAGGAGGAGGAGAGGGAGGAGGAGGAGGAGGAGGAGGAGGAGAGGAAGGGAGGGTCGGTGATGTGAAGAACAATAGAGAGGAATGGTTCTCTGACGTCACAGCCTACATGATCCTATTGGCAGCATCCGGAATCCTTGTCATCCTGTCTTTACTCGGTCTCAGGTGTGTGTGTGTGTGTGGTGATCTGAATGATGGACGAGGTATGACGTCATTGCTGAATCATGAATATTGATGAGTAGTTAGGTTAGCAAAGATGGGCACACAAGAATATGTGGGTTTAATTCGTTTCATCACTCTTCTGAATTTTTGCATATCTATAGCCTACTGTAGCACTAGTCCTTGTCCTTGCATTGTCCAATTTTTGTGGTCAAAAACAGACCATCAGTTGGCGCCATCTTATCTCTCGATTCATTTTTAGACATTTGACAGGAATAGATTTATGAAAGACATGGTGCCCAAATCCATTTTTGGCATTGGAAAAATGAGACAGAATATATTGACAATTCTAGTACGGTTTGACACAGCAAAGATGGGGACACATATGTGGTTTTAATTCGACAACAATATCATAATCTAGCACTAGTCCTTGCATTGTCCAAACAGACCATGTTGGCCCACTGCTTGTGGCGCCCTCCATGGTTGGAGGAAGTTTACCATAAAAACTAATCTACCACTGCTATTACTAAAACTACTACCACTGCTATTACTGCTACTGTCACTGCTACAACTACTACTACGACAACTACTACTGCAGCTATTACTAGAGCTGACTGATTGTTACTTGTTATTCTGTTCAACACTTTTAAATTAATTAATTAATTAATTAATTATTAATTTATTTATTGTTTTACGTAGTAATCTTTCGCTTTTTTCACATTTACAGATGTCGGTGCTGTGAGAAGTCAAAGGAGGAAGTTGACGAAGTGAGTGTGTGTGTGTGTGTGTGTGAGAGAGAGAGAGAGAGAGAGAGAGAGAGAGAGAGAGAGAGAGAGAGAGAGAGAGAGAGAGAGAGGTTTCTTATTATTCGATTCATTGCTTCATTGCAATAAGCACGAATTATTTCATTTTCAATTTCTCTGGTTTTCTTGTGCCATTTTTTCTAAATAATTTGCGAAGGTCAGTTTGCCCACGTAGACGGACTAGTAGAATACGAAGGGCATGACGCTTGGAACTTCCTATTGACTTTTTAAAGGGACGAATGCCATCCAATCGATCAAAAGGCGGTGTCAGTCACCTGGTCAGGTACGGAAGAATTGAAGGAAGACGCAGGATTGGTGAACACTCGAGTTCGACATCGGGTACGTAACTGACAAGACGTCATCATGTATAAACCAAGCAGCAACTGACGCCATTTTCAAGTCATGCCAGATTGGGTAAGGAAAAATGGGACGCGACCCCCCCCCCATCTGATGTGCCAGCTCGAGAAATTTTGGGTCTGCTTCCATTTTGCCTTCGCATTTAGTTCCCGATGCGTGAATATAAAATCGGGAAGTTATATTCGCTAATGGTTCACCATTTTTGTGGCATTTCGAGCGCTCTAGAATAAAATTGAGACAGAA